>CM043702.1:92974087-93316587 GCA_023935145.1 Bretschneidera sinensis
TTCTATAAAGGTTTCTAATCAGATAATGTGGCACAATTGGACCTTGAGGATCCAATTTATACTGATTGAAGAATGAAGCATTGAGTCGAGCCAACGACAAGAAACATAGGTGCTGCTTGGGAGGCAACCCAAAGGGAGTTCATTTTTTTTTTCTCCTTATTTTCGCATTTATATTTTGGTTATTTTTGCCTTTTCTTTGCATTTCACCTTACATTGGGGAAAATGTAAGTTTTAAGTGTGGGAGAGGGGATTTAAGTTGTGTTTTAAATTTATTTCTAAAAAAAAAGAGTTTACTTTTTGTTTTTGCGGTTTTCAACGATTTTTGGTTGTGTATGTCATGAGCAAGATTCAATTAAGCTTGAAAAAAATTCATAACATAATTGAATAAGTAATCTTCAAACTTATAATTAATTTAGTCTAGTTATTTTCCTTGAGAATGACAGCGGCTAAATTTAGTAGACAAAAGCTGGTAAGATTTTGAGCCTTTAGAATGACACATCCATATCAGTCTCACTATTTTCTTTCATGTGAGATATTCTTCTATAGATTTGTTTCTCTAGAACTTTTCTTGATTCTCTTCGAGGTCATATTGACACATGCATGCATGAACATGATTAAGGCCCTCTTTGTTATAAGCTACATAAGCCAAATAGTCTACCTTGTAATTAATTTTTTCCCCTTTGTTGAACCTCTTTGAGCTTTATTGGTATTTTTTTTCGTTTATTGTGAACCCATGTTACAAGCTTTAAACCCGAAGAACAATGCCTTTGCCCAAGCCATAGAGCTAGTGGAGCATTGTTCATCATTATGATATGCATGGGTGTGCAAGAAATAAGTGTGGGGGTGTCTGGATTCGTGAGTTCCATTGTTGATGTAATATTGTTCAAAAAAAAAAAGAAAGGAAGGAAGTGATGGAGGAAATTGCTATTAATGTTACAAACTATCCATGTTCATAATTCGTCCTAAAATTCCAATAAAAGGGTTTGTTTATACGTGATATATACAAAGGTGGAAGCTGTTGCGAAGGATTATTCCCTGCTGCAAACGAAAAGTTTTCCTTTAAGCAATCTCTTTTTCAATGCAAGAGTTTTACATGGTTTAAATGCTTTAAAGCCAAATCGAAAAAGCTACTGAATGGAGTGATTGGTTTTACATGTCTTATATATTCGAGCTTGAGTTTATTCATTTTTGCTCCACTAGTTTCGATGGCTTTTGAGCTACATTCCCAAATATTTCCCACCTTGATCCTAAACCCCGTTACAACCTTTGAAAAGTTCCTATGATTCATGTTATCCATGTGATCGTAGTGGTGGAGAATGAGAAGATATGTAAGCCTATGGTAGATCATTTCCATTGGAATGAATTTGAGTGAAACACATACCCTTCAAACACATGAGAGTCGAGTGTTTATTTCCGTGAGGGTCTACATATTTAGTTTACTCCATCTTCGAGTGAAAATGCTTACAAAATAATTATAAGTTATTTAAGAATGTTTGTTCATGATATGTTATGAGTTTTGAAGAGCTTGGTTGTTCTTTGTTGATGGCGTTGCGCATTGCAACCTTGGTGTTTTTGGGAAAGTGAATTTGAGTTTTAGCTGAGGATGAGCAAAAGTTAAGTGTGGGGGAATTTGATGAGAATGCAAAATTTCATATTTTTCTCCCTTAATGTTTAGTTTTTTTATACTCATTTGGTGCCTAAATGTACTAATTATTCTTAAATTTAGATTTAGGATGCAAATGGAGGCGTTAAGTGCAAACCAAAACTATTGGGCGATTTCAGATAGTTTTGGCATTTCTTCGTAATCTGGGCATAACTCTCTCATCGGAGCTCCGATTAAGATGATTCAAATGCAATGGAACGCCAAGAAAAATATCTACAACTTTTATGTTTTGAGTTTTGAGAGATACTATATGAATTAATGTCGAAATTGTGCTTGGAGTTGCTACACCTGCATTGTTACAGTTCTGGAACGTCTCTTAGCCTGCAATTCTAATACGCTAATTTGATGCGGTTTATTTTCGAAAGTTTATAGATCTGGTGCACCAAAATTCATGCTGAAAACACCAGTTTCCTAGTTATATTATGAATTTATTTTATTTTTAATATTTTCCTTAAATTAGTCAGATTTGGATATTGTTATTTTAGGATAATATTTAGAATATTTTAGGAGACCTTGTAGGGTTTCTACTATTGAAAATAGCGTGTATAAGAAGGGAGAAATCATTAGACTTGGGGGACGCCTCTCTCTCCCCTCTTCTCTAACTTCTCCTTCGAGTTTTCATCATGGCCCTGCGTGGCTAAACTTTTATAATTGGTCGAAGGAAATGGAAGCCTCGGAATCAATAAAACTGTGAGATCTAATATGTTTTTTTTTTTTTTTTCATATTGTTCAATTTATGCTTTGAGTATCGAATGTTATTCTGTCTCTATTTTCATAATTGTCTTGTTTAATTACTAGGAGGCCTACTAGTTTATTATTCGTTGCAATTTACTGCTAGGTTAGATATCAAATCCATAATTATTTGATCCCTCTAATTTGTGAAGCAACGAAGACTTAATGATTTGCTGCGTCAAAAATTATTAGATCTTAGGAATAACACTCGACTAAATTAAATGCAACCGCTTGTGCTTGTGTTGTTTAGCTTCATCGATCTTTTTAATTCTTAAGGCTGCTACTAGATTAAACCTTTAGCGCTTATCTTGGGTTGTTTAGTAGTTAGGGTTAATTAGATCACTTAATTTTTAATTAACTGCGACTAAGGAGAGATAGGAAAATAATTCCAACGGTGAATATTCAAAGTGTAAATTGATATATACATGCATCGATGATCAGTTGTAAAATTTCGATGGTGGATGTTGACTTAGACCAAGGTTTGTTCTTTTGATTGATTTCGATATTTCAATTTGAATTGTTCATTAGTTGTTTTTCTTAAAATTGTTTTTGTTATACTCAACCCCTCCATCCTTGTTCACGTAGTATAAAACTAGGCTAGATACTCTCCGTGGGAATGATCCTTACTCACACTACTACATATATTTTCAGGAGTATAGGTTTTATTTTTGTTTGCCTGCGACAACACACCACTAGCCCACCAATTTTTTTTTGTTTATTACAAGACATCAGCACAAAACAAAACTTACCACAAGAAATCCAAGAATCAACACTCTTTTAAAGTTGACCCAAGTCAAAAGGAGTGACCGGAGGGCATATGATATAAGATAAATATAACCTTACACTAGAAGCTAACACTTGTTAATTGCAAGGACAAGGTGCTAATCTCCACCTCATCTGGACCCTATAAATAGGGGATGCCCTAAACAATAAGCAGAATAATCACTCTCACTTTTTGCTTTCCCCACTTCGTACTCTGACTTAAGCTTCATAGGGTCATTCCTAGAGTCAACCACTCTGAGTGTGCTTATTTTTCATGTGTTCTGAAACAAATTCAAACCAAACAAATATAAGTCAATATATGACCTCCTTTTGACTAGCTCAGACCTGACTTCAATAGCAAACCCGACCAAACCCAAGTACATCTGACTTATTTTCGGCATCAACACCAATAACACAAATCCCCCAAATCCTCATTGTCACTCTCAATATTACAATTTTATAAATAAAAAAAGAGGCTATAGTATTGTCTTGTATTTTCTCTCCCCATTTTCTTGGGTCCAAAACTTGCAAAAAAAGGTTCCAGAGATGTCATAGTACATATAGGCATAATCCCAAGCACAAAAAAACCTTAAAATTATGAATCAATGATAGAGAGTGAATAGAGATTTCTAGATTTTGTCACATATAGTATCTTGATGATTAGATCATGAGTTAGTGAATGATTTCGTTGAATCTAGATAGGCATGCAATAACTGGAATGTTGGAAAAGATTAAGGAGGGCTTCTTTCTGTGAAAACCAGAGAGAGGATGAAGAGAAGAACCCATTTCGAGTGAGGATTAGTGATAAAGTTTCTAGAATTAGCCATGAGAGAGTGAAGATTAAGCTCTACAAACCTAGAGTTTGTGGGACATACGAGAGAGATAAGAGGAAGAAGATTAGGGAGAGATTATAGTTATAGGAAAGGTTAGGGAAGTTTATAGAGTAGGGGTGTTACGAGTCACAATCTGAGTCGTATAGGTGGGTTCTGATGATAGTAGTATGCCCCACAAGCCAATAATATTCGATGTTATGGGCATGTTACTTATAAATTGATCTTATTCATTTATTGACAATAATTAATTATTAATGGTATTTATCTTATTTATCATGTTCATTACAAATTACTATATATGGATTACATGATAAAGCCCATAGAATAAGAGCAGTGGAAATAAACACTATTATGAGATCATGCTAGTGAGATGTATTTCCTTAAACTTTATTCTTAAATTTTCCTAATCATAGGATCACTAAGAAAAGCATTAGTGAATGCGGATATGTTTCTTCAAAGAGTTGGGGGTGATTGATCTCAGTGTCATTAGTGTATGAGATACTAAAGCAATTATATATGTGCTTGTTAGAGAACAAATACATCAAACTAACTAAACTAAAAAGTTCTTAATGGAAATTTTACTAGCTATCAATAGGAATTCTTACATTGCAATTGTACAAGTGATCCTTGGAGTCAAGGCACTATGGATATATTATGTATGGGTCATCATAGTTTAATGCTACCTAAATGTGATTCTAATCATGGGTCGCGAAAGGGTAGTAATTGGGTATGACCACTTATGCATGGAGGTATATGAATGTACAATAAAGAATTCATCACTCTTAGTAAAAGAGATAGAATGTCCCATATGATTTGATTAAGTCATAGCTTAAAAATTTCTTGGCCAAGGTGGGGTGAAAGTTAGAAAGGAGTTTCTAATTTCACCATTTAAGTTATGTACTTAAGATCTAAATACATATGATTAAATAACTAAAGCTTAACAATAATTTCATACCTTATGCTTAATTAGGGACATTGCATGATGGAAGAATTGAATTGTACAGTGATTGACAACAGAAAGGTTCACATTAATTCATACTGTTTGGGTAGTCATGACATACTGCTAGGGCCCAATCATGACTTGTAAAAACCCTTACAAATTAATTGTAATTAATATGGGAAAATTAAAAGGAGTTTTAATTAAAATTAAAATTAAAATGAGTTTTAATTAATTGGATAGGATCCAATTGTTACAACCTATTGCTAGCGCAATATTAAATCTAAACATAATTGGACAATTACAAGAATAAGGAAAACTAATGGGCCCAAAGAGAGAATTCTAAGAATTAATTAAACTAGGGGTTTAATTGCAATTCTAGAAATTCTTGATTTGTTAGGAGTAAGATCTCTATATAAAAGTTCTAGTTGATAGAAACCTTAATAATACTATTATTGTTGAAATTAATTTCAGACACTTTCTCTCTTTAGAAGGGTTGAATTTTTAGAGCTAGAACTCAGGGAACTTTTGGCCAACCCCAGTGTTCTTCATCGTGTGGTGTTTGCTATCCCAGAAAAGAAGATCCTTGTTCTTGATTGCTTGTGTGGATATGCTTTGAGGCCGGACACTTGAACGACTAGTGAATCTATTTTAAAGAACAATAATAATCTCCATCAAAGGTAAAAATCTCTAAGCTTGTGTGGAAATATTATTTGGGTCATTATTCTAATAGATTAATAGAGATTTATCTTGGGATTTGACTTTATGGACATCAATTTTTAATTTTGTGCTACGTATTCTATGCTGGTAGACTTACAGTGGTATCAGATCTAACTCTGTAAGTTATTAAAATGAGTTTAATTATGTTTTTATGGCTTTAAATATGTGACATTAAAATTCATTAGATTGCAAATTGATAATTTAAAAGTTAGATTAAGATTTATGAAACTATTGATCAAGAAAATTCAAGAATGTGTTCTTGAATTGATTATCATTATGCAATGATGATAAAATTGTTATGGATAATTTTTGGAATATATTAAATCAATATAGATTGATATAGAAAAAATCTTGATGATGAAAATATGATTTTACATCAAAGAAAAATTGTTTTGGGTTGAAAATCGTGTAAAAACCCGCAGTAGAACAATTTTTTCTAGTCAACCTTCAAACAAGTGTAATTTACTCATTTTAAATCAGATTGCGACATTTTCAAAGGTGTTGGAAAGGTACGGAAGTAAAGCTTCACATGCCACTATTTTTTCTTTAAAATTCTAAGTATTTTTTAATCTATGATTAAAAATCAAACAGTATTCAAATTACAAAAATAGTTTTTTTTTTAAAATTCAAGTTTTTGCTTGTTCTTGAGATTTATAATTTTTTTTGGATTTAAATTATAAAATTATAAATATGAGTTTTAATTCAACTAAATATATGATTTTTTATTGTTAGTATTTATATTTTGGTTAATTAAGAATCGAAACTCTAAAATCCTTGTTACATTGGAATTGTAAATTCTAATTAACAAGGAATCTTAATCTTATTTGGAATTGGATTAAGGAAAGTTTTTAAAGTCTAATGGGATTAGAAATACAATCTAATGATCAAGGAATCTTAATCCTACTTGGAATAGGATTATGAAAAGTTTCAAAAACCTCATGAGATTAGGAATGCAATCTATGGAATAATAGTCATAACTAGAATATAATTGTTATTATTTATTTATGCAATTTGATTGTATAAATGGATAGGTATTGGACCTACACATTAGCAATTGGTTAATTCATGGTATTTTTTTTTGTTATTTAATTTTAAGTGGGGTTTGCATACCTCGCCTTCTCTTATTTCTCTTAATGTAAATTTCTATCTCATTCCAATGTAATTCCCCTATGCTTCTGATCAAGGTTTCTTATATATATTTGATGTATATAAAGTTACTTAGAGTTACGTGAAATTTTATTGGGGTGAATCAAACAGTGCACAAGGAAGAATGGTGGTCCATTTAAAGATTGAAGACCCATGAATGTATAGGATATATTCATGTAATAATTACCTAGAGCTTGACCAAGTTATTTACATTATTGGCTCAAGTAAACCACGCTTAGAAAGTCCATAGTCATCCACTTAGGTTAATATATATGCATGCTATGTATGTATGTTATGCATGTAATTAGATTATATACTTATTATACGTATTTGATGAATGTTTAAATGATGAGATCTAAACGTAAAGAACCAAATCCATCACGCACAAAATTTTAGAAGGAAATAATTAGGAATGATTGTTTGTAGCCTTCCACCATTATAATCTGTTAAGAGTCCTAATTAGATTTACGTTGAGAGTTCTAATTAGGTTTCCTATTATGTGTCGCTTACTTAGTTTATGTCTACCTTATCTAGTTGATGTCTCTTAGTCTTATTAGGTTTGATATTCGTAAGTCTATATATAGGACTGTTGAATTGTATTCGTATCATCAATCAATAATACAAAATACTTTTCAATTCTTAATTTCAACATGGTATCAAAGCTCAAGGTTTGGGATCTTGGAGGTGATCTGAGATAAACACCATTAATATATATATATATATATATATATATATATATATATATAGTTTAGAATCTTTTTAGCTTTTGCTTTGTTTTTTTTTTTTTCGACGTCACCCTGGTGTTGTATGTCAAAAAAAACTATGGAATTATTTACGGGTATTGTTCACGAAACTATTTTCGAGAACTGTTCAAGGGTAACAAAGAAAGTTTGATAGATTCGTACGAGGAAAAAAAAGAGCGATAAAAAGGCAGTGAAAAAATAAGGTTGTTAAAGAAGAAGAAGAGTTCTTCACCCCGACGAAGAAGAGAAGTTCAAGAAGAAGAAGAGTTCTTCACCCCGATGTTAATATTATTGACCTATACATGTTGATATTGTTAACCCGATCCAACCTATGTTGATATTGTATCCTTTTGACTCAATGATTGTAGGTCATTCAAGTCAAAATCAACATTAGTAAAAAAAACAAGACGAAAAAAAGTCAAAGTTTTGTTGATCCGAGCTAATTGTTTGATGTGGGTGTGGAACCCCAACTTGATCTCATAGGTTACTTTAATTTATGGTGTGGTATTATTTATTTCAGATTGGACGAGGTTTGTTGTTGGTTTGGGTTTCCTTATAACAAGTTGGTGTATGTGTATGCTCCAACTTGAGGGGGAGTGTTAAGAGTCCAAGTTGGTGCATGTGTATGCTCTAACTTGAGGGAGAGTGTTGAGATTCCTAATTAGGTTTCCTATTATGTGTCCTAGTAGGTTTTTTAGTCCTGCTTAGTTTATACCTGTCTTATCTAGTTGATATCTCCTAATCCTATTAGGTTTGATATTCGTAAGTCTATATATAGGACTGTTAAATTGTCTTCATATCATCAATCAATAATACAAAATAATTTTCAATTCTTAATTTCAACATAATCAATACGCAAAGTTTCTTATGTGTGTAAATTTATTGTGCAAACGTAAGGTTTACACTTGTAGAAAAATTATATTAACTATTAAACATATGATGTATACGAGGTAAACAAATGATATAGTTTCGTTGCGCAAACGTAAGGGCTATATCACTAATTTGCACTTGTGATGAATGGTGGGCTTGACTTAACTAAATTTTATATGATTTGTTACACAAACGTAAGGTCATATACATTTAAGAGGCTAAATTATGATTGGGAATTGCATTAGATGCAAATAATAATAGTTATCTAACTATTAAGTGCATTGTAGTTTGTTGCACAAATGTAAGGCTATAATGCACAAGTAATAGGATCCCAGCCCCTACTAGGAAACCTTCCAAATGAGTTTTCTGCTTTCCACATTGAGGCAAAAAGAATAGTGGAAGGTACCATTTATATTAAAGATCAAATCTTTATGTTAGTTAATAAAATAAATAGACACATATTTTATTTGTTGTTACATCGTAGATCACAATGACTAAACCCATTATCATGCATACTTGATGCAAAAAGACTGACTAGTCTAATCTCCTAGACTAGCTAAATAATTTGTGAATCGTTCTCAATTTTCGATAAAATGACCTAGTTTCTTAATAAGTCGCTTCCAACAGCTATTCATGAGGATGTTCTGGAATAAAAGGTCATTACTTATAAGAAGTGGCAAGAGGATTACATGTGGGCTAAGTGTTATATGCCAACACACACACACACACACACACACACACATATATATATATATATAATGAGCTTTAGAAGCAATATGACAAGATGAAAATTGCTTATGCAATATTGCTTCATTTACAAGAGTTGTATAGTGAGCATAACCTCTTTAGGGCTAGGATGCCCAAAGGATTATTAGTCTATAAGCATAGATTAAAGATAATCAACTATATCGAGTAGTTACACTGAATCATTTTAGTATAGATGCGGAGTTAAGCAGTGACTTAATTCTTCAATCCTTATAGACTCATTATCGTAGTATGTTATGAACTACAATATAAACGAGTTTGAAGCTACGCTTTTAGAACTTGTTATATGTTGAAGAGTGCAGAAGTTGTGATCAAGAAAAGTTAAGACACATGTTATGCTTGTTGATGGAGCTTATTCCTCTAAAAGAAAGTTTTGAAGAAGAAGAAGAACTATTGAAAGAAAATGGATGTGTCAATAAGGAAATTTCATCAAAAGCCAAGAAGCAAAATGGACATTGCTCTCATTGTGGCAAAGATGGGAACTGGAAAAAAAAAACTGCAAGGATCACCTTGCAAGACAAGCCTTTCGAAGGCAAGTGTTAGTTGTCCTTTGATGAATTTAACTTGTTAGTTAATAATGCTTCTACTTGGGTATTAGATATCAAGTATGGTTCTCGCATTTGTTACAGTTTGTAGGTGTTGAGAAAAAGCAATAAACTAAGTAAGGAGAAGTCAGCATTCCTTTTGGAAATGAAGCAAGCATTGCTATAATAGTCGTAAACACTTATTACTTAGTTTTACCATATAGAAGTATACGGTAAAATATTTCATATGGAAAAACAAAGGAAATGAGATAATGATCTAAATCATTCCTATATGTGGCACTGCAAACTAGGTTATATCAATGAGGATAGAGAAAACAAGTTGGCAAAAGATGGATTCTTGGATCTGTTGGATTATGAACCTTATCAAACTTATGAAACCTGTCTCATAGAAAGATGACTAGATCTCTATTTAGTGGACATAGAGAAAGAGTCACAGATGTATTAGGGTTAATACATAGTGATGTAGGTGGCGCCCTAACCGTTAATGCTAGAGGAGATTACTTTTACTTCATTATCTTTACTAATGATCATTCTAGGTATGGGTTTGTGTACTTAGTGAAGTACAAGTCTAAGTCTTTTTAAAAGTTTAAAGAATTCATAAGTGAAGTCGAAAAGCAAAATGGGAAATGTATTAAATTTTTTTTTTATCTAATTGAAGATTCAAATACTTGTTTAATGATTTTCTCGATTACCTCTTAGTGAATTCCTCCTATAATCGAACCCTATTGGATATGGTACGATTCTTCATGAGTTATAATGATCTTCGTATAACCTCTTAGTGATATATTGTCCCAACCACCGCATACTTATTGAATAAGGTTCCCTCAAATGCAATACTTAAAACACTATATGAGATAAGAAAAGGAAGGAAACCTAATCTTAAACATGTTAAGATTTAGAGTTGTTCTTCCTATGTAAAGAAGTTGCATATGGACAAGTTGGGAATTAGATATGAGAAATGTAGCATTGTAGGATATCCTAAATAAAGTTTAGGATATTATTTTTATCATCCTCGAGAACAAAGAGTGTTTGTTTCCAAGCATGCTATATTTATAGAAAAAAGATTTTATGCTATAAAGGAGCAATGGGATCATGGAATTTTTAATATGGATCATGGAATTATTCTCTCGAAAGCCATGTCCCCAATGACACTTGAGGAGAGAGAACACATTAGTATATGGGATCTATCATGTACTCCATGTTATGTACGAGACCTGATGTTGAATATGCTCTAAATGTTATGAGTAAACATTAGTCCAATCCAAGCGAGGGTCACTTGATAGCTACGAATAACATTCATAAAGTCTTTAGAAGAACTAAAGATTTGTTCTTTCTATATGGATAAGAGGATTTGAAACTTAAAGCCTTCATAGGCTCTAGTTTCAATCTAAAAACTATGATAGTAAATCAATATACAGATAAGTGTTCACCTTAAATGGTGGAGTAGTGAACTGAAAATGTTCCAAGCAAGCTACCACTGCAGATTTGACTATAGAGTTCGAATATGTTATTGTATCTAAGACTACTAAGAAAGTTTTTTAGATAAAAAAGTTCATCACTGAGCTTGGTATGGTTTCTAACATTGTAAGTTCAATATCATGATACTATGACAATAATGGTGTTGCTGTGTAGGCGTAGGAACTAAGATCTCTTCAGAAATCCAAACAATTCTTGTAGCAATTCCATTTGAATAGAGAAATCACTTGAACAAGAGTTGTAAAGATGAAAGAGTTTTATTAATAAATAACATTGCAGATCCACTAACTAAAGAAATGGGTATGAGATACCAGGGTTATTGACTTTAGTGCAAGTAGGAGATTGATAGTAGTGTGCCCTACAAGCCAATAACAGTTGATGTTATGGGCATGTGTTCTTGTAAATTGATCATATTCTTTTATTGATAATAAATAATTATTAAAAAAATTTATCTTATTTACCCTTTTCATTACAAATCACTATATGTGGATTACATGATAAAGCCTATAGAATAAGAGTAATAAAAATAAGCATCATGATGAGATCATGCTAGTGAGACATATTTCCTTAAGATTTATTCTTAAATGTTCCTAATCATAGGATCACTAAGAAGGACATTAGTGAATCCAAATATATTAGTACATACTATGTTTCCTCAATGAGTTGGGGGGGGGGGGGGGATTGATCTTAGGGTCACCAGTGTATGAGACACTAAAGCAAGTTATGTAGGTGCTTATTAGAGAATAGGTACATCAAACTGACTCGACTAAGAAATTCCTAATTGACATTTTATTGGCAGTCAATAGAAATTCTTGCGTTGTAGTTGTACAAGTGATTATTGGACTTTAAGCATCATGGATATCTTATGTATGGGTCATCATGCTTTAATGCTACTTAAATGTGATTCTAATCGTGGGTTGCAAAAGGGTAGTAATTGGGTATGACCAATTATGCATGGAGGTATGTGAGTGTGCAACAAATGATCCATCACTCTTAGAAAAAGAGGGAGAATATCTTATGTGATTTGATTAAGTTATTGCTTGGCCAAGGTGGGGTGGAAATTATAAGAGAGTTTCTAATTTCACCATTTAAGCTATGGACTTGAGATCTAGATACATATGATTAAATAACTAAAACTTTATACTAAATCCATGTCTTACGTTTAATCAGGGACATTGCATGATGGAAGGATTAAATTGTACGATAATTGACATTGAAAGGTTCACATTAATTCATATTATATGGGTGGTCATGACATGTTGCCAAGTGTCAATCATGATTTGTATAAGCCCTTAAGAATTAATTATTAGTTCTTAATTAATGAAAAATTAAAATTAAAAGGAGTTTTAATTAATTGGATGAGATCCAATTGTTACGACCTACTGATAGTGCAATGTTGAACCTAAGGGGTCACACACAATTGAGTAATTATAAGAATAAGGAAAACTAATGGACCCATAGAAAAAATTTCTAAGAATTAATTATACCAAAGGTTTAATTGCAATTCTAGAAATCCTTGAGCTTTTAGGAGTAAGGGCTCTATATAAAAGTTCTATTTGATAGAAACCCTAATAATACTATTATTTATTAAATTAGTTTCAGACACTTTCTCTCTAGAATGGCCGAATTTTAAGATCTAACGCTCAGAGAATTTTCGGCCAGCCCTAATGTTCTTCATTGTGTGGTGTTTGGCATCCCAGAGAGAAAGATCATTATTCTTGGTTGCTTGTGTGGATATTCTTAGAGGCAAGACACTTGAATGACTAGTGAATTCATTTAAAGATCAACAAAAATCTTCATCAAAGGTAAAAATCTCCAACCTTACATGGAAATATTATTTGGATCATCATTCTAATAGATTCATAGATATTTATCTTGGGATTTAAGTCTTTGAGCATAAATTTTTAATTTTTTGCTGCGTATTCTATGCCTGTAGACTTACACCCAGGTTGGTTTAAACTCATGGATTCTGAGATAGTTTAATAAGGTATTGGGTTGGGCTTGGATCAAGACTTGGGCTTTATTGAGTGTTGGGTTGGGTTCTTTGGATTTGTGCTCTTATAGGTTGAATATTTGGGTTTCAAATTAAAGACATGTTTGAAAAAACTTTTGATCAAAGAAAAAAACTATTAAAAATAGATTTGATAACTTTTTACAAAATTAGTGTTTGGTAAATTTTAATTATTTTAGCTTTTATCAGAAGAGCTGTCTCTAGCAGCTAAAATCTTATGTTTGCAAAAGCCAATAGACTCTGCTTTTGGTTATGTACTTATCCGAAAAGCAGCACTTGATTTAATGAATTAATTGATAACCCAAAAATACCCTTAAACTTTTTAAACAATTCTCACTTAAATCCAAACCCTCATCTCCTCTTTTCTCATCTCTCTGCAATATGTCGTTTATCTCAACCTCTCTCCACTAATTCGCACAGATGAGTAGCATGCAATCCTAGATGTAAAAATTGAGCGTTCTCACATTGTCCACCACAATTTTCATTTTTTTTACAACACGTTATAGACTTATAGTGCCTTTTGTTGCAACAAGGACTAGAAGATAAATTATTAAAATTCATATATTTCTTTTCCTTTCATCTTCTCAGCAACGAGCATTAAATTTTACATTGAGAAGATAAATTTTACCCTTTAATTTTTGTGGATTTGATTTTTTTAATAAAAAAAGGTTCATGTTCTTCCTCCAAAGAGGAAAATTGTATGTGTTGATTATGACGTCCTGCAGGATGTTATAGGAATACAGAACTGCATGATCTTAAAGCAAATGGGGGGAAAAAGGAAAGTGGGAATTATAACGTGCATGAGTTCAAATTTGATACTGCCAAAAATACCCCTCCAATAGGAAGATGACATGTGGATCCTCCTGATAGCAGGTCACAAGAAGACACGTGGATGATCCAGGACCAGGCAGCTCAGCCCCCGGGTCATAACTGCCCTTCAAGGCTCCGCCGCCCCAGCTGGGCTTCCACGTCACCACTGCCTTCCAGGCCATCATTGCCCAACCAAGTTGAGCATCAGATCGGCAGACTACCCCAGACACGTAAATGGCTCGTGATCAAGCCATCAAGGCCAAGCCCTAACGGATGACCCCCAGCCATCTAGTTGGGCCTCTTAGGCATCATTTCAAATCCAAGTTGGGGTGTCAGGTGACTAACCACCCTCATACCTGGATGGCTCCTGATCAAGCCAGCAAGGCAAAGCCTTAACAGATGGCCCCCAGCCATCTAGCAGGGCCTCTTAGGTATCGTTACCCAACCCAGTTGAGGCATCATATCGCTGCCACCTTAGGCCCAATACCGCCTCCAAAGCCCTATAAAAAGGGTCAGGTACGCATTCTAATCGATCCAACTTTTCTGAACGAACGCTCACCCTCTCCGTATACCTTATTTCGCTCTAACTTAAGCTTCGGAGCATCCCCAGAGGTACCCCCTCCGACAACCCCATAGCCCCTCTCTTTTTCCCTGTGCAGGCACATCCGAAGCTCGACCTCCAGCTTAGCAACACACATTTTCGGCATCAATAGATTGGCGCTGTCCATGGGAAACCACCATCTCTCGCTGGTAGTAACAGCGAAGAAATTCAAAGAACTCATTTGTTGTCATGCCACCCAAAACCCCTACCAGGGACCTTGGTGAAGGAGTGATGAGGTCTGGAGCAAGTTCCTCGGTCGAATCCGAGGCCCATCCCAACGTGGCTACTCTCCAAGCGTAATTAGTGGAGCTCTTGCAGCTAATGGCTGACCTAACCGTCGAAGTCCGTGGGAGAGCTCAGCGTACATCACCACCACCTTTGCGGCCGGAACCAAGTCACATTGGTTCGGTAGGCTGCCGCCCGCCAGTCGATGGCTGTTCGGTGACCAAATCACCTCTACCTCGAGTGGTCAAGTCTGAAGAAAGTCCCTCATCCAAAAGCAGTGAAGACCTTGGCAAGCGGATCGAGGACATAGAGGGACAAATCAATGAGGCGTTCAAGGGATGTGGCCCCAATATCATAGATGAACTCAACGTGCAGGACCCACCTTTCGCTCACGAGGTCCTCGAGGCCTCCCTTCCACTGAACTTCCGAATGCCACAAATTAAACCCTACGATGGGTCCACTGACCCCTAGATCATCTCCAACATTACCGAACCACCACGACGCTCCACAGACATTCAGACCCTGTGATGTGTCGAGCATTTCCTCTAACCCTTGAAAAAGCAGCCGAGACATGGTATTCCTGTTTGAAGCCAGGAGGTATCCGCACATTTAAAGAGCTGAGCTATGCCTTCGCCTCTCACATCTTGCTATCTCAGTTCGGTAAGAAAAAGCAAAAAGGGGGAAGCCTTCCTGCTTGAACTAGAAGATCTTAGAGACGAAGGGAGCAACTGAAGAGGCCAACCAATAGAAGAGTTAACCGCTGTCCCCCTCGGCGAAGACAACACCCGAACTATTCAAATTGGTTCAAACCTACCCGAAACATTCAAGGAGTCCTTGCTCGCCCTCCTTCGGGCAAACCAAGATCTGTTTGCTTGGACTGCCGCAGATATGCCTAGAATCAGCCCCGATGTCATCGTACACCGACTTAGTGTGGATCCAAACCATAAGCCGATCATCCAAAAGAAAAAGTCATTTGCTCTCGAACGACAAGCAACCATTCGAGCAAAAGTTGACAAATTACTCTCGGCCAAGCTCATTCGGGAGGTAAGTTATCCGGACTGGGTGTCTAATGTAGTAATGGTAAAAAAGGAAAATGGTAAGTGGCAGATCTGCATTGATTTCTCCGATCTAAATAAGGCTTGTCCGAAAGATAGCTTTCCATTACCCAAGATCGATTAACTTGTCGACGCAACTTCAGGACATGAATTACTGACATTCATGGATGCTTATTCAGGATATAACCAGATCCTCATGCATCGACTGGACCGGGAGAAAACAGCGTTCATTACAGAACAAGGACTCTACTGCTACAGGGTCATGCCATTCGGTTTGAAAAATACCGAAGCCACTTACCAAAGATTAGTCAACAAAATTTTTCAGGAATAGATAGGTCGGAATATGGAAGTGTATATCGATGACATGTTGGTCAAAAGCGTCAAAGCCAATGACCACGAGGTTGATCTACAAGAAGCCTTTGATGTCCTCCACCGTCATCGAATGAAGTTAAACCTCACTAAGTATGCTTTTGGAGTCACTGAGGGAAATTTTCTTGGGTTCAAGGTAACCCATAGAGGCATAGAAGTGAATCCTGAAAAGATAGATGCTGTTCTTGGCATGAACTCACCACGGACCGTAAGGGAAGTCCAATGACTCACCGGAAGGATAGCCGCCTTAAGTCAATTCATGTCTAAATCTGCCGAGAAGTGTCTCCCCTTCTTTAAAGCCATCCGAAAGGCCAAGGATTTTGTTTGGTCCGAAGATTTCCAAAAAGCATTCATAGAACTGAAGAGATATCTGGGCACACCTCCCATACTCACCAAGCCTGTAGCTAGCGAAGAACTCTTCTTATACCTCTCAGCTGGACCGAAAGTAGTGGCTTCAGTCCTGATTTGGGAGGAGGAAGGAATGTAAAAGCCCGTGTATTACGTAAGCAAGGTGCTCCACGATGCCGAAACAAGGTATCTTCCTGTAGAAAAAATGGCATATGCCCTCTTGATCTCGGCTTGAAACCTCCGACCATATTTCCAAGCACACACGATCACTATTCTCACCAATCAGCCCCTTCGACAAGTACTTCATAAGCCCGACATATCCGGCTAAATGGTGAAATGATCAATAGAGTTAGGCAAGTTTGACATTCACTATCGGCCTCGGGCAGCTATTAAGGGCCAGGCCTTAGCTGATTTTGTCATGGATGCCACACTGCCGAGGGAAGAAGAACCATCTTAGGCAACTGACGAAACAAATATGTTCCCAAAATGGACTCTTCATGTCGACGGATCCTCTACCGACACTGGAAGTGGCGTCGGGTTCATCATAAGTGGTCCAGACAATTTCACTATTGAATACGCCTTGAGGTTTAAATTTAAGGCATCCAACAACGAGGCCGAGTATGAGGCTTTGCTCGCAGGAATGAAACTCGCCGAGGTAATTTCTGTAAAAGTTTTGAATGCATATAGTGACTCTCAGCTAGTGGTAAGCCAGATTAATGGTGAGTTCGAAGCAAAAGGGGAAAAGATGGCTCGTTATCTTGCGAATGCCAAAGCATTGGCCGCAAAGTTCAAAGTATTTCGCACTAGCCAAATTCCACGGGCTAAGAATTCAAAGGCTGACTCCTTAGCCTGGCTTGCATCATCCCTCCCACTCAAACCAAAGCGGCCAATTTATCTCGAAACACTTATCGCATCCAGCATCGAGGAAACTGTGGTACTCCCCATGGTTGACGAAGAAACATGGTTGAGTCTTATTCTCGAGTACCTGCGTGATGGTCACCTACCAGATAACAAACACGAGGCCCAGAAGGTTATGTCTCGGGTAACACAGTACGCTATTTTGGATGGTCAATTGTATAAAAAAGGCCTCACAATACCCTACCTCAAATGCCTTAATCCAACCGAAGCCAATTAAGCCCTCCGAGAGGTCCACGAAGGAATATGCGGAAATCATCTTGGAGGGAGGGCCTTGGCATTCAAGATCCTTCGCCAAGGGTACTATTGGCCTAAAATAAGGGAAGAAGTTGTGGAGCTGGTTAAAAAGTGTAAAAGCTGCCAACAATATGCCACTGTACCTAGTAGACCAGCAACTCTCCTCACCCCAATCACTAGTTCGCTTCCCTTCGCTATGTGGGGCATGGACCTTTTCGGACCTTTCCCTAGAGCAACCGGCCAGCGAAAGTACCTTATAGTGGCAATCGACTACTTTACAAAATGGGTAGAAGCCAAGCCCTTGGCCAGCATCACCAATCATCAGGCCTGGGGTTTCGTTTGGAAGTCGATCGTATGTCGATTCGGAGTACCTCAAGTATTAGTAACAGACAACGGCAAACAGTTCGATAGTGCTCGGTTCAAAATATTCTGCGAGGAATTGCATATCGAACATCACTTATCCTCGGTAGGATACCCCCAAGCTAATGGGCAAGCCGAGTTCACCAACCGAACGCTCCTCTAAGGCATCAAAAGGCGAATAGACGAAGTAGACAAACAATGGACAAACCATTTACCATACTTTCGGCATATCGAACCACGGCTTGAGCACCCACGGGGGAAACCCCTTTCTTCCTGACCTATGGGTCGGAGGCCATGATCCCCTTAGAAATAAGAGTACCCTCCTTCCGAATACAGAGCTTCGAGGAACGAAGCAACGAAGAAGCCCTGAGTATGAATGCCAATCTCCTCGATAATGCCCGAAATAAGGCCCAAATCCTATTAGTCGTTTATCAATAATGCACTGCTAGGTATTACAATGCAAAAGTAAAAGGGAGGCACTTCCTGCTCCATGACCTCGTCCTACGAAAAAGCGAAGTATACCGACCTCAAAAAACGGGAAAACTGCTCCCCAAATGGGAAGGGTCGTACCGAATCAAAAAGCTGTGCCGTCCTGGCACTTTCGAACTCGAGGAGCTGAATGGAAAGCCCATCCCTCGAACTTGGAATGCCGAACACCTCCGTCGATTTTACCAATAAAGAATCGATGTTTGTGTTCGAACTCCAAGAATGAAGGTTATCTTAGAAACAGACCAAGTGTAAACGCATGAACCTATTGTATAAAAGATGAAATTTGGAAACAAAAGGGGTACTTTCATTAAACGTTGTTAATACAAAATACAGGTGAACTAGGGCCCTAAACGGCCTCAAACCTAAACAGCCTCAAAATACATAAGCAAAAAACAAAAATTCTGGCCGGGTCATGATAGGTGCTTAAATATTCATATGTAATCCCCCTTATTTACATTTATTAGGTCCTTAGTTACGTTAATTTAGTCCATTTAACTTTATTTGTGTATTTCACATGTGTTTTATAGGTTTTGGAAGAAAAGAAACAGTTTTGGCACTTAAAGGAAGAAGCCTAGAAATCCTGGAGCAGTCTCTGGTCAATCTGCGATCGATCGCACCATGCAATGCAATCGAGCACACATTGCGATCGTGCGCACGGAAGAGGGATCAAGCACAGCATTGTGATCGAGTGCAAGACGTGTGCGATCGAGCACACATGTACGGGCATGAATAGTAAATTACAGAACCCTATTTTGGAAATAAAGAGTTTTTGTCGGTTTAGGAATTTTAGGGTTTCCTGCACCTTCTAGGACTTCTCAAGCCCTATAATTACACCTGTAAAGCACACACAAACCACCACAACTTAGAGAACACTTCTCTTAGCTTTTACTTGGAGTTGTAAGTTTGGGAGAGAATTGACGCCTCTTCTCTCAGGTTTATTCGTCTCTTTATGTTTAGTTTATATATGATGTTTTTAGACAGCATGTGTAACTAACTTTCTTATAGGGCTTGATTGAAGCCCTAGTTATGCTTTCTCATATATTTATTCATTGATAAATATTTTCCAATAGCCTTTATTATGTTGCTTAACTTGATTAATGCTTGTGCTTATTTAAATTCCTCATATGTATGTGTATGGCCAGCGTATGCATGTGGTATGGACCTGTTAGTTAGATCAATTTGGATGACCAAGTCCTGGGTCTAATGATGAGTGCTAAATATTACATGTTTTAGCCCCATAGTTTACATTTGTTGAGTTCTTAATTATGTTATTTCATGTTATTTTATCTATTTTCTGTGTTTTCTGTGTTTTTATAGGTTTTGGAATAAAATGAAGCAATGTGGAAACTTCAGGGCTTAAAGAGCAAAGCTGAGGACGCCTAGTGCGATCGAGCGCACAGGACGTGCGATCGATCGCACTTGCGATCGTGCGCACACGGCATGAGATCAATCGCACCTGCGCTCAAGCGCACCAGACTTGCGATCGAGTGCAAGTGACTCGCACATCCCACATTCGAAAGGAAACATTTGATACTGCATATATATTACAGCGCACTGTGATGCGCTCATGCGCAACAGGGCTGCGATCGATCGCAGTTGACTTGCACATCCCACATCGAATTTACAGCTCATTGTACTCCGAGAATTCCCTTATATAAACACTATCTCACCTTATTATTCTGTGTGCAGTCTGGTGGATTTCTACTAGCATTCTAGTAGATCTCCTAAGGGCTTTTGCCACCACCGAGGGAAGTGGTGCCCAACAGCGTGTGGAATTTCTCCCAATGTACAGTTAGTTTTAATTCTTTCCAAGTTTTTAATGCTTAGCAATTTTTATTGTGAAATTTAGTTTCATGATAATGGGTGGCTAAAATCTTCAGCTAAGGTTGAAGATGAAGCCTCGCCATTGTTTAGCATTATATTTTCAGATATGTTTATACAATTCTGATATGTTTAGTTTAAATGTTCTATTTCAATTGTTTGAATAAATTCTTATTATTGATAGTTTTTGATTGTTCTGTTGGATATTTTGTGTGAGTCATCCGATGGATACATCGAATCCTTTTCGATTAAATTGGATTTCCTTTGTGCTTTGTTAAAAGTGGATACATTGGATGATTTTGGTTTAATTGGGATATTCGTTGTTTTTTGTTTAAGTTGGATTCATGGAATGTTTTGATAGATTATTTTTATATAGAACATAAAGATATATGCTTTACTTTGGTTGGGTGGATTCAGAAACCTTAGTGTTTTCATCATTAGTTATTAAATCAGTTTAGTTTAGTTTATATTTGTTTTGCAAAATGTAATTCACTATTCGGAGCTAGGTTAAAATAAGGTTAGTTTAGATAAAAAGCTATTTTCACAACGCACTCCCTATGGATTCGACATCGCATTTGCACAACTCTATATTACAAACGATTCATGTGCTTGCGAGTAATTTAAAACTCACAACAAGTTTTTGGCGCCGTTGCCGGGGAATGTTTTTGTTTGTGAAATTTTTGTCTAAATTGATTTTATTTTTCTACTAGTTTAGTTAGTATTTTTGTTTTATTTTTCTTTCTGTTTTATTTTATTTTGCTGCTTCTGCTAGTTAGTTTGTTTTACTGTTTTTTGTTTGGTGTATGCGTGGTCGGAGATCTCTGAATTTAGAATTGACACCTTTAGATCCCGATTTAGAAAGAACTCTTAGGAGACAGAAGAAGTCACTTGGTGAACAAGAGACAATTGAGATGAGAGAAAACTTGAGGAACCAAGAGCAACCTGGAGCGTGGAACGTGGATTCAACCACGTCCCTGAGAGATTTGTTCGCACCAGTTGTGACTAACTCATCTTCCTGCATCGTGTTGCCACCCACCAATGCTACCCATTTTGATTTAAAGCCACATGTCATCCAACTCCTACCCTCATTTCGTGGCTTAAATCTTGAAAATCTTTACAACCATGTAAAGAAGTTCAAAGATATTTGTGCCACATTCAAGTTTCAGAACTTCTCTAAGGAGTCAGTCCGTCTTAAACTTTTCCCTTTTTTCTCTTCATGATAGAGCTAGGGTATGGTTGGATTCTAACACGTCCGGGTCTATTACATCTTGGGAAAATCTGCTGAGTAAAATTCTATAATAAATTTTTCCCAATGTCTAGAGTGAATGAGTACCGAAAGGAGATTAGTTCTTTCATTCAGGAGGAGGATGAGAATTTTTTTAAGAGTTAGGAGTGTTTTAAAGAGTTATTAATTAGATGCCCTCCACATGGATATGAGAAGTGGAGACTTGTTCAGTTCTTCTACCAAGGGTTGACTCAACCCAACCGTAGCATGATCGAGTCTATGAATGGGGGGGCATTCTTAAGTCTGACAGGGGATGAAGCATACAAGGCATTGGACAAGTTGTCCGACAACTCGTCCGATAACTCGCAGCAGTGAGATTTTTCAAGCTGTCTGGACAAGTCCATTCATTCTCCTAGGAAAGGAGGCATCTATGAGATTAAGGAGGCAACTGACTTGAAGATAAAGATACATGCTCTCACCAAGAAAATTGACACTCTCACTATGGGCAAGTCCATCAATGCTGCCAATACAATTAATGATGATTGTTGTTCCATCTGTGCTAGTCCTATGCATTTAGCACAGAATTGTCCATCTATGCCGGCTTTTGTCGAGTGTCCCACAGAACATGTAAACATTTTCAATGATTATAGGAGGCAATCAGGTGGATCATACTCTGAGACTTACAATCCAGGGTGGTGGAACCACCCTAATTTTTCATGGAAGCAGAACCAATCGCTGAATCAGGGAAGAGCCCCTCATCATGCTCACAATCAATACCCTCATGGATTGCCTCCACCAATTCAATGTCATGGTCACTCAGTCCATCCAGCACCAGCATCTGCTTACCATACTCCCACTCAAGTGCCAACACCGGTTTCACAATCATTGGAGGACACCTTCAAGGAGTTCATGAAGATGACCGGCCAATCCATCAGCGAAGTGAGGAGTGTGAAAATAGTAAACACCCAAGCGATTTCCAATCTAGAGAGTCAAATGGGGCAAATCGCAAGTCACTTGGGTGAAAGAGAAAAGGGGAAGTTCCCCAGTCAGCTCGTGCCCAACCCGAAGAGACAATTTGTAATTGGAAATTCATCAACTTCTACGCATGGGGAGGAACAAGTGCAATCGATTGTCACATTAAGGTCTAGGAGACAAGTGGAAAATCGAGCGAAAGAGAGCCCTTGCTATGCAGCAAGAGCAAGAAAGTGGCAACAAGGAGAAGAGAGATGCTGAGCCATCTACAGCCACTCCTACTCTGAATGACCCTCCTAGGTTGTTTGTACCTAAAGGACCTTACCCTGAGAGATTACAAGCGCCCAAGAAAGGAGGGAAGTTTGAAGAAATTCTTGAGGTGTTTAAGCGAGTCCAAATCAATATTCCACTTTTGGACACCATCGAGAAAGTGCCATCATATGCCAAGTTCTTAAAGGACTTGATCAAGAGGAGGACGAACGTCCTGAAGAAGGCATTTTTGACCAAGCAGGTTTCTTCAATCCTTCAGTGCAAGCTGTCGATCAAGTATATGGACCCAAGGTGTCCTACCATCTCTTGCATGATAGGAGTCAGCTAGATTGAGAGGGCTCTATTGGATTTAAGAGCCAGTGTAAATCTTCTACCCTATTAAGTCTATTTGCAGTTGGGGTTAGGAGAATTGAAGCCCACATCCACAACACTTTAATTGGCTGACAGATCAGTGAAAATACCACGGGGAGTAGTTGAGGACGTTTTGATAAAGGTAGATCAGTTTTATTTCCCCATGGATTTTATTGTGCTAGATAAAGAGCCGATCCAGAATATAGGGATTCAAATACCGGTGATTCTAGGGCAACTATTCTTAGCCATGGCTAACGCCCTAATCAATTGTAGGACAGGGATGATGAAGATTTCCTTCGAAAATATGACAGTGGAGTTGAATATTTTTGATATCACTAAGCAACCACTGGAATTTACTGAAGTGAGAAATATATGCTTAATAGAGGAGATTATTGAAGTTACGGTGGATGAATCAAGCATGTAGGATCCCCTGGAGGCATGCTTTGCTCAGTTTGGAGAGGATCTGGATTTGGATAAGTTACTTGAGCAAGCAAATGCCATTTTAGAGTCTACTCCTATGGAGAGTAGTGAGAAGAAAGAGACTGAAGAACTTGAGCCTCCTAAGAAGGAACTTAAACCTTTACCGGACAATCTTTAGTATAAGTTCCTAGGTCCAGTAGAGTCTTTGCCTGTGATTATAGCTTCAGATTTGGTTGAGGCTCAAGAGGAGAAATTATTAGCTGTTTTGCGAGAACACAAGGAAGCTATAGACTGGACCATTGAGGATATTAAGGGAATCAGCCCCTCGTTGGTAATGCACAAGATACATTTGGAGGAGAACGCCAAGCCATCGAGGGAGCCACAAAGAAGGCTCAACCCAGCTATGCAAGAGGTTGTGAGGACAGAAGTTATTAAGCTGTTAGATGCAGGGATCATTTATCCCATCTCTGAAAACAAGTGGGTGAGTCCAATTCATGTCGTGCCCAAGCGAGCTGGATTAACGGTAGTGAAGAATAAGGATGATGAGTTGGTGCCAACTCGTGTTCAGTCAGGGTGGAGAGTGTGTATAGACTACCGTAAACTGAACACTGCCATAAGGAATGATCATTTTCCACTCCCATTTATTGATCAGATGGTGGAGTGTTTGGCTGGGCACGAGTATTATTGTTTTTTGGATGGTTATTCTGGATATAACCAGGTCCCCGTGGACCCCGAAGATCAGGAGAAGACAACATTTACCTGTCCTTTTGGGACATTCGCCTACCGTCGCATGCCCTTTGGGTTATGCAATGCACCTGCTACTTTTCAGCGGTGCATGGTCAGCATATTCTCTGACATGGTGGAGCGTTCTTTAGAGATTTTCATGGATGACTTCTCCGTCTTCGGTGCACCATCTCACTTTGGTTTTAGTGCGGTGCAAGGAGAAGAACCTGGTGCTTAATTGGGAGAAGTGCCATTTTATGGTTAAGAAAGGTATTGTACTAGGGCATGTCATATCTCATCGAGGGATTGAGGTCGACAAAGCGAAGGTGGACCTGATTTCCAACCTTCCACCCCACGTACAGTGAAGGAGGTTCGATCTTTTCTGGACCATGCAGGATTCTACAGGCGATTTATCCAAAATTTTAGCAAGATCGCTCGTTCCTTGTGCAAGTTATTAATGAAGGATGCCCCATTTGTATTTGATGAAGATTGTAAGAAAGCATTTGGGGATCTGAAGAAGATTCTGACGTCCACACCCATTATTCAGCCACCCAACTGGGGTGTGCCTTTTGAAATTATGTGTGACGCATCAGACTATGCTGTTGGAGTTGTTTTGGGGCAGTGTATTGACAAACTTCCCCATTTATCTATTATGCAAGTCGAACTCTAAACGACGCACAACTCAATTACTCTACCAATGAGAAGGAGTTGCTAGCAGTCGTTTTTGCATTAGACAAGTTCAGATCCTACTTGTTAGGATCTAAAGTCATTATCTACTCGGACCATGCAGCATTGAAGTATATTTTCTCTAAAAATGATGCTAAATCTCTTCTTATCTGATGGATCTTGCTACTTCAAGAGTTTAATATAGAGATTCGGGATAAGAAAGGTTCCGAAAATGTGGTGGCGGACCATTTGTCTAGATTGATTGTGGATTTCACTGAGGTCACCACTCCCATTTCTGAGACCTTTCCTGATGAGCAATTGATGCGCATTGCTCACAATCCTGCGCCATGGTTTGCTGATATAATTAACTACCTTGTCACCGGTTAAATGCCTTTGCATTGGGGGCGACAAGATAAATCAAAGTTTTTAGCCATGGTAAAACATTTTTTATGGGATGATCCTTACCTGTTCAAGTATTGTCCTGATCAGATCATCAGAAGGTGTATTCTTGAGCATGACCAATCTAATATCATCGCCTTCTGTCATGATCATGCTTGTGGAGGCCATTTCAGTACTAAAAGGACCGCTGCAAAGATTTTGCAGTGCGGATTCTATTGGCCTACCCTGTTCCGAGACTCTCGCACTTACTGTGTATCTTGTGAGCGTTGCCAAAAGCAGGGGAGTATTTCTAGGAGGAATATGATGCCCCTCAACCCCATTCTGATTGTTGAGATTTTTGATGTGTGGGGTATTGATTTTATGGGACCTTTCCCAAACTCCTTTGGCTATCTGTACATTCTAGTTGCTGTGGATTATCTGTCCAAATGGGTGGAAGCAGTTGCATGCAAGACCAATGACCATAGAGTTGTGGTCCAATTTTTGAAGAACAATATCTTTGCTCGTTTTGGTACACCTCGAGCAATTATAAGTAATGGAGGTAAGCATTTTTGCAATAGGATTTTTGAGCAGTTGATGAAGAAGTATTTCATCACACACAAAGTTGCCACCCCGTATCACCCACAGACAAGTGGACAAGTGGAAATTTCCAATCGCGAGATTAAGCACATTTTTGAGAAAACTGTGAACCCTAATAGAAAGGACTGGTCTCTGCGATTGACTGATGCACTGTGGGCATATCGAATAGCATTCAAGACGCCAATTGGCATGTCTCCATACCGTATTGTGTACGGAAAAGCCTGTCACCTTCCGGTCGAATTAGAGCATAGAGCCTATTGGGCTATCAAACGGCTGAACTTTAATCTTTTAAAGGCTGGATCCCAAAGGAAGCTCCAACTCAATGAATTAGAGGAGTTGCGGAATGATGCATATGAGTGTGCACAGTCATACAAAGCACAAATGAAGAAGACTCATGACCAAAATATTTTGAGACGAGCTTTCGAGTCGGGTCAAAAAGTTCTTCTTTACAACTCACGCCTGCATCTTTTCCCAGGTAAGCTCAAGTCTCGATGGACCAACCTCTTTATTATTCGGTCAGTTTTTCCTCATGGGGCCATCGAGATTGAGAATCCAAAGAATGGTAACACTTTCAAGGTAAATGGGCAGAGGCTAAAACCATTCTTGGAGTTGAGGAGTCCGGACATTGAGACGATATTGTTGACGGATCCTATTTACTCTTATTGAGGGTCATCTACTAAGGAGAGTCTGGCTGAAGACTTTAAACTTAGCGCTCATGGGAGGCACCCCGCAGCTTATCTTTTTATTTGTTTATTATTTTACATATTTATGCTTAATGTTTGTTTCCAGTATTTTTTGTTTTCTAGTCTTTATGTTTCAGGGACAACGCGTACTGCAGATCAAGTTTGGGGGTATACTATAAGCCATACCAGTCTAGATAGTTCTCCATATCCCAGGTCAAATCTTTCCATATTATTCACATATTGGGGTCAATGTGTAATTTAAGTTTGGGGGTATGGGAGACACATTACACACACTTTGTCCTAATTTGTTATTGTTTTTTTTTTAATGCATGCTAATGTTATTTTGAAATTTTGGTTGATCTTAACAATTTCTGTGATGTGATTCATTGGTGAGCTTAAATTTTGGAACACATGATCTGTTGATAAAGTTTTAAAATTTAGTTACTTACTTGTTATGCATTTGAGAATTCACATGTTTGATCTCGAATCTAACACGAGCACATTAGTACGCATTATGTGAGGTATGACATGTGATTTTAATGTGTTATGGGAGACACATTACACACACTTTGTCCTAATTTGTTGTTGTTTTTTTTAATGCATGCTCATGTTATTTTGAAATTTTGGTTGATTTTAACAATTTCTGTGATGTGATTCATTGGTGAGCTTAAATTTTGGAACACATGATCTGTTGATAAGGTTTTAAAATTTAGTTACTTACTTGTTAGGCATTTGAGAATTCACATGTTTGATCTCGAATCTAACACGAGCACATTAGTACGCATTATGTGAGGTATGACATGTGATTTTAATGTGTAAGGTCTCTATATCTCAAGATTCACCACATTTCCCATCAGAATGAACGAAAATGGCATAGTTTTTATTTTCTCTTTTTTTTATTTTTTTATTATAATAATAAGGCTCAGCTATGTTTAGTTCCCTTAAGCTTTCTAATTGACCCATGTAGCGAGTGTTGAGTCAATGACTCCCAAACCAGATGGTTTTAGGGCATTAGGTGTACAGACACCCCTTAGGACTTACTAATTCGAGTAAAAAAGGCTATGAAATTAAACTAGCCTTAATACTATTAAACAAAATTCCAACATTTTGACGTGAACACTCACTGCTTACTGAGGCAAGAGGTCCAGTTACTCAGTGGAAAGTTTATTTATGATCATCATTTTCATTCATCATTTTTTTTATATATGCCAAAGTGTTAATCCAACAAGTCATCCACTTTCAGTTGAGACATAGAGACCTTACACATTGGACTCATTCGAAAGCTTCATTTTTATTTGCTAATTCACTTCACACCGAGTCAGACTTATGATGCATTAACTTGCCTTTTGTAAGTAATTAGATTTTAACATTTCTGTTCATTGCGAAGATGGGTTTATCTTTTTAAGCTTGCTCATGAATCATTATCATGATGGTGTGTGCTCCTAAAATCTTTGGATACCATGAGTTATGAACTTATCTTTATATTCTTTGTTTTTCATTTAGTTTTTAATTTCGTATTGCTATAGGACTAGCAATATGTAAGTTTGGGGGTATTTGATGAATGCTAAATATTACATGTTTTAGCCCCTTAGTTTACATTTGTTGAGTTCTTAATTATGTTATTTCGTGTTATTTTATCTATTTTCTGTGTTTTCTGTGTTTTTATAGGTTTTGGAATAAAATGAAGCAATGTGGAAACTTCAGGGCTTAAAGAGCAAAGCTGAGGATGCCTAGTACGATCGAGCGCACAGGATGTGCGATCGATCGCACTTGCGATCGTGCGCACACGGCATGAGATCAATCGCACCTGCGCTCAAGCGCACCAGACTTGCGATCGAGCACAAGTGACTCGCACATCCCACATTGGAAAGGAAACATTTGATACTGCATATATATTACAATGCACTGTGATGCGCTCGAGTGCAACAGGGCTGCGATCGATCGCAGTTGACTCGCACATCCCACATCGAATTTACAGCTCATTGTACTCCGAGAATTCCCTTATATAAACACTATCTCACCTTATTATTCTGTGTGCAGTCTGGTGGATTTCTACTAGCATTCTAGTAGATCTCCTAAGGGCTTTTGCCACCACTGGGGGAAGTGCTGCCCAACAGCGTGTGGAATTTCTCCCAATGTACAGTCAGTTTTAATTCTTTCCAAGTTTTTAATGCTTAGCACTTTTTATTGTGAAATTTAGTTTCATGATGATGGGTGGCTAAAATCTTCAGCTAAGGTTGAAGATGAAGCCTCGCCATTGTTTAGCATTATATTTTCAGATATGTTTATATAATTCTGATATGTTTAGTTTAAATGTTCTATTTCAATTGTTTGAGTAAATTCTTATGATTGATAGTTTTTAATTGTTCTGTTGGATATTCTGTGTGATTCATCTGATGGATACATCGAATCCTTTTTTATTAAATTGAATTTCCTTTTTGATTTGTTAAAAGCGGATACATTGGATGCTTTTGGTTTAATTGGGATATTCGTTGTTTTTTGTTTACGTTGGATTCATGGAATATTTTGATAGATTATTTTTATATAGAACATGAAGATATATGCTTTACTTTGGTTGGGTGGATTCGAAAACCTTAATGTTTTCATCATTAGTTATTAAATCAATTTAGTTTAGTTTATATTTGTTTTGCAAAATATAATTCACTATTCGGAGCTAGGTTAAAATAAGGTTAGTTTAGATAAAAAAGCTATTTTCATAACGCACTCCCTGTGGATTCGACCTCACACTTGCACAACACTATATTGCAAACGATTCGTGCGCTTGCGAGTAATTTAAAACTCACAACATCTAACATTAGTAACAAGGGATATCTTATCTGGATACCCGGGTTAATCAACATGGGAAACCGGGAGTAGATACCATGCCCTAGGTCTCATGTGGTTGTCGATTTCCATAGTACTTATGTTTTCTTAAGGAACAACTCAAGCAGATACCATGCTGAATCCCTTAAGGAAGAAAAGAGTTAGAGTAGATACCATACCTAATTCGTTGCTTAGGGAGATCAATAGCTTAAGGAGTAGATACCATGCCCTTAAGTTGGCAACCAATAGGTATACATGATAAGGCTAGTGCACTGATACCTTATACAATTGGGAAAGTATGACTAGTGGTGGATATCAAAGCCCTATGTCTTTATTATTATCAAATCACACACAACAGTTATTTTATTTCTTTTTACTTAAAGAAACTAATTCTAAAAACCGAACTTTTCCAATCCCTGTGGAGATGATCTTGCTTTCGCACACTATACTACATTGTTGACCTTGTGCACTTGCAAGTAAAACTAGTATGATTATCTGCTTAATTATTTTGGTATATTTTCGCACAACAAGTTTTTGGCGCCGTTGCCGGGGATTGCATTAAAAGTTCCTTTTTAGAATTACTTTCTTTTAATTATTATTACACTATTTTTGTTTACCATCTTTATTTTTCATCAAACCTAATCAAACTGTTTTCTGTTTCAGGCACATCAAACCCTAACTCACACTTTCTGTGATACTTGCGATCGATCGCAACCTCTTGTGCGATCGAGCGCAAATAAAACAGAGAGCTACCCGAGTAGCAGAGTTTAACTGCTGCACTGAAGCCGGTTTTTCTGATTTATGCACGGACTTCGATCCCAACATCCCACATTCTTTCCCCTCGATCCCGAACTTGAACGAACCATCCAACAAAGACTTAAGGACAACTTTGAGGAGAACGAAGAAGAAGTCGAGAATGAAACACCAATGGCGGAACAGCTCAAAAACCAGCAACCACCTGCACGAGTATCGATGAAGCACTCCTTCATCCCACGGAACATTGATCAACCATCATGCATTGCATATCAACCTGAGGCGGCAGGAAACTATTACATATCTCCGCAAATATTGAATGCTTTGACTCATTTTAGGGGAACTCCTAATGAAGATCCACACCTGCACCTTCGAGAATTTTTCGATCTTATCAAGTTCCAGCACATACAAGGCCTAGACCAAGAAGGAATAAGGTTAATTCTGTTCCCTTTTTCCTTAAAAGATAATGCTAAACTATGGTATAATTCTTTGCCTGCAGTTTCCATCCACACTTGGGAGGAGTTGGCAAGCAAGTTCTTGAGAAAGTTCCTCCCAGCCCAAAAGACGAGACAAATGAGGAAAGAGATCCAGTCCTTCCAACAAAAAGATGGAGACCTCTTCTTCGAAGCATGGGGACACTTCAATGACTTGCTACTCAAATGCCCACACCATAACCTGCCTAAATATGAACTGGTACAAGCCTTTTATGAAGGTTTAAACGACACTAATAAGAGTATTGTTGATTCAGGTTATGGAGGAGTGCTGATGGAGAAAAGCAGCAAAGAAGCAATGGAACTCTTCGAAACCCTCAGCGAACACACTCAACAGTTCTCCTCTCGAGGTAGACATGTGACCAAGGGTAAGGGTATGTATGAGGTAAATGTAAATGGAGGATCTTCCCCTCAAATGGCAGCAATGGAAAGGAAACTAGACTTATTGGTAAAAGCCATGGCTACTCAAACTGCCTCATCTAGACTACCAGCTACACCACTACAGGTATGTCCGATATGTTCCCAATATGATCATAATACTGATACATGTCCTCTATCTGCAGATCCGGAACAAACGAATTACGTGGGGCCTAACAACTATCCACCGAAGAATAACCCATATGCCAACACGTATAACCCTGGGTGGCAAAATCACCCAAATTTCTCATGGAGCAACAACCAGAACAATCAAGGACAGCAACGAAACCCCGACCCACTGCTCATGCTACTCCCGAACCAAAGAAGAACGACCTCGAAAGTCTAGTAAGACAACTGGTGACATCACAAGAACAATTCATGACTCAATAAAAACTAACCACTGCGGCACATGAGCAAGCAATTCAAAGACTAGAGGTACAAATGGGACAACTAATTAAAGAGCTCAGTGGCAGAAAGCAAGGGGAGCTCCCAGCTCAAATATTACCCAACCCTGGGGGGCATCAACAACTAAATGCTGTGACAACCTTGAGAAATAGCAAGGTAATAGGGTCCGATGAATCTGCTACAGCATCCAAAGAGACACCATCGGCAACAAGGGTAAGTGAGACGGAGAAGGTGAATGCACCACCCTTCCCGCAAAGGTTAGTAAAACAAAAGGAAAACAATAAACTAATTGATATTTTTGAAACCTTGCGGAAAGTTGAAATTAACATTTCTCTGTTAGATGCAATCAAACAAATACCTGCATATGCTAAGTTTTTAAAAGATTATTGCACTAACAAAAGAAAGTTCCAAGAGCATGAGACGATAGCCTTAACCGAAGAGGTAAGTGCTGTACTTTTAAGAAAATTACCACCTAAACTAAAAGATCCAGGTAGTTTTACTATTCCTTGCAGGTTAGGTGACCAGCTGTTCGAGCATTCACTATTGGATCTAGGAGCAAGTGTCAACCTGCTGCCATACAGTGTATACGAGACACTAGGTTTGGGGGAGCTTCAACCAACCTCCATCACTTTACAATTGGCTGATAGAAGCATCAAAAGACCAAGAAGTATCCTTGAAGATGTATTGGTAAGAGTAGGAAAATTCATTATACCTGCTGATTTTTTAGTATTAGATATAGAAGAATGTACTTTACCATCACCTCTCCCTATCATCCTAGGACGCCCCTTTATGATAACTGCGGACACTAATATTAGTGTAAAAATGGGTTTAGTCACTATGAAAGTAAATGATGAGGAGATAGAATTTCAAATATTTAATACATTAAAATCAACCAACAATGAATATTCTAATGTGAGCTTCATACAAAGTGTTGTTGAAAAAACTTCTCGGGTCCATCACACCACTACATTGGAGACCATCCCCAAACATGAGGACACAAAAGTTGATAGTCGGCCTGAGGAGGACAATGTGATTAAAGACGTCAATAAAGCTGGGCACCTTTTCAAGAACACAACAAAGCCTTTAAGTAAGTATGTTATTCAAATTAAACCTCATGCACTTACTGATACTACCTTTCCTTATTTTTTTGACAAGGCATCAAAATGGGAAATGAAGCAACCATCAAAAGCACTTGAACCACCTGATGTGGGCTCTAAGTGCTTCCTTCCAACCGACTAGCATGGTAGCATGAGAGTGCTTGAGCAAGTCTAATTCGATTACCCATTGAGCTCAAGCACCTCTATTGAGGTTAGTGGTACTGAGGCCACTAACAAATGGTAAGGTTGTATTGTTTCACAATTTATCATTTTTTTCAACTAAAGGTAAGTTGTTATTTTTGCCTGGACACACTGCCTACGATCGAGCGCACCATTCTGTGCGATCGAACGTGTCCTTCAATATGCTCGAGCGTACAAGTGCGATCGAGCGCACCCCGTGTGCGATCGAGTGCATTCTTGGTAGACAATTGTTTAGCTATAAATCTGAAAATTCACTCACACTCACTCACTCCCTCTTCACTGTTCACTCGCACGCTCACACTCAGGAGCTTTCACTCTCACTCGCTGACCTCCCTGTCACATTACCATCCACTATCATCACCATCCCTACTCCCCATCACCACTATCCTCCATTATCACCACCTAAACCAACCATTACCACCCCATACACCCTCCCCATTACACATTCACACCACTGCACAAGGTACACATTTTTTCGTGTTTACTTTTCATATATATATATATATATATATCTTATCTTATGTATGATTGGCACTTGTTTTGCTTGTAGGAGGTTAGGAACGAATTCAAACCCTATAAACCATAGCTTGTATTTTTGGTGCACATAAGCTGTTCCAGAAAACGCCTAGCCGTGTGCGATCGAGCGCACGGTATTTGCGATCGAGAGCATAGTCCAGTGTGCGATCGAGCGCAGCTTATTGAGATTGATCGCAAATCCGGCAGAACCTAAAAAAACAGCATGTCTAGACCGTCTGTTTCCACCTTCGGTGCATCCAACAGCCGCGCCTCGTCATCCCGGCCTAGCATCGAGCAACGGGAGCTTTTATTCGAGACCTCTTTCGCCATCGACGATGTATTCTGGCACATGGACGCCACTTAATGGGCCGTCCAAGCATTCCGACATCGAGGGTTGAAGAGGCTGTTTAAACCTGTTTATTCCACTGCTTACTCCCAGCTCATAGTCCAGTTTTATGCAAACCTATCATTTGACTGCAGCAGACCGGGAGTCCTCACCTCTTCAGTCCGGGGCACACCCATCGAGGTAACTAATGCCGATATAGCCACTGCCCTTCATTGCACTGACAAGTCTCCTCCCAAGGACACCGATATCGAGGAGCAACCGGAGTCCTTTGCCCTGGCTGAGATCATTACAGACATGTGCGCTGGCCAGTATGCCGACAGACATAACAATGCAGCCAGCCGATCAAAGTTGCCTCCACGACTTTGGCTCGTCGACACAATCCTACAGCGCAATGTGTGTCCATTGGGGCACAAGACACAGCGACGAGACCAGTTTCTCCAGTCCTTATATGCCTTCCACAGAGGCCACTGGTACTCTATTCCGGCTGTCATTTGGAGCCAGCTACACAAGTTTTGGGATTACATTCACGACCGTCAAACCACCACGACCAATGCATGGGGCCTCCCTTTCCCATTCCTACTCTCATACATACTCAAGAAGAAAGGGATAAAGGGGACCTCCAGCGATGGACCAGTGCGAGAGCATCCCTTCTTCGAGAAGGCTCAGTTGACACACAGCAGCTCGCACATGCCTCGAGGACTCCCAGCACCCACTCCAGCAGCTGAGAAAGTTGAGGAGGATCACATGGAGACCAAGACCCTGGTCATTAGCCTAGTACGTGAGGAGGACCATTCGGACATGGGACCCACTGAGTCCCAGCACTTTCTAGCTGAGCTGTTCTCCTTCCGAGGTGAGGTCTCTGCTGCTACCATACTCGTGCATCAGCGCATGGATAGTTTGGAGGCACGGTTAGCACGATAGGAGGCTATGCTGTAGGCCATTCTTGATCGCCTACCTCCGACACCCGGTAGCTCTTCGACTGCACCACCTGATGATTAGCAGTGAGAGGATACTATGTCTGGCTGAAGACGTTAAACTTAGCGCTCATGGGAGGCACCCCAAAGTATATCCTTTTTCTTAGTTTATTTCATTTTATTATTCGTAGTTTATTTTTTTATCTGTTTATTATTATTTGTTTTCCATTTTATGTTTGTTTCTCTTTCTTTTTTCAAGGACAACGTGAGTGCATCCAATTGAAGTTTGAGGGCGTGCTACGAGCCATGCCAGCCATCAGTTCTCCATCTCCCAGGTCAGCTCCTTCCATGCTATTCACACATTGGGGACAATGTGCACTTTAAGTTTGGGGGTATGGGGACACATTCACACACTCACTATGTCCCACATTTTTCTGTTTTGTTGCTATTTTCATAGATAAATGCATGTTCATTCTGTCCAATAAATTTTTGTGTGATTTAAACATAACTTTATGATTCAACTTCATCAGCTAGCTTAACACCTTGAACATGTAGGCCAATAATCAAGTTTTGAACCTAGATCACTGCCTTTTAGACATTTAAGGATTCACAAGTGTGACCTAAATTACCACAAGCACACTAGCACATAACTGTGTGGGGTATGACATGTTATTTGGATGTGTATGTTTCTTTTGCTTAAATGTGAACTAAATAACTTATTAGATTGACATTTTGGCATATAAAAATAGAAAAGATTGATTAGTGCTCAAAAGAAGAAATAAATGCTCCTAATGATAAAAAAAAACTTGTTTTTTGCTAAATAACTGGCCCTCTTGCCTCAATAAGCATTGAGTGTCACGTCAAAAGGTGAAAAATCTTAAATGATCATTAGAAAGAAATTTTCATTGAGTAACTGACCCTCTTGCCTCAATAAGCATTGAGTGTCACATCAAAAAGGTGAAAATTTTTGATTGGTAGCATTAAGACCAGTTAGTTTCATAGCATTTTTGCCTCGAGCTAGTAAGTCCTTAGGGGTATCTCTACACCTAATGCCCTAAAACCATCTGGTTTGGGAGTCATTGGCTAAACACTCATTACACGAGTCAAGAAGAAAGCTTAAGGGAACTAACTTGACAAAAATATTGAAAACAAAAGAAAAGAATAATTATGCCATCCTTGTTGATTCTAATAGGAAATTTGGTGAATCTTGAGACATTGAAACATACACGTTAGAATTATTTGGAAACCTAATCTTTTATGTGCTAGCTCACCACACACCAAAGTCGAACTTGTGATGTCTTAAATTGCCTCATGAAAGTGATTTGTGTTCAAAGCTCTTATTCATTGCAAAAATATGTTTGTATCTGTTAAGCTTGCTCATGAATGTGCATCATAGTTTTGTAAAATCTAAACTTTTGTTGGACACCATGAACATTTAATTTATCTGTTTTTTCATTTTAGTTATGAATTTTGTATTGCTAAAGGACTAGCAATATGTAAGTTTGGGGGTGTGATAGGTGCTTAAATATTCATATTTAAGCCCCCTTATTTACATTTATTAGGTCCTTAGTTATGTTAATTTAGTTCATTTTACTTCATTTATGTATTTCACATGTGTTTTATAGGTTTTGGAAGAAAAGAAGCAGTTTTGGCACTTAAAGGAAGAAGCCTGGAAATCCTGGAGCAGTCTTTGGTCAATCTGCGATCGATCGTACCATGCAATGCGATCGAGCGCACATTGCGATCATGCGCACAGAAGAGGGATCGAGCGCAGCACTGCGATCGAGCGCAAGACGTGTGCGATCGAGCGCACATGTACGGGCGTGAACAGTAAACTGCAGAGCCCTGTTTTGGAAATAAAGTGTTTTTGTCGGTTTAGGAAGTTTAGGGTTTCCTGCACCTTCTAGGACTTCTCAAGCCCTATAAATACACCTGTAAAGCACACACAAACCACCCCAAATTAGAGAACACTTCTTTTAGCTTTTATTTGGAGTTGTAAGCTTGGGAGAGAATTGACGCTTCTTCTCTCGAGTTTATTCTTCTATTTATGTTTAGTTTATATATGACGTTTTTAGACAGCATGTGTAACTAACTTTCTTATAGGGCTCGATTGAAGCCCTAGTTATGCTTTCTCATATATTTATTCATTGATAAATCTTTGCCAATAGCCTTTATTATGTTGCTTAACTTGATTAATGCCTATGCTTATTTAAATTCCTCATATGTATGTGTATGGCCAGTGTATGCATATGGTATGGACTTGTTAGTTAGATCAATTTGGATGACCGAGTCCTGGGTCTAACATTAGTAACAAGGGATATCTTATCCGGATACCCGGGTTACTCAACATGGGAAACCAGGAGTAGATACCATGCCCTAGGTCTCATGTAATTGTCGATTTCCATAGTACTTTATGTTTTCTTAAGGAATAACTCAAGTAGATACCATGTTGAATCTCTTAAGGAAGAAAAGAGTTACAGTAGATACCATGCCTAACTCGTTGCTTAGGGAGATCAATAGCTTAAGGAGTAGATACCATGCCCTTAGGTTGGCAACCAGTAGGTATACATGATAAGGCTAGTGCACTGATACCTTATACAATTAGGAAAGTATGACTAGTGGTGGATATCAAAGCCCTATGTCTTTATTATTATCAAATCACACACAACAGTTATTTTATTTCTTTTTACTTAAAGAAACTAATTCTAAAAACCGAACTTTACCAATCCCTGTGGAGATGATCTTGCTTTCGCACACTATACTACATTGTTGACCTTGTGCACTTGCATGTAAAACTACAATTATCTGCTTAATTATTTAGGTATATTTTCGCACAACAGGCCAGATCAAGACGAGCACAGCCTACTTGCCTCAACTTCTTTGTCCCCCAGAACAGGCTGCTCACCCTGAGCCAGGATGTCCTTCTTCAGAGGTAGGCGACCCTAAGCCTTGATGATCCTCCTACCCTCCCATTTGCTCTGGCCCCTCAGTCTGCTCCCCCTCTGATGTAGGCTGATCCTCATCCTCTTCATCGAGCCCCAGCAGATCGACGCCCGAGAAGTCTAGCTCTGGGTACAGAGCCTCGGCTTTCGCCTTCGCCTCCGTAAAACAGTAAGATACTGCTGGCCCCCCTCAGAAATAATGGCCAGCCGGTAGGCTTCCGTGCCTTGGAAAGCCACTAAGGCTTCCTCCACGGCCACTTGAGTACAAGCCTCGGCCTCCTCCACAGCAGCCCGAATACGGGCTTCAGCCTCCTCGGCCACGACACAAGCACGAGCCTCGGCCTCAGCCCGGGCCTGGTTGGCAGTAACCAGTAAGGCCTAAAGTTGATGGGCAGCCTTGGTCTTCTCCTCCAATAGATGCTGGGTACGTTCGAGGAGCTCAGTTATCTCCATACAGCGCTGAGCGGTCGCGCCTATGATGGCTCCCATCTAAAGTTAAGCGAATAGTGTTGGACAACAATGAAGAAGGAATTAGGAAGTAAAACACTAAAACTAAAAACTTGCCTGGGACGCCACTGTCTCAGCAGCTGCACAGAGGGACTCTGTGGTCTTCCTACCTAGCTCCACAACATCCCGCGGAGGAGTCCCCTTGGTCAGATGTTCCCGCGCCACCCAAGGGTGCGCGAAGACAGAATCATCTATCCTCAGGGCCCAGTTGGGTGTAACGACTGGGGCCTCAGCAGCAGCTCCCTGGCTGGTACTAGGAACAGTAGAGGGTCTAGCGGTGGCAGGAACCGAAGGGACGGTACTAAGGACAAGAGGAGTCTCTGATTGGGAAAGCTACCTCGGAGGAGTCCCCAGGTCTATCGAAACAGAAAACTGGGCCCGAGACCTCTTCCTGGTCCCCGAGCCTAAGGCCTGTTATTTTTCAAACCGGGTCGCTCTTCTCTTCTCCAGGGCTAACTTCCTGGCATGCTCCCTAGCTAGCGCCGCGACCTCCATCTCTACCTATACAAACAATTGAAAGCATAAGTATAAAGCGCAAGGAAAGTAGAATGCAAGTAAAAACGAAAAACAAGGAGAGAAAAATAAACCTAAAGTTATTTTACCACTCTCAAGTGAGGGCTCGGGGCAAGAGGGGCAGAGACCATGCTTAGCCAATTCTTCGTTATCATAGAGGACTCTGACATCGATGGGCGAGGCGACCATGGCATCCACGGTCTCTTGTTCAAAAGGGAGGAGGCTCACTTTCTTGCACTTCTCGATCCGGTCTATACTTTAGGAATGAGGAAGGCCAAAGTCTTCGGCAGATCAAATGAAGAAGAAATTCTTCTTCCACCTCTTAATTGACGAAGGTGTCTTCTTCAACAATCTCCTTCTCGGTCGAGTGCTAAACACCAGCCATCTGGTCTGGCCGTGCCTGCTGATAAGGAAATGGGCCTTGAAAACATCCAAGGTCATTGGTCTGCCTACTTCCGAACAGACATAGATAAAGGCCATGATCAACCGCACCGAGTTCGGTACTAGTTGACACAGCGCAATATCAAAGTACCTAAGAACGGTACAAAAAAATGGGTGGAGAGGGAACCATAGCCCGGCCTGTATATGATGCTCGTAGACACAGAGCTCATACGGGGCTCGGTCAGGAAGGACATCGCAGGCCCTCTCCCCCATCTTAGCTAGTCGAAAGGCGTACTCACTTGGAATTCGGTACGTCTTCTGAATCACAACTAGGTCCTCCTCCCTGATTTGGCTGGGAATCTCATTGGCGGTGTAGTTCCATTCCTCCCTCTCCTCCCCAGCCGAGGTCTCCCTAACATCAGTTAAATCCCTAACGACTTCATCCCCAGAGGATGAGCCCTCTCCATGCTCATCCCCTAGGGGAATGTACGACACCATTGCCAAGGGGCCTGAGCTCGGCACGACCCCTACAGAGGTCTCTCTGACATCGGGCAGAATAGTGATTATTCTGCAGGCTAGTTTCGACAGATATTTCATAGGAAAAACACACAATAAAAACCCTAAAAACACAGAGAAACACCTCTGGTGTTTAATTTAAAATTATGCAAATACCAATAATAATAATAATCTGTCTTTTTTGTATGTGGCCTTCTTATTTATAAGGTCAAAGAAAAAATAGGAAAAAAATCCCCGAAAACATAATCCTGGGGAAAACTAAGGAAATTACTAAAATTAAGCGATTGTATTAAGGCAGAATCAACGACAATCAATTCTGACTTGAATATAAAAGGAAATTGCAAATGGAAAGTTTCTTAAAACTGAAAAACTGCAAATTTGAAGGCCAAAAACAGAATCAACGGCAGTCAACCGTTCTAGGTAGTCCACCTGCCATTTTTGCGCTGATCTGCCAACTCAAGGTATCTCAGTGCCAACAATGTGTTATCTAACAACTTTGCATTAGTCGCCTCGGGTTGGAAAGAACTCGTCCTCGAGTTCACAATAGCTTCATCGGAATCCACAAAACAAGGACTCAGGTGTTTCACATTAAAGACATCAGGCGGTAACCTAGGAGGAAGATCCTCTAGCATCAGGTCAGAAAACTCTGCTAGCAGCTGTTGTACCTCTGCTGGTAAATCTGGATTCATGTCTGCTGCACTATTCCCATAAGGCAGCAGAGCATGGACCAAGTCTCCACGCTCAATCTTAGCTAAAAACCTGGACATCGAAAGCAGATTAGTATTATTGGCTACCAGGGTAGGAGTGGTTCCTTCCCGACGAGGTGCCAACACAATCTTCTTCCCTTTGATGCTAAAGGAATATGTATTTTTTTTCCCATCATGAATAACACTGTGATCATACTGCCAAGGTCTACCTAACAATACATGACAAGCATCCATAGACATAACATCACACCAAACATTATCAAAATATTTCCTACCAATCGAAAAAGACACTAGGCATCACCTATCTACTGTTACCTCACTGCCTTTATTCAGCCACAACAATTTATGCGGCTTAGAATGACGATCTGTCTTCAACTGCAGTTTCTGGACAGTCTCTTCAGACACTACATTCTCACAACTATCACTATCAATGATCATCTTGCAGACTTTATCTGCAACTGTGCAGGTCATGTGGAAAATATTGGTTCTCAATCAATCGTCCCTTGAATCGCCCTTGGGGGTCAGTAGACTCTTACGAACGACCAGAGTCTCATGGCCATCTCCATACAACACATATCCATCTTCATCGTCGTCATACACAGGCTCTCCAACCTCCTCAGTTTCGTCTACCACATTGTCCTCAATCAGGAGATTTTTGCCCTTCTGACTAGCAGGCTTCCTATACTCAGTCGTTTTATGTCCCTGTTCACCACATCTGAAACATATAATATTTGAGTTAGAGTTACCCTGGGGTGGATGCTGGGTAAGACGAGATTCTTGAGGGTGAACTGGCTGACTGTTTTGATCGCTTCTGATCATTGGCCTCCTGTTCTGCTGTTTTTCCACCGCAAGTTCACATTGGTATGCTTCAGAAACGGTCCATAGTGAGTGAAGGCTGAGGACATCCTGCAGGGGCTGCCGTAATCCTCCTAAATATCATGCCACCATCTTCTTCTCTGTCTCAGATAAATCATTTCGGGCTATCAATTGATAGAACTCCTCCATGTAATCATCCATCGATCTTGTGCCTTGCCTCAACGAATGAAGTAGCTGAAACAAGGTTTGAGTGTAGCCGAAAGGAAGGAAGTGACCCTTCATCTTCTTCTTCATCCTCTCCCAATCTGTGATCTTGGCCTTGCCTTGCCGATCGCGTGAGCGCCTCAACTGCTCCCACCACGCAGATGCTCTGCCTTTGAGTTTGATGGCGATCAGTTTCACTTTGACACGATATGGGACTTCCTTATACTCGAAAATACGCTCTACTTCATTCAACCAATCGACGAATCCTTCGGCCTGTAACGTACTAGAAAACTCGGGCAGATCCACTCTGAAACTGAGGTCTCCATAACGATTCTCCTGACCACGGTGCTCCCAGAATCGAGTAGGATTGTGATACGGGTTTTCAAAACTAGATCGGAATCGTGATCTTCCATCTCACGATCACTGAAATCCTGCGCCGTTAGACGCTGGGTTAACTCTGCAACTTGCCTTTGTAAATCCTCAATCATCGCATCCTAAACGTTACGATCACGGTGTCGGGCTTCCTCGTTCGGAACCTGCTCGCGACGACCATGACCACGACCACCAGCCATGGAAACTGATGAAATCTCACCCAGGAAGATGCTGAAGCTTTGATACTAACTGACACCGGGCAGAATAGTGATTATTATAGAGGCTAGTTTCGACAGATATTTCACAGGGAAAACACACAATAAAAACCCTAAAAACACAGAGAAACATCTCTGATAATAATGATAATCTGTCTTTTCCGTATGTGGCCTTCTTATTTATAAGGTCAAAGCAAAAAAAGGAAAAAATCCCCGAAAACATAATCTTGGGGAAAACTAAGGAAATTACTAAAATTAAGCGATTGTATTAAGGCAGAATCAACGGCAATCAATTCTGACTTGAATACAAAAGGAAATTGCAAATGGAAAGTTTCCTAAAACTGGAAACTGCAAATTTGAAGGCCTAAAACAGAATCAACGACAGTCAACCGTTCTAGGTAGTCCACTTGCCATTTTTGCGCTGATCTGCTAACTCAAGGTATCTCAGTGCTAACAACGTGTTATTTGACAACTCAGCATTATCTGACTCGGATCCTCCTGCATCACTCTCCCCTCGACAAGGATGAGGATGCCTATCTTTCCTTAGTACTACCACCACTAGTGTCATCCACACTGCTACTACTATTATTACTACTGCTAAGCCTACCCGATATGCATCAAACCAAGACATGATTAAAAGGAAGGATGGACAAACTCACCAAAGTCCGAGGGATTTGGACTTGCACTCCACCGAAAAATGACCAAAGCTGTCCAAAGTACTCTCCCCCCACAACTCCAAACGCCGCGACCACCAAAACTCGAAGTTCGTGTTTCCACCAACACTACGAAAACTCCAGACCGGGTACAAAATGAGGACTAAAACTCACAAGGTTAAAAACTCTCAGAAAGGGACAGGACAAAGAGAAAGGGATTCTCAGTGTACAAAGTCGAGAATGAGGACTCTTAGGGATGAGGCCGAGTGCTCTCAAGCAATTCTCTTTTGCAAAAACTATTCTGATTTTGGATTGAAGTGAAGAAGAGAAGGAGCAAAACTCTCCTTATATAAAAAAGGAAAACACAGTAAACGAGGACTAGTTAATGCAATCGCAGAACCCAAGGGGACTCTTTGGAGTCCCAAAGCAACCTTCACGCTTCCCCAGGGGACGTTCTATTCCCGAGGTGGCCGCCGTCTTTCCGAAACGGCTCCTCAATTCCCAAGGGAAATCATCATTTCCCATACACTGCTATTTGCGTAAAAAAGCCACATGTCATCTACGCCGCCGCTTTACAGGAACAAAACTCCTATAGCTCCACTGGTCCTCGGCCCATTCTCTTCAAAGTCCGAGAAGATGGATTGCTCCACTAGTCCTCGGACTCAAGGTATTTGTGGCCGAGGAGATGGATTGCTCCACTGGTCCTCGGCCCATTCTTTTCAAAGTCTGAGGAGATGGATTACTCCACTAGTTCTCGGACTCAAGGTGTTCATGGCCGAGGATATAGATTGCTCCACTGGTCCTCGGCCCGTTCTCTTCAAAGTCCGAGGAGATGGATTGCTCCACTGGTCCTCGGTCCATTCTCTTCAAAGTCCGAGGAGATGGATTGCTCCACTAGTCCTCGGACTCATGGTGTTCATGACCGAGGAGATGCATTACTCCACTGGTCCTTGGCCCATTCTCTTCAAAGTCCGGAGAGATGGATTGCTCCACTAGTCCTCGGAATCAAAGTGTTCATGGCCGAGGAGATGGATTGCTCCCCTGGTCCCCGGCCCATTCTCTTCAAAGTCCGAGGAGATGGATTGCTCCACTAGTCCTCGGACTCAAGGTGTTCATGGCCAAGGAGATGGATTGCTCCACTGGTCCTCGGCCCATTCTCTCCAAAGTCCGAGGAGATGGATTGCTCCACTGGTCCTCGGCCAATTCTCTTCAAAGTCTAAGGAGATGGATTGCTCCACTAGTCCTCGGACTTAAGGTATTCATGGCCGAGGAGATGGATTGCTCCACTGGTCCTCGATCTATTCTCTTCAAAGTCCGAGGTGATGAATTGCTCCGCTAGTCCTCAGACTCCAGGTATTCATGGCCGAGGAGATGGATTGCTCCACCGGTCCTCTGTCCGTTTCAGTCCTCGGCCCGTTCCGGTCCTTGGCCCGTTATCCTCATAGCCGAACACATGAATTACTCATCGCGTCCTCAGCCTCGACCCAAGATCTCCCAGGTTGAGTAGATGCGGAACAAACCATAATACTTCCTTAACCACATTACTGTACTCAAGGAAGTGAGGGCCTCTGATACTGCCAAAAATACCCCTCCAGTAGGAAGACAACATTTAGATCCTCTTGACAGCAGGTCACAAGAAGACATGTGGATGATCCAGGACCAGACAACTCAGCCCTCGGGTCATAACCGCCCTTCAAGGCTCCGTCGCCCCAGCTGGGCTTCCATGTCACCACCGCCTTCCAAGCCATCATTGCCCAACCAAGTTGGGCGTCAGATCGACAGACTACCCCAGACATGTAAACGGCTCGTGATCAAGCCATCAAGGCCAAACCCTAATGGACGACCCCCAGCCATCTAGCTGGGCCTTTTACGCATCATTTCAAATCGAAGTTGGGGTGTCAGGTGACTAACCGCCCTCATACCTGGATGGCTTCTGATCAAGCCAGCAAAGCAAAGCCTTAACAGACGGCCCCTAGTCATCTAGCTGGGCTTCATAGGCATCATTACCCAACCCAGTTGGGGCATCATATCGCTGCCGCCCTAGGCCCAATGCCGCCTCCAAAGCCCTATAAAAAGGGTCAGGTACGCGTTCCAATCGATCCAACTTTTCTGAACGAACGCTCACCCTCTCCGTATACCTTATTTCGCCATAACTTAAGCTTCGGAGCATCCCCGGAGGCACCCCCTCCGGCGACCCCATAGCCCCTCTCTCTTTCCCTATGCAGGCACATCCAAAGCTCAACCTCCAGCTTAGCAACACACATTTTCGGCATCAACAGAATTAAACAATACTTTTATTACTAGATTCCAAGCCATTGGTTCTTTCTATTTGCTGATATTTGTTATTTCCTACAAATTATGCCTCCAGATAGTCAAAATAGATGGATCATCAGACATTCCATCAATGAAAGGAGGGATCACTCAGAACTGAACATAGAATCACAAAAGACATAAAATTTATACAGAAGTCTTGTTTTTGCGAGGCTACAAGAACGAAATGGAAATACTGCAAGCGAAAAAATTAGCAGAAGAAAAGTCATAACCCAGAACAGGGAAACAAGCTCTGAAAGAGCCAAGACCAAAACAAAAAGCACAAGAAACAAATAGAGAACTCTGCTCAACCCTCAACAGAGAGAAAAAAAAGTGTGCATAAAACAAGAAAGCAGAGGACAGAGTAAAATAAACAAAAAAACCATTTTTTTTCCTTTTTTTAGAAGAAAAATTAAAGGGACATGTTTGCAGAGACACAGAGAGAGAGAGTGAGAGAATGGTTTACTTTGGGAATGAGTGATATATGACTGAGAGTAACAAGTTAAACTCGGGTTTATTTTGGTAATTTTTTATTTTACGGTTGGTTTAAAATTTTAATTATTAAATATTTTATTGATTACAGTATTTTTATAGGGATAGTTTACTAAACGTTACCTACAGTAATTTTTATAGGCAGTACTTCCCATACATCTGCACAACTACAGCTACAATACTTTCAAAAGCATCTAATTCCTTAGGCCCAGGTGTAATCCAAGAGTTTTTTCCTTTCAATTTTTATTTTCCAACTTCACTTTATTTTTATTTATATTTTCTTCTTTATCTTTTTCAATTTTAAGTAAATAAAAAATGGATTAAAGCTAAATTTCTAAACCTAAAAAATAGAATGATAAAAATGGTAAATTAATGGTCAATATTACGTGTCTACAATTTTCTATGAGCTTTATATGACAACGGTAGTGACAACAAGGAGATTCGTGTTGGAGACTTGTTAAGTTGCTCAACAACACTGTATTAACTGGTCTTCCAAAACTTGCGAGAACTGACACTTTTTCTTCCAAAACCTTCATTTTTTTTCTCAACCTCCTCTGTCTCAATGGGTGATTTACTTTCGCCTTATTTCTCTTTTCCTTTCCTCATTATCTCTAGCTCTTTAAGAGTGTAACAATGCCCACTCTGAGTCATTCCTCCGATCCCAACTAGATTGGACATGACTTCGGGTTTCACTAGCGAGACAAAATCCACACTATAGTTCCATGGGATAACATGATCATCTTGTTAGATTCATAATATATGATAATCTCTTCTCATAATCAAAACATGTGTTCCACAATGTTGAGAGTTCATACCTCCAATAACTTGTGATGGATTTTCTAGGTAGCTTTAGGGTTCCTACAAAAGAGAGGAAAAGTTTCCTTCTATTGAGAGAACTACTCTCTTCCCCCTTATCTGTGATTTTTTTGTTCTTGCCCTGAGAGAGAGAAAGAGCCAGGAGAACAAAATGGAACTCAATGGGCTAGTTCCATTTTAAGTGGGTGAGAGTAGGGGCCTCCATATGTGTCTATTAGTATGGCCCATCCCATTATGGGCTCAATGACTAAATAATAATGCTAGTCCATTATTTACAAATATATATACAACAATCTCCCACTTGGACAACATTACATTTAATCTCAACATAAACATAAACAAGCATCCCAAAACCAAAAGCGTTGTTCAAAATGTGCCTTCAATTACAAGCTAGTGAACGATACACCAACAGGGCATACGACACATGACCAATAATTGCAATCACGTAACTCAGGTTGATGAGATGCATGTGCAATATGGAAATAATCAAAAGAGTGACGAACGATCATTTCCACAAGAAGCCCTAGAGACAAATATGAATGTTTTTAAAGCAATAGGCCTTGTCCAAAATGCAGTTGCAGCACATAGTCTAGTGACTATATCGACAGGATATATGACACCAAACTTATACTCACAACCACCTGACTCAGGAATAGACTAAAATAGATTGTCTTTGGTAGGTAATAAGCCTTGTCCGTAACGCGTGTGACTTAGGCACGAGACTAATCAATATGTCTCAATTCATAAAGTACACCCTATCCAAAATGCACGTGACTCAGGCATGAGACCAAACATAATGTCTCATTACATAAACAATCGCCTTGTCCAAAATGCGCATGACCCAGGCACGAGACTAATCAAAATGTCTCAATACATAAAGTTCGCTCTGTCCAAAATGCGCGTGACTCAGGCATACATTGACATTGCTATATTTAAAACAGAATATGAGCATAAACAATATAGTCAAACAGTCAATGATCACAGAACTCCCACTAACTAAATACAACAGAAGACTCTAACAATCCCAAATGAGTCATATGCTCCTGAAACAGTTTTGGAGCTAAACCTTTAGTTAGTGGGTCAGCTAACATATGCTCTATGGAAATATGCTCAACACAAATACAGGACTCAACTATTTTCTCTCTAACAATCAAATACTTAATGTCAATATGATTGGAGTGAGAAGAGCTCCTAGTGTTTCGAGAGAAAGCAACTGCTGCAGAATTGTCATAAAATATCTTCAGTGGTCTCGAAATGGTGTTTATAACACTTAGCCCCAAGATAAAGTTCCGTAACCATATAGCCTGACATGTAGCCTCATAACAAGCTACATATTTTGCTTCTATTGTAGAGAAAGATGTAAGTGTCTGCTTGACACTCTTCTAAGAAACAGCTTCTCCTGCCATCATAAAAACATAACTAGAAGTGGATCTCCTGTCATCTGAACAACCTGCAAAATCGGCATCAAAATATCCAACTACATCAAGAATGTCAGATCATCGATATGTAAGAACTAGATCTTTAGTGCCTTGCAAATATCTAAGTACTTTCTTTTCAGCCTTCCAATAAGCCAAACTAGGATCACTCAAGTATCTTCCAAGTACACCAACAACATAAGCAATATTAGGTCGTGTACATACTTGAGCATACATCAAACTACCCACGACTGACGAATAGGAAATTGTTTGCATTTAAGTCCTCTCACTATCATTCTGAGGGCATTGAGATTAAGAAAACTTATCACCTTTTACAATAGGTACTTTCCCAAGAGAACAAGAATGCATATTAAACCTACTTAGAACTCGATCAATATAGGTTTTCTGAGACAATCCAAGAATGCCTTTAGTTCTCTCACAAAAAATCTGGATGCCCAAAACATAAGAGGCCTCACCAAGATCCTTCATATCAAAATGAGACGACAACATGCGTTTTGTCTCAAACAGAAGCTTAATATCATTTACGGCGAGTAATATATCATCAACATAAAGAACAAGAAAGATATACTTACTCCCACTGACCCTTAAATATATGCATTGATCAACAAGATTCTCTTTAAAACTGCAAGAGGTAACAATCTTATCAAACTTCAGGTACCATTGTCTCGATGCCTGCTTAAGCCCATAAATGGACTTGTTAAGCTTACACACCATATGTTCATTTCCTTCCACTTGGAAACCATATGGTTGCATCATGTACACATCCTCAAATAGATGTCCATTAAGGAAAGCTTTCTTAACATCCATTTGATGCAACTCAAGATCAAAATGAGCCACCAATGCCATAATAACCCGAAAATAATCCTTGGTAGAAACAGGCGAGAAAATGTCCTTATAATCAACATCTTCTATTTTGTTAAAGCCCTTAGCAACAAGCCTAGCTTTATACCTTTCTACTTGACCTTCAAAATTATACTTGGTCTTAAAAATCCGTTTGCAACCAATTGGCCTATAGCAACATGGTAGTTCAACTAAGTCCCATACACTGTTTTGACACATCAATGCCATCTCATCATGCATAGTGTCCATTCAATATGAAGATTGTGGACTATTGATAGCCTCCTTAAAAGAGGCTAGATCAAGAGACATACCAGTATTAAACTCATGCTCCTGAAAATCGAGAATATAATCATAAAAAATTGCTGGTCTACGACTTCTCTATGATCTCCTCAAAACAATATCATCAGTTCTCACATCAACATCAGTTATAGTGTCAACAACCTGGTTTTGGGCAATAGTACTGGTTCTCTCTGTCAATGGTGGTGCAGCCACTGATGGGGGAGTAACCTGAATAGGTATAACAATAGGCTCCTCCCTAAATACAACTTCACGTGGCGTTAAACTCCCACTGTCATTAACATCCTCAAAGAAGATGGCTCAATCAGATTCAATAACTCTAATAACATTAGATGGGCAATAGAATCTAGAGCCTCTTGATCCTACACAATAGCCAACAAAATAACCAGTAATGGTCTTAGGATCAAGTTTCTTCTGTTAAGGATTATAAGGCCTTATTTTCGCTTTACAACCTCAAACATGGAAATGATGCAAACTAGGCCTCTTTCCTGACCATAACTCATAAGGAGTTTTAGGAACTTACTTACTTGGTACTTGATTCAAAACATATGAAACAGTTTTCAAAGCCTCACCCCATAAAAATTCAAGCAAAGTGGAATGGCTAAGCATACACCACACCATATCCATAAGAGTACGATTTCTTCTTTCTGTAATATCATTCCGTTTAGGAGTTTTAGGCATTGTGTACCAAGTCTCAATACCACATGCCTCGAGAAATATAGCAAAAAGTCCAGAATTTCTACCAGTTTCATCATATCTCCCATAAAACTCACATCCTCTATCCAATTTTACCACTTTGATTTTCTTATTTTTTTGGAGTTCCACAGTAGCCTTGAAAGCCTTAAAAGCTTCCAATGAGTCTGATTTTTCTCGAATGAGCTCAATACAACCATAGCGAGGATAATCATCAATAAAGGTAATGAAGTATTTATAATTTCCCAAAGCAGCAGGTGAAAAGGGCCACAAATATCAGTATGGATTAATTCTAGAATATCTTAACTTCTACTAATCTTTTGCTTTCTAGTTTTTGCTGGAAGTTTCCCTTTGATACAAGCAACACAAGTTTCAAAATCAGAAAAATCCAAGTCAACTATAATGACATCTGTAATCAACCTCTCCATTATTTTTCTAGAAATATGACCTAACCTTTTGTACCATAACATGGAAGAGTTTTTATTGGATCTAGTACGTTTAGAACCAATGACAACATTCACAACAGAGACACTAGAAGAAGTAGGATCTAAAATAGGAAGCAAGTCAATTTTATACAAACCATCATATAAAAACCATCATATAAAGTAGCAGTACCAACCACAACAGAGTCATAAAAGATCGTAGCCTTTCCATTTCAAAAATGAAAAACATATCCACATTTGTCCAAAACAGAAACAGAGATAAGGTTTCTTATGATGGAAGGTATAAAAGCAGTATCAAACAAGTTCAAAACATGTTTAGAAGCCAAAATAAGTCTAACTGTACCAATGTGTTCAACTTTAACCTTCACCCCATTGCTCATATTTACTACTAACTCTGTATCAACTTGTCTTCTACGGTTCCTTAATTCCTGCAAAGAATTTGTAGTATGAATAGTTGCACCAGTATCTAGCTACCACGTATCAGAAGGCACATCGACTTGATTAGACTCAAAACACACTAGTAGCGAACGTGTACCTTTTTTGTCTAACTAAGCTTTAAATTTCCTAAAATCGACCCTTTTCTGCCCAAATAAATGAAAAAAGTTGCACCTTCCCTTAAAACCTTCCTTCTTAGGCCCATTTGGAACACTCACACTAGCTTGTTGAAGAGGCCTCCCAGATTTCTCCATCTTGAGGGAGTTGCTACTATTACCCTTGAAGAACTTCTTCTTCTTTCCTTTATCAACAACTACCATGAAAGCAGCATGAGACTTGGCCTTTTTCATCATCTTCTCTTCTTGAGTTACAATAGCAATCATTTCACTCAAGCTCCATTCATCTTTCTGAGCATTATAAGTGGTCTTGAGTGCATCAAACTGAGGTGGCAAAGATTTAAGCACTTGCCATACAAGAAAGTTGTCTGCTAACTCAACTGTCATTCCTTTGAGCTTGTTAAAGAAATGAGTAAGCTTCATGATGTGCTCTCGGACTCCACTAGCCCCATCACAGGTTGTGGTAGTAAGAAGTTTCATCAGAGTTCCCTTTTCTGCCTTATCAAACTTAGTAAATTTCTTCCCAATGGCATAAGGATATTCTTTAGCACTATGAGTATCAGCTATGCTTTACCTGATAGACTTGTCAATAGTATACTTCATAATCATGAGACAAGTCCTATTAGAATGCACCCATTGCTCATAACGAGTCTTTTCATCTGCAGAACTTTCACTAGTGGGCTCAATAGGCACATCAACCCTCAAAGCCAAGTCCAAATTCATGATAGCCAAATGAATAGTGAGAGACTCATACCAATCCTCATAATTGGTTTCAGTTAGACTCTTGATGGTAGACAAAGAGAGAGACAGAGCCGCATTGCTATAAGTTGATAAGAATATAATAAAATTTATTATACATGTTGAATAAGAAACATACACCCATAAATGTCTCTATTAGGCAATCTTATATCCATGCTAGAATCTTATTCAAAATAGACTCTTACGCACTATGCTATAGCCCAAGATATATAAAGGCTCTTACGCATGATAAAGCAAAATAATTAAATACAAGGACTTAAAATGACCCGCTATCTAGAGGATAGGACTAGGCCACCAAGGGCCAAGCATTTAACTATTATCTTTATCGTCCTAAGCATCCTACCAAATGATGGTTTGTCGACGGGGCAAATTCACTATCCGTATGGATCTTAGTATAATATCATTAACCGAAAGCATGATCAATAATAACAACTCCGATAATTTATCATGACTAGTCCCACGAGAGGTGGGTACATAGCCACTCCAAACCATCGATATTACAACAAAATGACATGACCCACATGAACAAAATATTTATTTATCTCAAAAGGAATTATTCATTTCTTTTCTCCATTAAAAAAATATGGAGCAATATCACAAAATTCATAAACATATAAAAGGAGGAATTTTGTAATACAAGATTGTATCAAAACAGCCAATCATTAATCAAGATCATAAATCAATGCTCAAAGTTTAAATAATTACCCAATCAAACAATAAATAGTTAAATGGGTATAAATTGCTAAAAGTCAAAATTAAACCAAAAGCTTGACAATAAGCAATGAAACCAGAGGTGATATAATATTAGGCAAGTCCAAAACTAAGAAATTCAATTTGAAGACCAAGAAACCATCAAGTAGTCTTACGCATGTGTAACAAGAAAACATGGCTGTCAGAGTTATCACTACTCTTCATATTTGAAGCAAATAAACAACAATTACATGGGCCATGTGAAAAATGGAATAAGGATAAAATGGACTATGGGTAAACCAAAAAGAAATGCCTCATTTAGAAAGGAAGAAGGATAAAAAGCTATTAGGTTTCACAAAATGCCATGAAGAAAAAAAATTCCACCCAAATGTCGACAAATATCCAGAAGGAAAAAACCGGATGTCTTTTGATGATGGCGACAAGCATGGATTGAAAACTCACGCCTCTCTCCTCCAAACATCAAATCGCAATAGTGAAACAAAAAAAGAAGAAGAAAGAACACAGCCATGAAAAATAAGAAGGTATGCTCTGATACCAATTATTAGATTCATAATATGTGATAATCTCTTCTCATAATCAAAGCACGTGTTTCACAATGTTGAGAGTTCATACCTCCAATAACTTGTGATGGATTTTCCATGTAGCTTTAGGGTGATTTTTTTGTTCTTACCCTAAGAGAGAGAAAGAGCCAGTAGAACAAAATGGAACTCAATTAGCTAGTTCCATTTTAAGTGGGTGAGAATAGGGGCCTCCATATGTGTCTTTTTGTATGGCCCATCCCATTATGGGCCCAATGACTAAATAATAATGCTAGTCCATTATTTACAAATATATATACAACACATCTTTATAGGGGAATGATGTTTGGATTTTGAAAAATGTGGGATCACACCTTATGATTGTGGGGGTGAGGCTTGTAGAGGCTATTTGGTGAGTTGTAGTGTTTGTTTGGGAAGTATTTGGTTAAGTTGGGCTTAGGTCATATTGTATATTTAGAGGGTTGGTAGTGATCATGCTAACTATAGGGCTTTTTGTTAGGCTTTATTCCAGCCCATGGAAAGAAAGCATAAAAAAAAATAGAAAACAAAAATTGTTAACCCATAATACTATTAAAAAAAACAGAAAACAAAAATTGGTTGCTTAAATTAATACGTGTCCTATAATGGATCAAATAAGGTTTTGTTACAAAATCTAAATGCTAAGTGGCGGCTGGTTTAAAACCTTAGTGGTGCGCGGATTACAAAATTCTTTAGAAGTATAATTCTTCAAAGCAGTGCCTATATACATGTGAGTGGTTTTTCTTTCTTTCACATATTATTAGGCTGTAAGTTACAAAGAGCGAGGAGCATAATGAGAGGAAAAAAAAATTTCTTTTACTTGGAGAGTAAAAGATAAATTTGGTATAATAATTTGGGATTTTCTTTAAGGTATTATTTAGAGCACTTGATCACAAAGAATCAAGCTACTCAAGTTTGCAATTCCTACTATGGCGTCTGATTTTGGTGAAGCATATAGACTTATCAGATTTCAGTGGTTGGAAGTATAACAGTGATTTTTACCTAGAGAGGTAATTTTGTAATATTACCAAATTATTGTGGATCTCAAGTTTGGACATAAACTTGGGACATAAACTCTGTAATTGTTATTTATATAGTGGAGTTATTTTTGCCTCGTGGTTTTTTCCCTCTCCACTGGAGGGTTTTTTACATAAATTCTTATGCTTTTGTTTTATTGATTTTTTTGGTGTTTTTCGTTTTTATTTCCACATGGAGCTTGGTGGTTATCATATTTAATCTATGATCTTTGGTTGGAATTTTGGTACTTGATTAATTATTGACGATGGGCATTTTTCCCAACAAGGGGTATCAGAGCTTTGGTTGCTTGTGTTGGTCAACATGAATGAAAAATCTAGTACTATTATTTTATTGACAGCTTCTGATTATTCGGTATGGAAACCGAAGATGAAAGATTACCTTTATTTCAAAGATTTGTGTGATCCCGTTGAGGGTGATGAATCCAAGCCAAATGACAAGATCGATAAAGAATTGGAAAGAATGAACAGAAAAATAGTCGGTGCTATCAGATAGTGGGTAGATCTCAGTGTGTTCCATCATGTGGACAAAGAGAAAAATGTTAAATCTCTTTGTGATACACGCTTTATGAAAGAAAGCCAGCTCATAACAAAGCTTTTGTGATGAGAAAGCTTGTGAATTTTGAAGTATTAGGATAAACACTCCATTATTGAACACTTGAATGATTTTCAAGATCTTGTGAACCAGTTGTGTACAATGAAAATAATGCTAGATGATGAGTTACAAGCATTGTTTCTTTTAGGGACTTTTCTTGATAGCTGGGAAACTTTGGTAGTGTCACTTAATAACTCTGCTCTGAATGGTGTGCTCAGTTTATCTATGGTGAAAAAAAGTATGCTCAACAAGGAGACTCGTAGAAAGGATTCAGGCACAGATAATGGTCAAGCTTTTGTCACAAAAAATAAAGGAAAAAGTAAGAGTAGAGGTCCTAAAGGTTATGGTAAATCCAATGACATGTCAAAGTTCAAAGATAATGTGAAATGTTATCACTACAATAAATTGGGTCATATGAAGAGAAATTGTTGGGCCTGAAAACAAGAACAACAAGATAAGAAGAAGAACAATGACAAAAACATAGCAGTAGTTGTTTCAGATGACAAAAAAATTGTGTTACTTGCTTGTGAGTTTGAGGAGTGCAATCATGTTACAGATTCTGGTATTGACTGGGTGGTTGACTCAACAACTTCTTACCATTGTTTTCCACATCGGTTTCTTTACAGTGTACAGAGCAGGAGACTTTGGTATAGTGAAGATGGGTAACTCGAGTTTTGCTTTGATTATGGGGATTAGTGGAATGCACATACAGACAGATGTAGGATGCACTATGACTTTGAAGAATGTGGGACATGTTCCTAAATTATGTCTTAATCTGATTTCAAGTTATGTCCTAGATGAAGAAGGATATGAGCACTACTTCGGTAATGGAAGGTGAAAATTGACCAAGGGATCATTGGTGGTTGCCAGAGGAAACATGTGTTGCACCTTGTACAAGATTCATGTGAAAGTGTGTGGTAATGAGCTGAATGTACTTGAAAATGACGTTTTTCCAAACTTGTGGCATAAGAGGCTGGCATATATGAGTGAGAAAGGGTTGTGATGAGTGCTTAAATATTCATATTTAAGCTCCTTAATTTATATGTGTTAAGCTCTTTGTCTATATGTTTTAGTCTGTTTTACTTCATTTTGTGTGTTTCACATGTTTTTTTTATAGGTCTTGGAGAAAAAGGAAGCAGTTTTGGCACTTAAGGGAAGAAGCCTGGAAATCCTGGAGCAGTTTCTGGTCAAAGTGCGATCGATCGCACTACTGCATGTGATCGAGCGCACATGCGATCGTTCGCACACATGAAGGATCGAGCGCAGCAATGCAATCGAGTGCAAGACGCATGCGATCGAGCGCACATGTACGAGTGTGAACAGTAAACTGCAGAACCCTATTTTGGAAATAGCCCTATTTTGGAAATAACCCTATTTTGGAAATAAATGAGTTTTGTGTTTTAGGAAAGTTTAGGAACTCATGAGCCTTCTAGGACTACTTAAGCCCTATAAATACACCTGTAAAGTACACACAAATAATCACTTCTTAGATCACTTCTTAGAGAGAATCACTTCTTTTATCTTTTGCTCTAGCTTGGAGAAGGAAACTGTGGAGGAGAATTGACGACTCTTCTCTCGGGTTTCTTCTTCCCTTTATTTTCATTATGTGTACTTAACTTTTAGTAAGGGCTTGGTTGAAGCCCTAATTATGTTTACTCAATAAATTTGGTATTGGCGCCATTACAATATTTATGTTGTGTTGCTTAACTTGATTAATACCTGCTTTTATTTAAATTCCTCATATGTATATGTCTGACATTAGTAACAAAAGAGATCCACACCGGATTCTTGGGTTAATCAACATGGGAACCGGGAGTAGATACCATGCCCTAGGTCCCGTGTGGTTGTCGATTTCCACAGATCCTATGCTCTCTTAAGGAACAACTCAGCATACAGCAGGTTGAATCCCTTGAGGGAGAAAAGAGTTAGAGTAGATACCATGCCTAACTCATTGCTTAGGGAGATCAATAGCTTAAGGAGTACAAACCATGCCCTTAGGTTGACAAACATTAGGTATTCATGAAATGAGTAAAGCATTGGCATACTATTTTGTTGTGGTAGCATGATTAGTGGTGGATATTAAGTCCCTACGCCTTTATCTTTACTATTTCAAACTCAATATTTATTTTTCTTATTTTTATTTCATTATTTCGAAACTAATTCTAAACGAAATTCACCAATCCCTGTGGAGATGATCTTGCTTTCGCACACTATACTACTAAGTTGACCTTGTGCACTTGCAAGTAAAATGAGTTCGGTTATTTGCTTATTTATTTAGGTAGATAATCGCGCAACAGGTTGCAAATTTTAACTAGGAGGTCACTCATTCCTTCTTCCAAAGGTATATCTTTGAACCCATATGATTATTTTTTATTTGATAAGCATCATAGAGTTTCTTTTAGTAAGTCATCTAAAACAAACCAAAAGAAATTAGAATTGGTATATTCTAATGTATGTAGTCCCGTTGGAGTAGAATTTTTGGGTGGCAATAGATATTTTTTTACTTTTATTGATGATGCTTCATGAAAGGTGTAGATTTATTTGTTGAAGAACGAAAGCCAGATATTTCAGTATTTTCAGAAGTTTCATGCTCTGGTGGAGAGGGAGATAGGGAATCAATTGAAATGTCTATGTACTGACAATGGTGGAGAGTATACTTCTAATGAGTTTGCATATTATTGTTCATAGTTTGGAATCGGGCATGATATGACCCCACAACATAATGGTGTGGCTAAGAGAATAAACCGTACCATTGTGGAAAGATTTAGGTGCATGCTTAGAATGGCTAAGCTGCCTAAGCCATTTTGGGATGAAGTAGTTCGTGCAGCTTGCTACCTGATTAACAAATCTCCATCCATTCCTTTGGGTTTTGACATTCCAGAAGGAGTTTGGACAGGAAACGACATTTCTTATTCTCACTCGAAGGTGTTTGGTTGCAAAGTGTTTGCACATGTGCTCAAATAGAATAGGTCAAAACTTGATGACAAAGTCATTGCTTGTGTGTTTGTTGGCTATGGGGTTGCTGAGTTTCGTTACAAGTTATGGAATCTAGAAATGAAGGAGATTATCATAATTGGGTTTAACGGGTAACCAAAAAGTATTACCTGAAAACTACCTGAAACAACCAAAACCCATGAAAATCTAACCGAAACCGTTTAAAACCCATAAAAAACTAACCGAAACCATTTAAAACCCATGTATTACCAATCATCTAAAGTAATTATTTGTTTAGTTTTTCACAAGTTATATATTTGTATAATTAACAATGCATATATTTAAATAATAAAATAATAAAAAATAAATAAATATTAATTAATTAAGTATATAAATAAAAAAAGAAAAAAAACTGACAAATCACAAAAACCCATAATTTTCTCTAATTTCTAGTCTTTGGTCTTTGGTCTTTAAAACAAGAGAATTTAATTTTTTTTTTAAAGAAACCTCTCTCATCTCTCCATCTCTCACACCTTAACTTTTTTCTCAGCCAAAAATTTTCACTCTTTCTCTTCCCTTTCCCTTTCTCCTTCACGAAAGTAAGCTGTCGACCACCCTTTATTTTCCTCTTTTTCTTCTCTTTTCTTCCTCCTTTTTTCTTCTCCTGTTCCTTTCTCCTTTATTCCCGATCAACCGCGAGCACAATGCCACCATCTTCCTCCTCTTTTCTTCTTCCCTCTTCCCCTTATTCACCTTTCCTTCCTCTCTCTTCCCCCGTGCTTCTCCCTTCCTCCCTCTTCCCTCATGTTTCTCCCTTCCTCCCCTCATTGGCGCATCCAACCCTCCCTTTCTTATTATATTTTCTTCTTCCTCCTTCCTCCTCTCCTTTCCTTCCTTCTTCTCTTCTCCTAACTGTAATTTTTCTCACAGAAAACCCAAAAAAAATCAGATTTTAATTTATATGTTTTTACACAATCAGTTTTTTTTTTTCGGTTTCAGTTTTTTGATGGGTAATCGCAACCGAAAACCTGTAAATAAACTGTTAAGGTTATTTAACGGGTGGTTTCATAGTTAGAGATTACGGTTTCTGACAATTCCTATAAATTTAAATGATTAGTTAAACAGTTTCGGCTAGTAGGTTAGTTTCAAGGTTAGGGTTATGGTTATGTCAAGTTTTGCGATAAACCTAACCATTGCCATCCCTAGCAGAGATGTTGTCTTCAATAAAAAAGAAACATTGGCTAACATTGAGAAGTATGAGAAGACAAATCATGGTACAGGAAGATTTGAAACTTTGTACTTGATCATACTCCTTCAAATAGTGCCACAAATGAAATAGAGATACAAGAAGAAGAACATATGGGTAATGAGGAGCCAACCATAGTTGATGATGATGTTATGCATGATACAGAGTATATTGAGCAGGAGGAGCAACCCCTTGCTTCAGAGATTGTAGGGCCTCAGTTGAGAAGGTTTACTAGAGAGCATCAACCATCAACTAGGTACTCTAGTTTTGAGTATGTCTTGCTTACTAATAGGGAGAGCCAGAGAGCTTCCAAGAAGTGTAGTCACATGCAGAAAGAAGTTGCTAGATGAAAAAAATGAGGGAAAAGATGGGTTCTTTGGAAAAGAACAATACTTATGAATTGGTTTATCTTCCCAAAGAAAGAAAAGCACTGAGGAACAAATGGGTGTTCAAGATGAAGAAAGATAGTGAAAAGCTAGTAAAGTACAAGGCTTGACTAGTGGTGAAAGATTTCGGTCAGAAGAAAGGAATAGACTTCGATGAAATTTTCTCTCTAGCGGTAAAGATGAGTTCTATCTGAATTGTACTTAGTTTGACAGCTAGTTTTAATCTTGAGCTTGAGCAGTTAGATGTGAAGATGATGTTTCTTCATGGTTATTTGCATGAGGAGATTTATATGGTTCAACTAAAATGTTTTGAAATGAAAGGGAAAAAGAACATGGTTTACAGGCTGAAAACGAGTTTGTATAGATTAAAATAGGCTCTAAAACAGTGGTACAAGAAGTTTGATTCATTCATGGTGGATCACGGTTACCAGAGGATAGTTGTAGATCCTTATGTATATGTTAAGAAATTCCTTAGTGGTAACTTTATTATCCTTCTACTGTATGTTGATGATATGTTGATGTCAGAAAGTCTACATCAAGGTTTTTGTTCACTTTTACAGGAGGAGCTGTTTCATGATAGTCAAGACTACAAAAATGTGTTGGCTTATCAACTATTGAGGTTGAGTACATTGCAGCTAACAAAGCAGGGAAAGAGACGCTTTGGATGATGAGGTTTCCTTAAGAATTGAGTTTGAAGCAACACAAGTATATGGTTTTTTGTGACAATTAGAGTGCTATGGATCTGAGCAAAAATATCATGTATCATTCACGTATGAAACACATTGAGGTTAGATACCATTAGATACGTGAGGTAATTGAAAAATAGTTACTGAAGCTTGAAAAGTTTCACATGGATAAAAATGTGGCTGAAATGATGACCAAGGTTGTTCCCTGAGAAAAGTTTGAGTTTTGCTAGGTGATGGCTAGGATGGACTCTAAGTGAGTTGCATGGTAGTTCTCTTCCTTATGGGCTTGAGAGGGAGATTGCTGGACTTTATTCCAGCCCATGCAAAGAAAGCATAAAAAAAATTTGCCAGCTCGTAATACTATTCTAGTAGCTTTAATGGATACGTTTCCTATAATGGACCAAATAATGTTTTGTTACAAAACCTAAATGCTAGGTGGTGGTTGGCTTAAAAACTTAGTGGTGCACGGATTATGAAATTCTTTAGAAGCATAATTCTTCAAAGCAGTGCCTATATATATATATATATATATATATATATATACACAAGTGGTTTTTCTTTCTTTCACATATTATTAGGCCGTGAGTTACCGAAAGCGAGGAGTATAGTGAGAGAAAAAATTTTCTTTTACTAGGAAAGTAAAAGATAAATTTGGTATAATAATTTGGGGTTTTCTCTAAGGTATTATTCAGAATGTTTGGTCATAGAGAATCAAGCTACTCAGGGTTTATAGGTTTTACTACGGTGTCTGATTTTGGTGAAGCACATAGACTTCTTAGATTTTCACGGTTGGTAGTACTACAGTGATTTTTCCCTAGAGAGGTAATTTTGTAATATTACAAAATTGTTGTGAGTATCAAGTTTAGGCATAAACTTGGGACATAAACTTTGTAATTTTTATTTACATAGCATAATTATTTTTGCCCCGTGATTTTTTTCCTCTACACTAGAGGGTTTTCTATATCAATTCTTGTGTTTTTGGTTTGTTCCTTTTTTTTTATGTTTGTCGTTTTTATTTCCACACAGAGCTTGGTGGTTAGTATATTTAATTTGTGATTTTTGGTTGGAATTTTTGTTCTTGATTAATTGTTGATGGTGGGTATTTTTCCCAACATTTTTTCCTTCCAATAGAATCAGTTTTGCCTCATTGAAGCGTTGGATCTCCTCTTTGAAATTAACACACTCCTCAATTGAATAACATAATGTTCTCAAGTGATAATCACAACTCTCGGTACCATCATTTAGTTCTTATGGATCACTTACAGTTAGAGGGATGTAAGAGATTTTTTCGAACCTCTTGAGAACTTCATACATCTGGACTATAGAGCATAGAGGCTTTGGACACTTTTAGGGACTTTGCAAGGAATGGAAAATCATGTTGATAGTGTTATTCCTATGACTTGGCAATGGGTTATTTGTGAAATTTGGTACTCTCTCTCTAGAGTGGAAGTCATAAGTAAGTGTCGATTGTACCAAGGTGGTGGTGAATCGAACATCTAAACGCGTTCTGAGTATACTTTTCCATCGGTAACAAGTTGTGAGTAGAGTTATATGATTGGTGCTAGTAGGGGAAAAAAAACCCTTATCAAATTGCTTTTGATAAGCCTTCTTTATTGGTAAGGTGGTCGAGGGGCTCAAAATGTTTCTCCATTTGTGGAGGATTTGGTGCGTTTTGGGGGATCATATGTGGTTGGTATTGTGGAGTAAAGCTTGGTGGTTGGGTATATGTGGAGTAATTTATGGCTTGAGGGGATCTAGGGTACTTCCTTGATTTTGCAATCCTTTGTACACAACTCTTACTTCATTTTCCCTTATTTAGCTTATCCATTTCGACGAGCAACACTTTGGTGTTTCTCAGTCATGGTCTGTAAAGTGGCGAAATCCAACATTTTCACGCTCTTAATCCTTCAATATTTGTACCCATCAACACAAGGTCTGAGAAACTACTTGCCACATTCCCAATCAACTTGTCATAATATAGTCCTTTCAAAATGTTGACAAAAATGGTGGCAATCCCTTGATTAGATAAAGGAGGCATGACTTACGCTACAACATATAGACATCTCTAAGCATACTTTTGAAAGATCTCAGAGCTCTTCTTTTCCATATTCTGAATATAAATGTTCTCTATTTGTTAGGTATGATGACCTAAGTTTGGGAGAAACTTGGGCTTGGAGATTCCACTAAGTAAAGGCCTAATATATGATGTAGGAGATCATATGAACCCAAAAGCTTAAGCTAATAGGTTTTGGTTCCACCATCATATTTATGCCATTCACTTATCCAATTTCTTCTCCATGTGGGATTGGTTTTCTACATCTTCTCACTCACACGTGAATATTCCCAAAAATCTCCCCCTCACTTGTGAGTCTCCATTGTTCCCCCTCACCATCATGCTTATTCAACTCCAAACTCGCACCATAGTACAACAGGCACACTTGAAAAGTTTCTCGTTCTCTTATCGGAGTCAGAGAACCACACACCGACTTTCAATAACGAGCTTCATAGACTCGAACTTGCGAACCACATAGACTTCATCGTGCGAGCATCACCCACTCGCTACACAGGTCATTTTGTTCGCGTTACACGAGTCCTTCAAGCTCCCCCTGTTGTTTGATTATACCACCACAAGCATCCCAGAGTTAAACCACATGATCTGGTCATGCCCAGCCAAACCATCGACTCTAATACCACTTTGCCTATTGCTCATCTAACCCACCACCCCACCAAACAGATTGAACATATATCTGCTTGTAGACCTCCTACAATCAATGTCTCCTCCCCAGTCAGCATCAACCAATCCTACAATATCAAGATTCTTCTTACCTTACATACCTCCATAACACAATGCAAACTCTGACGTGCCACGAAGATATCTGTAGATCGAGGTTTCAACCTAAGAAGGAGGGTGAATTGGGTTTTTAAAACTTTTTGCGGAATTAATACAAGTTTATAAAAATGAATAAGCAACAAACAATTAAAACAAGTAATGTGCTGTAAATAAAAAGTTTAGAGAGAAGATGATGCAAACTCAGATTATAGTGGTTCGGCAATAGCGGATTCGTTCCGACCCTACGTCCACTCTCTTCAAGGAACTTCTTAAAGTAATCCACTAAGTAACTTAGTCGTACAACTTTCCCGGTGTTGTACAAACCTTACAATCCCTTCCTCTCGGAAGCTATCCCCTTCCTCTCGGAAGTAATCCCCTTCCTTTCGGAAGTAATCCCTTTACAAAGATGATATAAAGTAAATAGTAGAGAAACAGGTAATGGAAGCTTATACAACTGAATAATGTCTCTCTTTCAAAGTAAAGCTTGAAGAATGGCTCAATAAGAATATTTCAAAGCTTTTTGTGTTTCAAGAGTATAAAAACTTGATTATGTGAGATCAACTCTTTTTGAATGTATGCAGCTTGTTATTGAATGCTCAATTGAATATGTTTATATAGCAATCAAATAATATAGCCGTTATGACTTTAATTTGAAAAATATTTGCTTTAAAACGTTCAGATTTGGAGTCCAACGGTCATATTTTTTGAACTACCAGTCGACTGGGTCGTGATACCAGTCGACTGGGTTCACTTGAAAAAATCATTTTTTCAGATCTTCTGGGTATCCAGTCGACTGATATATTTCATCCAGTCGACTGGGGACTCACTGTCCGTTTTACCAGTCGACTGGTATTAATGACCCAGTCGACTGGTATATGTACCCAGTCGACTGGGTTGTCTTCCAAGCCAGTTTTTCTGTCTTACTTTAAAATGTTTGTTTTAAAACGATCGGTTTAGAAAAACTTTTTTGTTCGAGCCATTGAAAAAGCTATTATAGTGTATAAATGAGACTTATATTGATTCTAAAACCTTAAACCTATACTAGTTCTTCAGTCTTCACTTGATACTTTGATTCGGTTTGAGTTCTTGAACTTTGATCCTTGGTTGAACACTTTTGTTGCTTACTACACTTAGTTAGTATAATAACAGTTGTGTTTTGTCATCATTAAAATACGGGTAAGGGTCAACAATGGGAGTAGGAGTTTCCATTCTTGGAATAAAATCTGCATCATCTTTAACAGAAGTTTCTCTACTACTCATTGGGTTAGATTCATCAATAGTTACATGTACAGATTCTTCTACCACTAGAGTTCTCTTATTGAAAACTCTATAAGCCTTACTAGAAGTTGAATATCCTAAAAATATTCCTTCATCGGTCTTAGAATCAAATTTACCCAAGTTAGTTTTATTGTTATTTAAGATGAAGCATTTACTACCAAAAGCACAAAAATAGGAAATATTAGGCTTTCTCCCTTTCCATAGTTCATATGGAGTTTTATCAAGCAGAGGCCTTATCAAAATTCTATTTAAGATATAGCAAGAAGTATTCACGGCTTCAGCCCAAAAGTATTTTGGTAAACTATTTTCACAAAGCATAGTTCTTGAAAATTCTTCTAAAGCTCTATTTTTCCTCTCAACAACTCCATTTTGTTGAGGAGTTTTAGGAGCTGAAAAGTTGTGATTAATTCCATTTTCATCACAAAATTTTGAAAAGCTTTGATTTTCAAATTATTTGCCATGATCACTTCTTATGCTTGAAATACAAATTCCCTTTTCATTTTGTACCTTTTTGCAAAACTTTTCAAATCCTTTGAAAGCTTCATCCTTGTAAGCAATAAAAATAACAAAGGTATATCTTGAATAGTCATCAACAATAACAAGAGCATATTGATGGCCACCTAGACTAATGGTACTAATTGGACCCAATAAGTCCGTATGCAAAAGTTCCAAAGGTCTAGTAGTTGAGACTACATTTTTTGCTTTAAAAAAAATCCTAGTTTGTTTTCCCATTTGACAAGCATTGCATACTTTGTCTTTTTCAAAATTGATTTTAGGAAGTCCAATAACTAAATCTTTTCTTGAAACGATTTTTAGCAAGTTCATGTTTACATGACCAAGCCTTCTATGCCATAGCCATGGATTTTCACTAAAAGCAGGAAAACATTTTTCATTTTCAGAATGCAAGGATTTCAAATCAACTATATAGACATTTTCATGTCTATGGCCAATGAATTTGATCTTGTTGCTCTTGATGTCTATAACTAGACAATGAGAGGTCTCAAATGTGACTTTGTATCCTTTGTCACATAATTGACTAATGCTAAGTAAATTTGGCTTAAGGCCTTATACTAACAATACATTATCTAAGGTTGAGAAATCATTACCGACTTTTCCATGCCCGATGATCTTTATTTTAGTATTGTCTCCAATGGTCACAAGTCCACCATCTCTTAGAGTTAGCTCCTTGAATACGCTTTTATCTCCGGTCATATGCTTCGAGCATCTGCTATCAAGGTACCAACAGTTACCTTTCTCCTTGGTGTGAAGACATATCTACATCACACAAAGATATACAATAGCACTTTTAGGTACCCAAAATTTCTTGGGTCCTTCAGGGTTAGTCCTAGAAAACACGGTTCCTTTTGGAACCCATACTTTCTTAACAGTATATGGTTATCTATGGACATATTGATGATGCACAATCCTAGGATGATAGCAATTAAAATTTCTAGGATATCTTACATATACATTCCTATAATCCTTAGGATAATAGTTCTTAGGATATATGTTTCTACGGTAAGGAGTATGAAAATGCATGTCATTTCCAGAAAATGAATGATGATGCATTCTAGGATACATGCTAGCATGTGTATGCAAATTATTTCTAGGATAACCATGATGGTAATTCCTAGGATGAGCATGTGCGGAGTTCATATGTTGATTATGTACATGTTGGTTATTTCTAGGATGTGTATGAGCAGTTCTAGAGTGCGCATACATATAAGCATGTGTATTTCTAGATTGCTTCATTTTGTATGAACATTTGAATTCCTAGCATTTAATGAGGGAGTGCTTTTAATCTTGCTAGGGTTTCTTGAAGTAGAGGCTTCACTTACACATGAGGCTTCATGAATAAGCTCTCTTTTGATTTTTGCTTTCCCAAAGGAGAGTATCCTACACCATATTTTCTTCCACTTAATCTTTGGGAAGAAAGAACTTCATCAAGTTTTTCTTTACCAAGCATAAGTCTTGATATAGTGCTATTCAATTCAGAAATTTTATTTTTCAAATTCTCATTTTCATCTTTATGAAAATCTTGAGAAGAATCATACAGTAAAGATGATAATTTTTCTTTTTCTTCTCTAAGACTTATCATCTCTTTAGAAAGAGATGATACTTCTTTCTTGAGAACAGAATTTCTAGAATCAAATTTCTTCAATTCCTTATGCATTTCATTTATTACTTCTAGCAGTTCTTCACTACTACTCACAATATTATTTTTAGAAGAAATAGAAGATGTTACCTCACTTTCATCGTCGATTGCCATCAAACAAAGGTTGGCAATTTCCTCGTATCCGATTTCTTTATCTGATGCCTCATCTTCTTCGTCATCGCTCCAGGTAGTTGCTACCATGGCTTTCTTTTTGAAGCCCTTGTATGATTTGTTTGAAACTGGACAATCAACTCTAATATAACCGGGCTTCTTGCAGCCATAGCACATAAGCGGCTCCTTTTTCGGAGTGGGATCTTTTGTGTAAGGTTTCTTTCTTTTCTTCAAGAACCTGTGAAATCGTTTGGTGATCAATGCCATTTCACTATCTTCCTCGCTACTCTCAGCTTCTTTTTCTGATTCCATTTCTTTGCTGCTCGTAGAAGCTTTGAGAGCAATATACTTTTTCTTCTTCTCATCATTATTGACGATGGGAGTCATTTCTTCCATCTCATACGTCAATAATGACCCGAGTAGTGTCTCAACATCCAGTTTGTCAAGATTTTTGGCCTCCTGTATGGCTGTACTCTTTGGTTTCCATTCTGGTGGTAGAGATCTCATGATTTTTCTGGTTAGTTCTACCTCCTCAATATTCTTACCAAGCAGTTTTAAACCATTTATAATAGTGGTGAACCATGAGTGCATTTCAGAAATAGTTTTGTCATGAGACATTTTAAAGGATTCATACTCAGAAATTAGCATGTAAATTTTTGACTTTTTTACTTCACTAGTTCCTTCATATGTGACTCGTAATTTGTCCCATATCTCTTTAGCAAAAACACATGCAGATATTTTATTATATTCAGAAATATCTAATGCACAATGTAACATACTTGTTGCTCTGCTATTGAGAGACATCATTTTACAATCCTCGTCAGTATACTCAGTTTTGAGTTTAGGCATTGTATGAAGAGTCTCTCCAATAACTATTTCTTTTGAAGGAATTCTAGGTCCTTCTTCAATGATTCTCCATAGATTGTAATCTTGTCCTTCGACAAAGATTTTCATTATGTTTTTCCAATAGTTATAATTAGAGCCATTGAACAAAGGTGGTATAGTATAAGAGTGTCCCTCAGAGTAGCTATTTGCTGCCATTGGATCAACTCAAGGATTTTAAGCCTAAAAATGAGAACAAGGCTCTGATACCAATTGTAGATCGAGGTTTCAACCCAAGAGGGGGGGTGAATTGGGTTTTTAAAACTTTTTACGGAATTAATACAAGTTTATAAAAATGAATAAGTAGCAAACAATTAAAACAAGTAATGTGCTGTAAATAAAGAGTTTAGAGAGAAGAGGATGCAAACTCAGATTATAGTGGTTCGACAATATCGGATTCGTTCCGACCCTACGTCCACACTCTTCAAGCAAGGAACTCCTTGAAGTAATCCACTAAGTAACTTAATCGTACAACTTTCCCGGTGTTGTACAAACCTTACAATCCCTTCCTCTTGGAAGCTATCCCCTTCCTCTCGGAAGTAATCCCTTTACAAAGATGATATAAAGTAAATAGTAGAGAAACAGCTAATGGAAGCTTATACAACTGAATAATGTCTCTCTTTCAAAGTAAAGCTTGAAGAATGGCTCAATAAGAATATTTCAAAGCTTTTTGTGTTTCAAGAGTATAAAAACTTGATTGTGTGATATCAACTCTTTTTGAATGTATGCAGCTTGTTATTGAATGCTCAATTGAATGGGTTTATATAGCAATCAAATAATATGGCCGTTAGGACTTTAATTTGAAAAATATTTGCTTTAAAACGTTCAGATTTGGAGTCCAACGGTCATATTTTTTGAACTACCAGTCGACTAGGTCGTGGTACCAGTCGACTGGGTTCACTTGAAAAAATCATGTTTTCAGACCTTCTGGGTATCAAGTCGACTGGTATATTTCATCCAATCGACTGGGGACTCACTGTCCGTTTTACCAGTCGACTGGTATGAATGACCTAGTCGACTGGAGACCTACTGTCTCATATACCAGTTGACTGGTATATGTACCCAGTCGACTGGGTTGTCTTCCAACCCAGTTTTTTCTGTTTTAATTTAAAATGTTTGTTTTAAAACGATCGGTTTAGAAAACCTTTTTTGTTCGAGCCATTGAACAAGCTATTACAGTTTATAAGTGAGACTTACATTGGTTCTAAAACCTTAAACCTATACTAATTATTCAGTCTTCACTTGATACTTTGATTCGATTTGAGTTCTTGAACTTTGATCCTTGGTTGAACGCTTTTGTTGCTTACTACACTTAGTTAGTATAATAACAGTTGTGTTTTGTCATCATTAAAATACAGGTGAGGGTCAATAAAATCTAAGAACTTTCTTGATTGTAATCTAATGCTCTTTTCTAGGATTAGACATATATCTGCTCAATACTCCCATTGCTTGGAAAATATCTGGTCTTGTACACACCATGGTGTACATTAAGATTCCAACCGCACTAGAATAAGGTACATGCCCCATCTCTTCAGCTTCTTCCTCTGTCTTCGGAAATTGTTCCGTAGATAACTTGGTTCCCAAAGGCATGGGAGTCCCTACCGGCTTGCTGTCAGACATGTTAAATTTCTTCAAAACTTCTTCAATATACTTATTTTGACTTAGCCACAGTTTTCGATTTTCACGATCCCTCTTTATCTGCATGCCTAAGATAAAGTTTGTTGGGCCTAGGTCTTTCATGTCAAACTGCCTTGCCAATGATGCCTTTACCGTGCTAATCATCTTCTTGTTATTTTCAATCAACAACATATCATCAATGTACAAGGTTAAAATGAAAAAATCAACCCCTAACCTTTTCACATAGACGCAATGATCAGCATAGCTACGAGTAAGCCCAAGCTGAATGGTATATATATCAAACTTCTGGTACCACATCCGTGGTGACTTCTTTAGTCCGTACAAAGACTTCTTCAATTTATAAACTAGCTCTTCCTTGCCTTTGCTCACAAAGCCTTCAGACTATTTCATGTAAATTTCCTCCTCTAAGTCCCTGTGAAGGAAAGTTGTCTTCACATCTAGTTGCTCGACCCTATAAATCATAAGCAGTTGCCATGGATAAGATAAATCTGATAGATATCAACTTTGCTACCGGGGAAAATATCTCACCATAGTCAATTTCCTCTATTTGCGAGTACCCCTTTGCAACCAGACGTGCCTTGTACTTTTCTACCATTCCATCTGCATTTGTTTTCTCCTTGAAAACCCATTTGCACCCAATTACCTTCCTATCTCTAGGTAATTTCACAAGGCTCCATGTTTCATTCTTGTCCAATGGCCGCATCTCCTCTTTCATAGCATCCTTCCACAGATTTGCATCCTCTGAGGTCCTCGCCTCTTTCACTGTGCTAGGATAATCACCAATAATATTTAAAGCATATAATGCAATGCAAGCACTAGGGGAATACCTGATGGGTGGCCTCTTAACCTGTGTGGATCTCCTCATGACAGGTGTGGTCTCAACCCCTGAGCCAACATTTGAATCCTCATCCTCTACATTAGAAACATGAATATCATGCTCAGAACAAACTGACTCAGAATTTGAAGTATCTGATGCAGTTTGTGGGGTAGTCTCCCACTCTTTATTTCCTGGGCTAAGATCAACCTGAACCTACTTTGGCTATTCTGGTACATATTGGATAGCTGTCATATCCTTTTGTGCTTCTTTGAACGCAACATCTTTGCTAAAAACTGTACTCATGTTTTCTAGATTCCATAACTGGTACCCCTTGAACCCATCCTTATAACTAATGAAAATGCACTTCACTGATTTGCTATCAAGTTTTTCCCTTTTTATTTTGGCACATGCATAAAAGCATCACACCCAAACACCCTGACATGAGCCAAACTCGGTTTCTTCCCAAATAGTGCCTAAAACGGTGTCTGATCCTGCAAAGCAAATGTAGGTGACCTGTTCTTCAGATAACATGTCGTAGCCGCCGCCTCTACTCAGAACTCCAGCTTCAAGCCTGCACAATTCAGCATACTCGATTTCTCCATGAGTAATTGATTGAGTCTCTCGGCCACCCCATTCTGTTGAGGTGTATATGGAGTTATTTTCTGTCTTGCAATGCCGTTTGCCTTGGAATTGCTCATACTTTTCTGAGCAAAATTCCCCTCCATTATCTATTCTCAATAACTTTATTTTTCTTTCTATATGATTTTCTACCAATGCTTTAAACTCACAGAACTTATCAAATGCTTCAGCTTTACTTTTAAGGAAGTAAATTGTAACGACCCATCCCGGGTTAGCCACCCCCTAAACGGTGTTGTCACATTTTGAAAATCCCAGCGTGACACATATATGCAACAACAAAAATAACACCAATAGAAATTTTTTTTTCATCAATCCTCAACAGGCGAGATACATCAATATGATATTGACTTAAACATTTTACATTTTACACAACATAATATGCATGAATCTTTATGATGAGTGCCAAATATTGCATATTTTGGCCCCCTAATTTACATTTGTTAACTTAGGAATTTGTTACTTTGAGTTGTTTTTCGTTGTTTTACAGGTTTACAAGCACTTGGAAAGGGGTTTCACTAAATTGCCTGTACAGATCAGTCATCTTTGCGGATTAAACTGTATTGATTTAAGAAGAACCAGGAGATGAGCAATATATGCTTAGAAAGATCTGGATGTCTATTATCTAGACAATTTATGGCTTATACATATGATTTTTCTAGAGAAAGTTATGGCAGCTTTAGTAGACAAAGGTCAGGCTGTGCGTGATTTCAGCGTGGCAGAAATGATTTTTGTGGATTAAACTGTAATGATTCAGGAAGAACCAGGAGATAAGCCATATATACTTGGAAAGATCCAGATGTCTATTTTATGGGGAATTTTACGGCTCGTAAACATGATTTTTCTAGAGAAAGTTATGGTAGTTTTAGTAGACAAAGGTCAGGCTGTACGGGATTTCAGTGTGGGCGGAAGTTTTGAAGGGCATGTGAAGGCTTAAATCCCACATCCCATATTGGTTGGAAACATATTCTATATCCCATATCCCATATCGGATTGGAAATACATTGCACTCATGGAGTTTCCTTATAAAAGCCCCACCTCACTAAGGCAATCAGTGTGCAATCTGGAGGACTTTTGCTAGCATTCTTGTGGATCTCGAAGGCTTTGCTACCAAGAGGGGAAGCGTTGCACGACAGTTGCGAGTGGAATCTCTCTATCCATGTATTACTAGTTTTAATTTATTTTAAGTTTTAAAGTTTAAATGTTTAGTACTGTAATTGTGAAAATTATGTTCATAATTATACGAGACTAAAATCTTCATCTAAGGTTGAAGGTGAAGCCTCGCCATTGTTTAGCATTATATTTTCAGATATGTTCATACAATTATGATATTTTTAGTATAAATGTTCTATTTCAATTGTTTGAGTAAACTCTTATGATTGATTGTTTTTAAATTGTTAAATTGGATATTTCTTGTGTTTCATCTGCTGGATACGGTGGATCATTCAAATTAGATTAGATATCCATTGTGATTTATGAATTAAACAGATACATTGGATGGTTTTGGTTTAGTTTGGGTATTCGCCGTGATTTGTATAACGGTGGATTCATAGAATAAATTGATAGATTATTTTTATATAGAACATGAAGATATATGTTTTACTTTAGTGGAGTGGATTCAGAAAACCTTAGTGTTTTTATCAGTTGTTTTTATCAATTTAGTTTAGTTTATATTTCTTTGCAAGATACAATCCAAAATTCGAAACTAGGTTAAAATAAGGTTAGTTTAGATAAAAATATATTTTCACAACGTTATTTCCTGTGGATTCGACCTTGCACTTGCACAACACTATATTGCAAACGACTCGTGCGTTTGCGAGTAATTTAAAACTCACAACAAGTTTTTGGCACCATTGCCGGGGAGTTGTTTTGTTTGTGAAATTTTTGTCTGAATTGATTTTACTTTTCTACTAGTTTAGTTAGCATTTTTGTTTTGAAATTTTTTTTATTTGTTTCTATTGGCAATTGCCCATAAAAAAATAAAATAAAAATTTAAAAAAAAAATGTGGATGAATCCAGCGCCGGTTTCACAGTCTTTAGAGGACACCCTCAAGGATTTCATGAAGATGACCGACCAGTCCATCAATATAGCCAATACATTCAATGTTAATAGTTATTTCATCTGTGCTAGTCCTATGCATTTAGCATAGAATTGTCCATCTAAGCCGGCTTTTGTCGAGTATCCCATGGAACAAATGAACGCTTTCAATGACTATCGGTGGCAATCGAATGGATCTTACTCTGAGACGTACAATCTAGGGTGGCGGAACCACCCTAATTTTTCATGGAAGCAGAGCTAACTGATAAATCAGGGAGGAGCCTCACATCATGCTCACAATCAATACCCTCCCGGATTTCCTCCATCAGTTCTAAGTGTTGGTATTTATCTAAGGTTTAAACAAGGTTTGAAAAGGTTTAGCATAAGGTCTCTAGGCCGCGGCTCAAGGGGTGCACACCTCGGCCTCCAGGAAGTCTAGAAGTTGGGAGAGAGGCTGTGCACTGTGGCCCAAGGTGTGTGCACCACGGCACGACCCTGTGCGCAGTGGTACAGCCACCCCAGGCCGTGGCCTCTAGCAAGACAGCAAAACCTCATCTCTTCCAGGCCGCAGCATGCCCTGTTCTAGGCCGCGGCTTGAAGGAACACCTGATGCATATGTTTCAGCATTTCAAATGGTGCGTGAGGCATGATCAAAACACATAGGATCACTTAGGATTGATGAGGGGCTATGATTGATTGGTCCTCAATATCTAAGGGTGGAGATTGACCTTCAAGATTGGTCAAGAAGTTGGTGCACTATATAAGGGGTCATCTAGCTTCAATCTCAACACAAGTCACAAGACATCAAGAGAGATTATCATCATCATACAAGAGAATTCAAGTGCAAGTGTGAGAGTGCAAAGACACAAAAACACAGAAGAGGCATTAAAATAGATCTCAAAGAGAGATTGATTGTTTAGAGAGAGAGTAGTATAGATTGGGGAGAAGGGCTTTGTAATAGTTCCTTATCACTTTCTGTTTTCTCTTCTTTTGTTCTTCAAGAACTTGAGATTCTTGAAGAGGAGTTGTTGTATCTATAAAGAACCATTTGTTTAGTGCAGAGAGTTCGGAGGAACTCATGGGGACATAGGCTATTGCCGAACCTCGATAACAATTGCTGGTGTTCTTTCTTTGGTTGGTTTTTTTTATTCCTGTTTTGTTTCGGTTGTATTACAAGTCGTTCTACACTTGAGTGCTTGGAAGATCACCACCTGGGCATCTTGAGGTGGTTTCCCAACAATGGTATCAGAGCTTTGGACAGCTGGTACCGGAGCAAGAACGGGAAGTATCAAAGCAAGACTCCAAGAATCAAAGATTAACTTCTTGGGTGATTCAAGAACGGAGTAAAGATCAAGATCTGATCGTGTTCTTGAGGGTGATTCAAGAACGGTATTGAGATCAATCTCTGATCGTGTTCTTGAGGTTTAGAAAAAGTTGGATAGCAATTGTGGGTGCTACATAAATCTGGGATTTTCTCCGCAAGATGGCTTCAAATTTCGTTGTTGAGAAGTTTAATGGAAAGGGAGACTGTTCCCTTTGGAAGCGGAAGATCAAGGCGGTTCTTATGCAACAAAAGGTGGACTTGGCAATTGGAGAAGATGACACTTTTCTAGCAAGTATCACGGAGGTCTTGCAGATTACGATGAAGAAGATGGCATACAGCACCATCTTCCTGCACATGTCGGATAATGTGACAAGAGAGTGCAGAGACTCGGAAGATCCAGCTATCATATGGAAGAAACTGGATGAGTTGTTTCTTACCAAAACTCTCCCCCAATAAGATTTATCTTCTTAAAAGAATCTTTACTTTTAAAATGAATCCTAATAAAGAGTTGCAATATAATCTTGATATGTTTAATAAGCTAGTTCAAGATTTGAATAGCTGTAGCATAACATTCCCGGATGAACAATTGGCTGTTATTTTGTTGAATTCTCTTCCTGATTGTTTTGATAATTTGATTAATGCAATTGAATATGGAAAAGATACACTAACAAAGAAAATTGTGATCAATGCTATAAGGGCTCATAATTTCAAAGCCAAGATGAGGGAAGCATCAAGTGGAGAAAGGTTGTTCATTAGAGGAAGGCCAGCAACTCGGTACGGCAATAGCATCCATGGCAACTACCGGGAGAAATCAAAGGATTGAGGGTAGAGCCATGGGAGATCGCATTCCAAACTGAAGTTTGGAGGAAGGTGATGCTTCTACTGCAACAAGGAGGGTCATTTCAAGAAAGATTGCAAGAAGAAGATGTGGGCTGAGAGAGGAAGAAGCCATACCAACAATGGAGGAGCTTTGTTTGCCAAGGGAGAACAACAAGATGATGTTCTTGTCGTGTGCTCAAATGTGAGCATGAGGCAAGGCAGAGAGAAATGGATCTCGGATTTCGGGTGCACTTATCACATATACCCTCACCAGAATTGGTTCAAGAATTTCCAGGAAACCAATGATGGAAAGGTTTTCTTGGGGAATGATACTTCTTGCCAAATGAGGGGGATAGGAGACATCCAATTGAGGATATTTGATGAAGTCACAAGGCTGCTGTGGAATATGAGGTATCTTCTGGAGTTGAGGAGTAATTTGATCTCATTAGGGCAGTTAGATTCCATGGGGTACACATACAAAGTAGAGGGAAGAAAGATCAAGGTAACCAAGGGATCTTTGGTAGTGATCAAAGCAGCAATAAAATATGGTCTCTATGAGATGATCGGAGAGACAAAAATCAAGGATCAAGCAGCAAGCTTGATGGCTGAGATGGATAGAGCAGCCCTTTGGCACACTCACTTGGGACATATGAGCAAAAAGGGCCAGCAAGTTCTCAGCAAGGATGGTCTACTTGGTGGTGACAAAGTAGAGAAACTTGATTTCTGCAAGTGTTGCGTTCTTGGGAAGCAACACCGGGTCAACTTCAACACCGGAGTGCACAAGTCTAAGGGCATTCTTGACTACATTCATTTGGACCTTTGGGGACCAATAAGAACACCAACACAGGGAGGTAATCTTTACTTTCTATCTTTAATTGATGATTATTCAAGAAAGGTTTGGGTTTATTTTCTTAAAAATAAATCAGATGCTTTGAATAAATTTATAGTGTAGAAAAAGTTGCTGGAGACTCAAACGGGTAGGGTAGTTTGGCTTTACGAACTGATAATGGCTTAGAATTTTGCAATAAATATTTTGATAAATTCTATGAGTTAAATGGTATTCTAAGACATAGAACGGTTGTAAAAATACCTCAGCAAAATGGAGTTGCTGAGAGGATGAATAGGACCCTTATGGAGAAGGTTAAGTGCATGTTAATTAGGTCTAGTTTACCAAAATATTTTTTGGGGGAAGCTGTGTCTACTGCTACATATTTGGTTAATAGATCACTCTCTAGAGCTTTAGAGCTCAAGACTCCCAAAGATATGTGGATTGGGAAACCCCCTGAGTTGAACAACCTTAGGACTTTTGAATATGCTACATTTGCACATCAAAAGGATGATAAACTTAGCCCAAGGTCTAGAAAATGTGTATTTCTAGGGTTTGGTGATGGGGTTAAGGGGTATAGGTTGTGGTCTTTAGAACAAAAAGGAATGAAACTCATAATAAGTAGGGATGTTATTTTTAATGAATTGTTATTTCCTTATTTGGAGAAAACTAACCCTACAAGGGCTAGTGAGCAAACCAGTCCGGTGTTTATGGAGCATAGCATCAAGGAAAATTCAGTTCAAGTAGAGCAAGGAAGGCAAGAGGGTTCAGACCAAGTAGAGCCCATTTATGAAGGCCAAGCTTAGGACACTCAAGATGAGGCTAAACTAGAAGGGGTTAATGCAGCAAGTCAGAATGACTATCAGCTCACAAAGGACCGGGGAAGGAGGGTGGTTAGACCACCTTTGAGATATGAGTTTGCGGAAGCTAATGTAGCAGCTCCTTGTTCAGAAGGAAGAATGGTTGAACTTGAAACTTACATAGATGTAATGGAATGTAAGGATTCATCAAAGTGGTAGCTAGCTATAGAGGAATAAATGGCTTCTTTGAGGAAGAACAACTCTTTTGAATTGATGCCCAAACCAGAAAAATAGAGAGTTATGGATTGTAGGTGGATTTTTAAGATCAAAGAAGGGAACACTCCAGAAGATGAAGTCCGGTATAAAGCTAAGCTGGTGGCGAAGGGGTTCACACAAAGAGAAGGCATAAATTTCACCTAAATATTCTCATTAGTTGTGAAATACAAGACGATACAGATAGTATTGGCTGTGGTGGTCCAATTTGATTGGGAAATAGAACAAATGGATGTGAAGACAGTGTTCTTACATGGAGAGCTTGATGAGACCATCTATATAAGGCAACCCGAAGGCTATAAGGAAGAAAGGCAGGGAGAGTTGGTGTGCCAATTGAAGAAATCTCTCTATGGCCTGAAGCAATTACCTCAGTAATGGAATAAGAGGTTCGATTCATTTGTAACTAGCTTGGGTTTCATGAGGAGCTACTATGATTCGTGCTTGTACTATAAGGGGCACAAGGTGGAGGAAGTGGTGATCATCCTTATCTATATTGATGATATGTTGTTGTTTGGGAACAACGGGGAGAGGATAGAAGAATTGAAGTCTCAACTCAGTTTGGAGTTTGAGATGAAGGATCTTGACCATGCACAGAAGATCCTTGGGATGAGCATAATCCGGGAAAGGGAGAGAAACAGATTGAAGATTTTTCAGACTTCCTATATAGAGAAGATGATATCTAAGTTCTCTATGAAAGATAACAAACCAGTAAAGGTTCTCTTTGCTGGTCATTTCAAGTTCTCCAGCGATCAATGTCCGAGATCAGAGGCAGAGAAAAAAGAAATGGAGAAGGTCCCTTACTCTAGTGCGATTGGATCAACAATGTTCACCATGGTAAACACTAGACCCAACATTGCTCATACAATTAGTGTTCTCAGCAGATTTATAAGTAATCCCGAAAAAGAGCATTGGCTTGGGATGAAGCGGTTGCTGAAATACTTGAAGGGAAGCCCAGAAGTGGGGCTGGTTTATGAGAAGAGGGGTAAGTCCATCTGTCTTGAGTGTTTTGTGGATTCGGACTATGGAGCAGACCGGGATAAAAAAAGATCGATTACCTCCTACTTCTTCAAATTAAACGGATGTTGTATAAGTTAGAAGGCTCAGTTGTAGCCGGTGGTAGCACTCTCAACAACCGAGGCTGAGTACATAGTGGCAACGGAAGCCATTAAGGAGCCTATGTGGTGCAAAGAGTTGTTGGAAGAGTTAAAGGTCCTGAAAGAGCAGGTGATGATGTATTCGGATAGCCAAAGTGCGTTGCACTTGTGTAAGAATCCGATGTTCCATAAGAGGACAAAGTACAGAGATGTTCGGTATCATTTCATTCAGGAAAATGTTATGGAAGGATGCATTCATGTGGACAAGGTGGCCACGGAGGAAAATTCTATAGATTTAGGCACCAAAGTTCTACCTCTAAGTAAGTACAATCATTGCCTTAGACTTCTTAGAATTAGAGTCGGTTGATATGAAGACTCAAGTTGAGTTTGGATCATGAGTTCTCTGCACAATGGGTTCGGGTTTAATCGCTTAGACAAAGGTAGAGATTGTTGGTATTTGTCTAAGGTTTAAACAAGGTTTGAAAAGGTTCAGCATCAGGTCTCCAAGCCGCGGCTCAAGGTGTGCACGCCTCGGCCTCCAGGGAGTCCAGAAGTTGGGAGAGGGGTTGTACGCCGTGGCCCAAGGTGTGCACGCAATGGCACGGCTATGTAAGCCGTGGCACAGCCACCCCAGGCCGCAGCCTCTAGCAAAACAGCAAAGTCTCCTCTCCTCTAGGCCGTGACATGCCCTGTTTTAGGTCGGGGCTTGAAGGCACACTTAATGCTTATGTTTCAGCATTTCAAATGGTGCATGAGGCATGATCAAAATGCACAAGATCACTTAGGATTGATGAGGGGCTATGATTGATTGGTCCTCAAGATCTAAGGGTGGAGATTGACCTTCAAGATTGGTCAAGAAGTTGGTGCACTATATAAAGGGTCATCTAGCTTCAATCTCAACACAAGTAAGTCACAAGACATCAAGAGAGATTATCATTATCATATAAGAGAATTCAAGTGCAAGTATAAGAGTGCAAAGACACAAAAACACAAGAGAGGCACTAGAATAGATCTCAAAGAGAGGCTGGTTGTTTAAAGAGAGAATAGTATAGATTGGGGAGAAGGGCTTTGTAATAGTTCCTTATCACTTTCTGTTTTCTCTTCTTTCGTTCTTCAAGAACTTGAGATTCTTGAAGAGGACTTACTGTATCTGTAAAGAACCATTGATTTAGTGAAGAAAGTTCGGAGAAACTCACGGGGACGTAGGCTATTGCCGAACCTCGATAACAATTACTGGTGTTCTTTCATTGATTGGTTTTTTTATTTCTGTTTTGTTTCGGCTGTATTACAAGTCGTTCTAGACTTGGGTGTTTGGAAGATCACCACCTGGGCATCTTGAGGTTGTTTCCCAACACCAAGTTATGATTGCTCAGTCCATCCAGCACCATCACCCACTTACCAAGCTCCCATTCAAGTGCTACCATCGGTTTCACAGTCATTGGAGGACACCTTCAAGAATTTCATGAAGATGAGCGACCATTCCATCAGCGAAGTAAGAAGTGTGCAAATAGTAAACACCCATGCGATTACCAAGCTAGAGAGTCAAATGGATCAAATCGCAAATCACGTGGGTGAAAGAGAGAAGGGAAAGTTCCCCAATCAACTTGTGCCCAACTTGAAGGAACAGTTTGCTGTGGGAAATTCATCAACTCCTATGCACGGACAGGAACAAGTGCAATCGATTGCCACATCGAGGTCTAGGAGACAAGTGGACAATCAAGTGGAAGAGAACCTTGCTATGCAGCAAGGGCAAGAAAGTGGTAACAAGGAGAAAAGAGATGTTGAGCCATCTACAGCCACACCTACTATTAAGGATTTTCCTGGGTCGTTTGTACCTAAAGCGCCTTACCCTGAGAGATTACAAGCACCCAAGAAAGGAGTGCAGTCTGAGGACATTGTGGAGGCATGCTTTGTTCAGTTTGGAGAGGATTTGGATTTAGACAAGCTACTTGGGCAAGCAAATGCTATCTTGGAGTCTGCTCCTCGGGAAAGCAGTAATACAGAGGAGACTGTGGGTGAATCAAGTATTAAGGACCCCTTGGAGGCATGCTTTTCTCAGTTTGGAGAGAATTTAGATTTGGATAAGATGTTTGAGCAAGAAAATGCTACTTTGGAATCTTCTCCTCAGAAGAGCAGTGAGACAGAGGAGACCACATCACCTGAACCCCCCAAGAAAGAACTTAAGCCTTTACCGGACAATCTTAAGTATAAGTTCCTAGGTCCAGCAGATTCTTTGCCTATGATTATAGCTTCAGATTTGGTTGAGGCTCAAGAAGAGAAATTACTGGACATTTTAAGAGAGCATAAGGAAGCTATCACCTGGACTATTGAGGATATCAAGGGAATCAACCCCTCGTTTGTTATGCACAAGTTACATTTAGAGCAGAATGCCAAGCCATCAAGGGAGCCACAAAGAAGGCTCAACCCAGCTGTTGGTATTTGTCTAAGGATTAAACGGGTTGAAGAGTTCAGCATCAGGTCCAGGAGTGCATTGTGGCCACCAGCAAATGAGGAAGTTCAGGGAGGTGTGCGCTATGGAATAGCCTCCCCCACGTCGCGGTGCCCAGTAAGGATGAAGACCTGGAGGTGGTGTGCCTTGTTGTGAGCCTCGGCTCCAGGTACACCTGATGCCAATTTTCAGCATTCATCTCCTAGTGCATGGGGCTTGATTAAAATGCACAAGATCAATTAGACTTGTTGAAGGACTATGATTGACTGGTCCTCAACATCTGAGGGTTGAGATTTTCTTCAATATTGGTTCAAGAAGTGGTTGCACTATATAAAGGATCATCTAAGAGCAATAACATAGTGAGGGTGTGAAAGTGTGTGAGAAATAGAACACATGGTGTGTGAGAGTGCAAAGACACTAAACACAAGAGAGACTCATTCAAGTAAGGCTGGTTGTTTAGAGAGAGAGTAGTCTAGATTGGGGATTCAAGGGCTTTGTAATTGGAATTTTCTAGGGGAAAATTCCAAAGAAATACTTAGTTCTTATCACTTTCTTTTCCTTTTCTTTCGTTCTTCAATAACAAGAGGGTTCTTGAAGAGGTGTTGCTGTAATTGTAAGAACTCCATTGATTTAGTACAAAGAGCTCGGAGGAGCTCACAGGGACGTAGGCACATTGCCGAACCTCGATGACAATTGCTTGTGTTATTTCTTTGATTGTTTGATTCCTGTTTATTACAAGTCATTCTAGACTCTTGGTGTTTGGAAAGATCACAACCTGAGATTCCACAAGAAGGTGATTTTCCAACAGTGGTATCAGAGCTACAACAGTGGGTATCAAAGCTGGAACAGAAGGTATCAGAGCAAGACTCTAAGAACCAAAGAAAACTTCTTGGGTGATTCAAGAACGGTGCTGAGATCAAGATCTGATCGTGTTCTTGAGGTTCAAGAACGGTGTTGTGATCAAGATTTTATCGTGTTCTTGAGATTTAGAAGTTGGAAAACAATTGTGAGTGCTGCGTAAATTTGAGATTTTTTCTGTAAGATGGGTTCAAACTTCATTGTTGAGAAGTTTGATGAAAAAAGAGACTTTTCCCTTTGGAAGCTGAAAATCAAGGTTGTTCTTATGCAACAAGGTGGACTTGGCTATTAGAGAAGATGATGATTTTCCAGCAAGTATTACGGAGGTCCAACATAATGAGATGAAGAAGATGGCGTACAACACCATCTTCCTGCACATATCGGATAGTGTGACAAGGGAATGTGGAGACACGGAAGATCAAGCTGTCATTTAGAAGAAATTAGATGAGTTATTTCTTACCAAAACTCTCCCTAATAAGATATATCTTCTGAAATGAATCTTTGCTTTTAAAATGGATCCTAATAAAGAGTTGCAAGATAATCTTGATGTGTTTAATAAACTAGTTCAAGATTTGGCTAGTTGTAGTATAACAATCCTGGATGACCAATTGGCTGTTATGTTGTTGAATTTTCTTCCTGATTATTTTGAAAGTTTGATTAATGCTATTGAATATGGATGAGATACACTAACCAAAGAAATTGTGATTAATACTATAAGGGCTCATGATTTCAATGCTGAGATGAGGGAAACATCAAGTGGAGAAGGGTTATTCATTAGAGGAAGGCCAACAACTCAGTATAGCAACAACATACATGGCTACTACCGGGATAAACCACAAGGTAGAGGACAAAGCCATGGGAGAGCGCTTTCTAAACCGAGATTTGGAGGAAAAAGATGCTACTACTGCCATAAGGTGGGTCATTTCAAGAAAGATTGCAAGAAGATGAAGAGGGATGAGAGAGGAAGAAGCCATACCAATGATGGAGAGGCTTCGGTTGCCAAGGGAGAACAACAAGATGATGATGTTCTTGTTGTGTGCTCAAATGTGAGTAAGGGACAAGAAGACAATGAGAGATGGATCTTGGATTTCGGGTGCACTTATCATAAGTGTCCTCACCGGGATTGGTTCAAGAATTTTAAGGAAACCGATGGGGGAAAGGTTTTCCTGGGGAATGATACTTCTTGCCAAGTGAGGGGCACGGGAGACATCCAGTTGAAGATGTTTGATGGAGTTACAAGGCTGCTGGGGAATGTGAGATATCTTCTGGAGTTGAGAAGGAATTTGATCTCATTAAGGTAGCTAGATTCCATGGGGTACACATACAAGGCAGAGGGAGGAAAGATCAAGGTAACCAAGGGATCTTTGATAGTGATCAAAGCAGCAATGAAGGATGGTCTCTATGAGATGATCGGAGACACGAACATCAAGGATCAAGCAGCAAGCTTGATGGCTGAGATGAATAAGGTAGCCCTTTGGCACAATCGCTTGGGATACATGAGCGAAAAGGGCCTGCAAGTTCTCAGCAAGAACGGTCTACTTAATGGTGACAAAGTAGAGAAACTTGATTTCTGCGAATGTTATGTTCTTGGGAAACAACATCGGGTTATCTTCAACACCGGAGTGCACAAGTCTAAGGGCATTCTTGACTACATTCATGTCGATCTTTGGGGCCCAACAAGAACACCAACATAGGGAGGTAATCTTTACTTTTTGTCTTTAATTGATGATTATTCTAGAAAGTTTTTTGTTTATTTGCTTAAAAATAAATCAGATGCTTTGAATAAATTTGTGGTGTTGAAAAATTTGGAAGAAACTCAAACGAGCAGGGTAGTTAAGGTGTTAAGAACCAATAATGGCTTAGAATTTTTTAACAAGGAACTTGATCAATTCTGTAAGTTAAATGGGATTTTAAGACATAGAACGGTTGTGAAAACCCCTAAGCAAAATGGAGTTGCTGAGAGGATGAATAAGACCCTTAGGGAAAAGGTTAGGTGCATGATTATAGGATCCGGATTACCCAAATGTTTATGAGGGGAAGCAGTGTTTACTGTTGCGTATTTCCTTAACAGATCACACTCTAGGGCTGTGGACCTTAAGACTCCCGAGGAGATGTGGAGTAAAAAACCCCCTGAGTTAAGCAACCTTAGGACTTTTGGGTGTGCTGCGTATGCACATCAAAAGGATGATAAACTTAGCCCAAGATCTAGAAAGCGTGTGTTTCTAGGATATGGTGAAGGGGCTAAGGGGTATAGGTTGTGGTCCTTAGAACAAAAAGAAACTAAACTCATAATAAGTAGGGATGTCATTTTTAATGAGCATTTATTTCCCTATTTGGAGAAAACTAACCCTGCAGGTGATAGTGGGCAAACCAGCCCGGTATTTATGGAGCATAGCATCAAGGAAAATTCAGTTCAGGTAGAGCAAGGAAGGTAAGAGGGTTCAGACCAGGTAGAGCCCATTGATGAAGGCCAAGCTCAAGACACTCAAGAGGAGGCTGGACTAGAAGGGGATGATGCAGGGAGTCAGAATGACTATCAGCTCACAAGAGACCGGGAAAGAAGACTGGTAAGACAACCTTTGAGATGGTTTTACGGATGCTAATGTAGCAGCTCCTTATTCAGAAGGAAGGATAAGTGAACCAGAAACTTACATTGATGCCATGGGATGTAAGGATTCGTTAAGATGGAAGCTAGCTATAGAGGAAGATACGCATTCTTTGAGGAAGAACAACTCTTGGGAATTGGTGCACATTCCAGGAAAATAGAGAGTTGTGGATTGTAAGTGGATTTAGAAGATCAAAGAAGGGAACCTTTCAGGGGATAAATTTCGGTACAAGGCTAGGCTGGTGGCGAAGGGGTTCACACAAAGAGAGGGCATAGATTTCACAGAAATTTTCTCACCGGTTCACAAGGTGGAGGAAATAGTGATTATCCTTATCTATGTCGATGACATGCTGTTGGTTGGGAGCAGCAAGGAGAGGATAGAAAGGTTGAAGTCTCAATTTAGTTCGGAGTTCGAGAGGAAAGATCTTGGCCTTGCACAAAAGATCCTTGGGATGAGTATAATTTGGGACAGGGAGAGAAACAGGTTGAAGGTTTCTCAGTATTCCTACATAGAAAATATACTATATAAATTTTCTATGGAAGATGGTAAACCAGTGAAGATTCCCCTTGCTAGTCATTTCAAGTTCTCCAGCGAGCAATGTCTTGGAATGGATGAGGAGAAGAAGGAAATGGAAAAGGTCTTACTCTAGTGCGGTTGAATCAGTCATGTTCATGATGCTAAGCACTAGACCTGACATTTCTCAAGCAATTAGTGTTCTCAGCAGATTTGTGAGTAATCCCGGAAAGGAGCTTTAGCTTGGGATGAAGTGGTTGCTGAGGTACTTGAACGCTCAGTTACAACCGGTGGTAGCACTCTTAACAACCGAGGCTGAGTACATAGCGGCAACGGAAGCCATAAAGGAGAGTATATGGTGCAAAGGGTTGTTGGAAGAGTTGAAGGTCCTAAAAGAGCAGGTGGTGGTGTATTCGGATAGCCAAAGTACATTGTACTTGTGTAGGAACCCAGTGTTCCAGAAGAGGACTAAGCATATGGATGTTCGTTATCATTTCATTAGGGAAAATGTTACGAAATGATGCATTCATGTGGACAAAGTTGAAACGAAAGAAAATCCTACAGATTTAGGTACTAAAGTTCTACCTCTAAGTAAGTTCAATAATTACCTTAGACTTCTTAGGATTTGATTCGAATGATATAGTGATTCAAGTTGAGCTTAGATCCTAAGTTCTCTGCACAATGGGTTCGGGTTTAATCACTTAGACAAAGGTAGAGATTGTTGGTATTTTTCTAAGGATAAAACGGGTTGAAGAGTTCAGCATCAGGTCTAGGTGTGCGCCGCTGCTCAGGTGGTGTGCGCCACGGCCACCAGCAAAGGAGGAAGTCCAGGGAGGTGTGCACCACGGCACAGCCTCCCCCCCACTACGGTGCCCAGCAAGGATGAAGACCTGGAGGTGGTGTGCCCTGTTATGAGCCGCGGCCTGCCCTGTTCTGGGCCGCGGCTCCAAGCACACTTGATGCCAATTTTCAGCACTCTTCTCCTAGTGCGTGAGGATTGATTAAAACGCAAAAGATCACTTAGACTTATTGAAGGGCTATGATTGATTGGTCCTAAAGATCTAAGGGTTGAGATTGTCTTCAAGATTGGTTCAAGAAGTGGTTGCACTATATAAAGGATCATCTAGGAGCAATAACATAGTGAGGGTGTGGAAGTGTGTGTGAAATAGAACACATGGTGTGTGAGAGTGCAAAGACACTAAACACAAGAGAGACTCATTCAAGAGATGCTGGTTGTTTAGAGAGAGAGCAGTCTAGATTGGGGATTCAAGGGCTTTGTAATTGGAATTTTTAAGGGAAAAATTCCAGGGAAGCACTTAGTTCTTATCACTTTCTTTTCCTCTTCTTTCGTTCTTCAAGAACAAGAGGGTTCTTGAAGAGGTGTTGCTATAATTGTAAGAACTCCATTGATTTAGTGCAGAGAGATCGAAGGAGCTCACGGGGACGTAGGCACATTGCCGAACCTTGATAATAATTGCTTGTGTTCTTTCTTTGATTGTTTGATTCCTGTTTATTACAAGTCATTCTAGACTTTGAGTGTTTGGAAAGATCACAACCTGGGATTCCACAAGAAGGTGATTTTCCAACACCAGCTATGCAAAAAGTTGTGAGGACTGAAGTGATAAAGCTATTGGATGTAAGGATCATTTATCCAATCTTTGATAGCGAGTGGGCTGGATTGACGGTAGTGATGAATAAAGACGACGAGTTGGTTCCAACTCGTCTGTAGTCAGGATGGAGAGTGAGTATAAACTACCGTAAGTTGAATACTGCCACAAGGAAGATCATTTTCCACTCCCATTTAATGATCAGATGGTGGAGCGCTTGGGTGGACACGATTACTAATGCTGGGTTTGGCTGAAGACGTTAAACTTAGCGCTCATGGGAGGCATCCCACAGCTTATCCTTTCTGTTTGTTTATTATTTTACATATTTCTTGTTACTATTTATTTCTAGTGTTTCTTTTTTTTTCCAGTCTTTATTTTTCAAGGACAGTGCATACTTCAGCTCAAGTTTGGGGGTATGTGATTACGCCCAAGGTATAACACGGTTATTGTAGTACAGCTTTGGGGTGTCGATTCCACAGGGAAACAAGTTAATTATAAAGGAAGGTGTGAACCTTAACACAAATGATAAAAGATCAAATGAATCTGAATTTGTTTGAGAAAAAGGGTAATTGTGCAAATAGGGTTGGAAATATAATTAAGAATGACAAGGTTCCGTAAATCCTCCTTAGGTTTGTTGCTCTAATCCTAACTTGATTCAGTTATTTTTATCTCGATTGCTAGTTTCACATCCCAAACAGGCAATCAGCATATATTCGATTAAAGCACAATTATAAATCCTATTGTAATTATTATGAATTATTCTCTACCTTTAAGCACACATGACCCAACTTATAAATTATCAAAAGACGACGATATATCTAACGACAATACTGCAGCAATGGACAAATCTATAAAAGGGGTCTACCGGACTCAATCACGTCCAAACAGATACACATAAGAAAAGCATGACTGAACTTATATGGAAAAGAAACATGCAATCACCGGACTAATAAAATAATCTACTAAATTAAATTAAAGAATAAAACATAACAATGTTTGATAAAAATAGTACCAACTACAACTGAACCAAATAAGGAAAATAAGAACAACTACACCTAGGGATTCATCCCTTCGCCTTACTTGAAGATTAGCTGGCCATAGAGCTCATGCCTCATTGAGTTGCCTCTTGCCTCTCAACGATCATCCTCAGCTTGCCCTCCAAATTTTATACTTCAGATTCCTCTTAAAGGCCTTCTGGATTTACTCTTAAAGGCCCTCTAGAGTCACTCTCTAATGATCTCAGAAGATGATCTTAGAAGAGCTCCGATTGGTTGATGATTTCAGCTGAGCAGAGTGGGTCTTTATATAGGCAAACTCCCGGAATGCTATGTGTTATCTAGCCGATGTGGGATACTGTCCTGGTGTGCTCGATCACAGCCTGAGTGCGATCGATCACACATGCGCTGTAGAGTACCTTGCTCGATGTGGGATGTGCGCTTGATCACACTGCTTGTGCGCTCGATCGTAATTTAGGCAACAACCCATCTTGTCCTTCCAGAAGCATAGGATCTTGGTTTTTTAACCAACGATCGCTTCTCTATCTCTTTTAAACTTAAAGTACCTGAAAATTACACTGAAATAAGTCAGTGGTCCAATAATATTACTTTAGAGTTATTAACATATAAAAACACAATAAAGACCGAGATCAATCCTAAAATGCTAACAATTAACCACTGTTGAGAGGCATTTTATGACTCTCATCACAACCCCCAACTAGCTTATTGCTAGTCCCTAGCAATTCAAGTGAAATTAAGAGATGAATTCTATGGTGGGAATGAAAGTAAGTAAAAAGCAATATTAGTGTTAACCAAGAGTTATTCACATTTTGTCTCAAAAATTGCACATAACACACGGCACGAAGAATCACTAAATTTCACCCAAATCCAAAAGTAATTCAAACATCAATCTTAAAATCGTTATTGACTCTTAACATCCATCTTACCACAAACCATTAGTCCAAACATCTAGATGATTTTATGCATAACATTCATGAATACAAATCTTGGTCTCTAAAAACAACATAAATATTGTGACATCAATCACAAAAACAAGCTCCATATGCTTATATTTCAAACCACTCTCCACTATTGTAGAAAAATCACACTACATTGGATCAAAAGGTCTTTAATAAGCTTGTAACGTTAGGCTAAGGTAAAGGCTAAGGAAGAATAGGAAAGATTCACAAGTAAAAGAACTCAATCTCTTAGCTTTAAACAGAATCACTTTAAGCACTTGATAACCTTTACTTCCACACCCAACTCTTTCAACCATTTTTCGAGCATTTCTTTCAACAAATCACCATTTTTTCTTTTCTTTTTCTTTCTTTCCCATAATTTATTTTTTTTATATTTTGGCACATAACCATTCACCTTCTTTTTCATCATTTTTTTTCTTATCTTTTCCACAACCCCCAACTTATCTCCTTTAATGTACTTGGGTTGTGGTAGTGATATTTTTTCATATTTCCACCCTTACTCCTCTTAAGTGCTTCTCACAACATGTATATAACTAAGTTCTTTTAAAAGAAAGGTAAGGATAAAATATTTTTTTGGCTCATAAAGGTAAGCAAATGGTTTATCCAAAGAAACAAGGCTCAATTTTTCTTTTCAAGAAAAAGGCTCAATTAGGTGACTAGTGATAAATATAGCAATGGTAGGTTTGAAAGGCTCAAACGGTTCAAAAATGGCCTATATCATATCCTAAGTAGTGTGCATTCTAGGAATTCGCCTCAAGTGGTTATCAAGTAAGTTCTAGAGCTTGTTGAGACCGCAAAAATATTCACAAAATAATCACACATAAAACTTTTCTAAATGTTTAAGACTAATCATACAATTTTACCACAAAATAGAGTCTCAAACCAGATCAAGATTGATACTTAAATTAATTTTAAACTGAAGCAAGATTTAACTACTTCTGAATGCTATATGCTATCTCAATTAAGTTTATATCATTGACATGTAAATTGACTCTAAGACTAACACAAAGCATGCTAAACACACACCGAGATGACACCAAGCAGTTCAACAGTTCAACGGTATGCAATAAGAAATGTGTTTCCTCCACCCCCAACCGAAGATAAACATTTTCCTCAATGTAAAAGTAAAAATTAAGAAAACTCCCTTTTTAACCAAAGGTGCGTGGAGCTGAAAATCATGTACGACCAATTGAACCTCATGCTCAACTTCTTGTTGAAAGTCCGATCTACAACATAGAACAAACAAGAAAGAAAGCAACTGCGGTGTACCACCGTGTGTTAGCACACTAAAAATTAAAATGGTCTTAATAAATAAATAAAATGAAAACGAAACAAACAAAACAAAAGAAAGAAAAATAAAAGCAAATACGTACATGTGTTGTGTGGTCAAGATGTGTAGACCGGATCCATAAGCGGAATGTCTTCCACTTCCGAATCATGTCTATCGACTAAGATCTTAACTCGTTGACCATTGACTTTGAAAATTCGACCGTCCCTAGTATCTTTAATTTCTACCGCCCCATTTTCAAAAACAGTTTTCACTATAAAAGGGTCGGTCCACCTCGATCGAAGTTTTCCAGGATGCTTATGGAGTCTAGATTAGTATAAGAACACCCGATCATTAGGTTTAAACATTTTTCTCAAAATATTTTTATCATGAAATATTTTCATTTTACCTGCTTAATTCTTAATTCTGAAGCTTACCTGCTTCTCCTATGTCAAAATTAAAAGATTTGGTTGCCCAATATGCTCGATGCTCGAGCTCTACAGGTAAGTGGCAAGGCTTTCCATAAACAAGCCGATAAGGTGACATACCTAAGGGAGTTTTACAAGCTGTACGGTAGGCCCAAAGCGCATCAACTAGTTTCAAATACCAATCCTTGCGATCCGGGTTAACCGTTTTTTCTAGAATTTGTTTAATCTCCCTATTAGCAAGCTCTACTTACCCATTAGTCTGAGGATGATAAGCAGTAGAAATTTTATGTAACACCCCGTATTTTCGCATCAAAGCTTCAAAAGAATGGTTGCAAAAATGTGTACCTTGATCACTAATTATAGCACGTGGTGTACCAAATTGAGATAACACATTTTCCTTAAGAAATTTAATGACCGTTCTATTATCATTGCTTCGGCAAGCTGCTGCCTCTACCCACTTAGATACATAATCTATTGCCACAATGATATATAGGTATCCAAAAGAAGGAGGAAATGGTCCTATAAAATCGATGCCCCAACAATCAAAGATTTCAATTATTAAAATAGGGTTTAAGGGCATCATATTTCGAGGAGACACAGCTCCTAACTTTTGACACCTTTCGCATGAGCGACAGTAGGTGTTTGCATCCTTAAACAAGGTAGGCCAATAAAATCCACACTACAAAATTTTTGCAGCGGTTTTTTTCATTGAAAAGTGGCCTCCACAAGGTAGGGAATGACAAAATTCTAAGACACTTGCAATCTCTTCATTAGGGATGCAACGCCTTAGAATTTAGTCCGGGCAGTACTTGAAAAGATAGGGATCATCCCAATAAAAATTATGTACCTCATATAAAAATTTCTTCTTATCTTGAGCGCTCCAATCCACAGGTATCTCACCTGTAACCAAGTAATTCACAATGTGAGCAAACCATAGTAAGGTAGTAACAGCAAGTAAATGCTCATCGGGAAAGTCATCTTTGATTGGCATGTTATCAGACGTGTCCTCAAATGTGAGCCTTGAAAGATGGTCAGCTACTACATTCTCTACTCATTTCTTGTCTTTGATGGTGATGTCGAATTCTTGTAGGAGTAGGATCCATTGGATTAGGCGTGCCTTAGCATCTTTCTTTGTAAGAAGGTACTTAAGGGCTGCATGATCAATAAAAATAAGGATAGGAAAACCAATTAAATATGCACGAAATTTATCCAAAGCAAATACTACAGCTAGCAATTCTTTTTCAGTTGTGGAGTAATTCATTTGAGCACTATTTAAAGCCTTACTAGCATAGTAAATTACAAACGGTTTTCCCTCTCTTCGTTGTCCAAGAACAACACCTACAGTGTAGTCACTAGCATCACACATGATTTTAAAGGGTAAATTCCAATTAGGTGACTGCATTATAGGTGCTGAAGTAAGCTTGCCGATCAGCGTTTTAAAGGCCTCTTGACAAGCTGAAGTCCACTCAAATGGGGCATCTTTAACTAGGAGGGCACATAATGGTCTAGATATGTTGGAAAAATTTTGTATGAACCTCCTATAAAAACCAGCATGACCAAAGAAAGATCTCACATCCTTTATTGTCTTAGGTGTAGGCAGTTTAGAGATTAATTCAATTTTAGATTGATCTACCTCTATTCCTCTAGAAGAGACAATATGCCCTAAGACAATGCCGGATGGTACCATGAAATGGCATTTTTCCCAATTTAAGACCAATTCTTTTTCCTCACAACGAATTAAAACTCCTTCCAAATTCATTAAGCATGCATCAAATGAAGATCCAAAAGCAGTTAGGTCATCCATAAAAACCTCCATGTAATTTTCAACCATATCACTAAAAACACTCATCACGCAACATTGAAAAGTGGCAGGGGCATTACATAATCCAAATGGCATTCTACGAAAAGCATAAGTGCCAAAAGGACAAGTGAAAGTGGTTTTATACTGGTCTTCTAATGCAATTTCTATTTGATAATAGCCAGAATAACCATCTAAGAAACAGTAAAAAGGATGACCAGCTACACACTCAAGAATTTGATCAATAAAAGGGAGTGGGAAATGGTCTTTCTGGGTGGCAGCATTTAATTTTCTGTAATTAATGCACATACGCCACCCGGTCACAAGTTTGGTAGGGACTAACTCTCCTAGGTCATTCATTACCACAGTGACTCCAGACTTTTTGGGAACGACTTGTGTAGGACTTACCCATTTATTATCAGCTATGGGATATATAATACCCACATCTAACAGTTTCAACACTTCATTTTTCACTACTTCTTTCATAATGGGGTTAACTCTACGTTGAGGGTCTCTACGAGGACTGGTTCCTTCATCCAAATTTATTTTATGGGAGCAGATCAGGGGACTAATTCCCTTCAAATCAGCCATGCTCCATCCTAAGGCTGATTTATGTGCAATTAAGGTCTGAATCAATTTCTCATATTGGGTCTCAAATAATTCAGATGAAATAATAACAGGAAAAGTATCACCTGAACCGAGAAATGCATGCTTTAAACCCTTAGGTAGTGGCTTCAGTTCGACTTTAGGTGCTGCCACACTTGAGGGGGTTTGTTTTCACTTCTTTCAGGCAACTCTTTAAACCTTGGTTGCCATGGGCGGGTGTCATAATCCTGAGATTTGTCAAAATGGCACAAATATCGATTACGTCAGTTTTATCATCAAATAAATCAATCTCAGAATTAACAAGAAAATTCTTAAAATGATCAAAATCATGAGTCATGGAAACTCCCTCATCGATGAGTGACTCAAGCATATATAACTGGTGATTTTCATCCTCATCTTCGGCCTGTTTAGCAACATTGAAAATGTTCACTTCTAAGGTCATGTTTCCAAAAGACAGCTTCATGAGTCCATTCCTGCAATTAATCAGAGCATTTGCAGTAGCAAAGAAAGATCTACCCAAAATCAAAGGAATTTTCGAGTTAGTGTCAACAACAGAAGTTGTATCAAGGATTAGGAAATCAACAGGATAGTAAAATTTGTCAATCTGAATCAACACATCCTCTACCACACCCCGGGGTACTTTGAGTGAACGGTCAGCCAACTGTAACACCACACCGGTTGGTTTGATTTCCCCTAAACCTAGCTGTACATAAATTGAAAATGGCATCAGGTTCACACTAGCTCCTAGATCTAGTAAGGCTTGTCCAACCTCATGATTTCCAATGCTGTAAGCAATGGTAGGACAGCCTGGATCCTTGTATTTTGGGGGAATTCTTTCCTCAATTAAAGCACTAACTTGCTCAGTTAGGAATGCAGTTTTCTTGACATGGTGTCTCCTCTTAATTGTGCATAAATCCTTGAGAACTTTTGCATAGGTAGGCACTTGTTTAATCACATACAAAAGAGGAAGATTGAGTTTCACTTGCCTTAAGTTCTCTAGGATTTCATTGTTTAAGTCCAGATTTTTCTTGTTTAACTTTAAGGCTTGAGGGTATGGTGCCTTAACAGGACTTTTGGTCACTTTAGGGTCTTTGGTCAGTTCAGTATTACTACTAATTTGACCATTTTTCCACATCCTCTGATACATTCATTGGTGGGATGTGTAGTGACTTACCACTTCGGGTCACAATGGCATTTACATCTTTCAGGTTTTCTTGTGTCATATGTTGACCGTGAGGTATGGACTGAGTTTGGGAAGGGAACTTACCTCACTCAGTCATACTTGAAGAGCTTATTAACTTAGACACTTGGCTTCTAGTTTCTCTATTCTCTTCCATCACCTGTGTAAATAATGCCTCAAACCTTTGGTTTGTCTTACTTTGTGCCTCTATAAAGGCCTGTAAGGTGTCTTCTAAGGAGTTCCTAGAGGATGAGAGTGCATGATAAGGTGCAGGGGATGATCTAGGGGGCTGCACATGCTGGTTTTCAGATTTCCAGCTGAAGTTGGGGTGATTCCGCCACCCTGGGTTATAAGTGTTAGAGAAAGGTGCAAGAGGCTTCTTGTACATACCTAAGGCATTACATTGTTCCTCATACAACCCTCTCATATCAGCAAATGTGGGGTATTCTTGGAGGAGGCGATCTACCCCGCCACACATAAAACACGGCTCTAAAGACTCGGCATGATTAGCCACATGTGTTTGCTTTGAGCCCTTTGTTTTCAATGCCTCTAACTCCCTAGTGAGCATTTCAACCTTAGCTTTCAGGTTGTCTTCTTCCCTAAGATGGTATATTCCTCCACCATTGGGATTTTCTATAGGTCGTGACCTATTTGTGCTTTCAGTAACACTAGGTTCAGTCCATGTATGAGCTTTCTCAGCAAGCTCATTGAGGTATTCAATAGCCTCATCGGGGTCATTTTTCAGAAATTCCCCATTGCACATCATCTCTATAAATTGGCGTTCTCCATAAGTAAGACCCTCATAGAAATAGCTCACTAAACGCCAATTTTCATACCCATGGTGTGGGCACATACTCAACAGCTCTTTAAATTTCTCCTAAGACTGATATAAAGTCTCGTTTTCCTTTTGTGCAAAAGTGGAGATTTGTCTTTTCAACACATTAGTCTTATGTTGAGGGAAGTACTTGTTAAAGAAGGCCCGAGTCATCTCAGTCCACGACCCAATAGATTGTGGTCTAAGTGAGTATAGCCAACTCTTAGCTCTATCCTTCAAAGCAAAAGGAAAGAACTTAAGTCACACAATGTCAGCAGTTGCACCTTGATCACGGAAAGTTGTGACTACTTCCTCAAACTCCCTAATGTGCACATATGGGTTCTCATTTTCCATGCCATAAAATGTAGGGAGTAACTGTATCATCCCTGTCCTAAGATCTAATTGGTGAATGTTGGCTGGAAACATGATGCAAGATGATGTGGTTGTGCGTGTAGGGTGGAGGCAATCCTCAAGGGTCCTAGTAGGTTGACCCTCGTGTTCACTCATTTCCTCAGGACTAGATGGATTATCAAACAAAGGGTTTAAAAAGGTTCCTCCTGTCTCTAGCACAGGCTTACAAGAAAATCTACCAAAAGTGTCCCTATATCTGGGCATGCAAGATCACAAAATATCAAATAAAATGTTGAAAGAAACTATTTACAATTCTACTATTGTTATGTCAAAAGTTGACAAACTTCCTTGTACTTAAGTGCGTTTCCCCAGCAACGGCGCCAAAATTTGATTACACCCAAGGTATAACACGGTTATTGTAGTATAGCTTTGGGGTGTCGATTCCATAGGGAAACAAGTTAATTATAAAGGAAGGAGTGAACCTTAACACAAACGATAAAAGATCAAATGAATCTGAGTTTGTTTGAGAAAAAGAGTAATTGTGTAAATAGGGTTAGAAATATAATTAAGAATGACAAGGTTCCGGAAATCCTCCCTAGGCTCGTTGCTCTAATCCTAACTTGATTCAGTTATTTTTATCTCGATTGCTAGTTTCACATCCCAAACAAGCAATCGACATATATTCAATTAAAGCACAATTATAAATCCTAATGTAATTGTTATGAATTATTCTCTACTTTTAAGCACGCATGACCCAACTTATAAATTATCAAAAGACGATGATATATCTAACGACAATACCGCTGCAATTGACAAATCTATAAAAGAGGTCTACCGGACTCAATCACGTCCAAATAGATACACATAAGAAAAACATGACTGAACTTATATGGAAAAGAAACATGCAATCACCGGACTAATAAAATAATCTACTAAATTAAATTAAAGAATAAAACATAACAATGTTTGATAAAAATAGTACCAACTACAACTGAACCAAATAAGGAAAATAAGAACAACTACACCTAGGGATTCATCCCTTCGCCTTGCTTAGAGATTAGCTGGCCATAGAGCTCATGCCTCCTTGAGTTGCCTCTGGCCTCTCAACGATCATCCTCAGCTTGCCCTCCAAATTTTATACTTCGGATTCCTCTTAAAGGCCTTCTGGATTTACTCCTAAAGGCCCTCTAGAGTCACTCTCTAATGATCTCAGAAGATGATCTTAGAAGAGCTCCGATTGCTTGATGATTTCAGCTAAGCAGAGTGGGTCTTTATATAGGCAAACTCCCGGAATGCTATGTGTTATCTAGCCGATGTGGGATACTGTCCTGGTTCGCTCGATCGCAGCCCGAGTGCGATCGATCGCACATGCGCTGCAGAGTACCTTGCTCAATGTGGGATGTGCGCTCGATCGCACTGCTTGTGCGCTCGATCACAATTCAGGCAACATCCCATCTTGTTCTTCTAGAAGAATGGGATCTTGGTCTTTTAAGCAATGATCGCTTCTCTTTCTCTTTTAAACTTAAGGTACCTGAAAATTACACTGAAATAAGTCAGTGGTCCAATAATATTACTTTAGAGTTATTAACATATAAAAACACAATAAAGACTGAGATCAATCCTAAAATGCTAACAATTAACCACTGTTGAGAGGCATTTTATGACTCTCATGAGTATGCTATGAGCCATGCCAGTCCAACTAGTTCTCCATCTCCCAGGTCAGCTCTTTTCATGTTATTCACACATTGGGGACACTGTGTACTTTAAGTTTGGGGGTCTGGGAGACACATTCACACACATTTTGTCCTAGTTTTTTTTACATATTATTGAACAGATAAATGCATGTTCATGATTATTTTGAAATTTTGGTTGATTTGAACAATTTATGTGATGTGATGTCATTGGTGAGCTTAAAATTTTGAGCACATGAATTGATGATAAAGTTTTAAAATTTAGTTACTTACTTTAGGCATTTGAGAATTCATATGTTTGATCTAATCTGACATGAGCATATAATTGTGTGAGGAATGACATGTGATTTTAATGTGTATATGTCCATGACTTAGCTAATTGGATGACTTGTTGGATAAACACTTTAGCATAGAAAAGTATAAAAAAAATATTTATAATGATCATCAATAAACTTTCCACTGAGTAACTAGACCTCTTGCCTCAGTAAGCAGTGAGTGTTCACGTCAAAAGGTGGAAATTTTATTCATAATGATCATTGAGAAACTTTCCACTGAGTAACTGGACCTCTTGCCTCAGTAAGCAGTGAGTGTTCATGTCAAAAGGTGGGAAGTTTGCTTAGTAGCAGTAAGGTCACTTTAGTTTCGTAGCCTTCTTGACTCGAGTTAGTAAGTCTTTAGGGGTGTCTTTACACCTAATGCCCTAAAACCATCTGGTTTCGGAGTTATTGACTCAACACTCGCTACATGGGTCCATTAGAAAGCTTAAGGGAACTAAATATAGCAGAGCCTTATAATTAAAAAAAAAGGAAATAAACTATGCCATTTTTGTTCATTCTGATGAGACATTCAGTGAATCTTGAGATATGGAGACATTACACATTGGAGTTACTTGGAAGCTTTATTTTTATATGTTAATTCACTTTACACTGAGTCAGACTTGTGATGCCTTAGCCTGCCTTTTGTAAGTAATTAGATTTTAACATTTCTATTCATTGCGAAGATGGGTTTATCTTTTTTAAGCTTGCTCATGAATGAATATCATGGTTTTGTGTGCTGCTTAAATTTTTGGATACCATGAGTGATGAACTTATCTTTATGCTCTTTGATTTTCATTTAGTTTTTATTTTGTTTTGCTAAGGGACTAAATGTAAGTTTGGGGGTATTTGATGAGTGCCAAATATTGCATATTTTGGCCCCTTAATTTACATTTGTTTGCTTAGGAATTTGTTACTTTGAGTTGTTTTTCGTTGTTTTACAGGTTTACAAGCACTTGGAAAAGGGGTTTCACTAAATTGCTAGAATTGCCTGTACAGATCAGTCATCTTTGCAGATTAAACTGTATTGATTCAGGAAGAAACAGGAGATGAGCAATATATACTTGGAAAGATCTGGATGTCTATTTTCTGGCGAATTTTACGGCTCATAAATATGATTTTTCTAGAGAAAGTTATGGCAGTTTTAAAAGACAAAGGTCAAGCTGTGCATGATTTCAACGTGTCAGAAGTAATTTTTGTTGATTAAACTGTAATGATTCAAGAAGAACCAGGAGATGAGCCATATATGTTTGGAAAGATCCGGATGTCTATTTTCTGGAGAATTTTACTGCTTGTAAATATGATTTTTCTAGAGAACGTTATGGCAGTTTTAGTAGACAAAGGTTAGGCTATGCGGGATTTCAAAATGGGCAGAAGTTTTGAAGGGCATGTGAAGGCTTAAATCCCATATTCCACATCGGTTGGAAACACATTCTATATCCCACATTCCACATCAGATTGGAAATACATTGCACTCATGGAGTTTCCCTATAAAAGTCCGACCTCACTGAGGCAATCGGTGAGCAATCTAGAGGACTTCTACTAGCATTCTGGTGGATCTCAAAGGCTTTGCTACCAAGAGGGGAAGCGCCGCACGACAGCTATGAGTGGAATCTCTCTATCCATGTATTGTTAGTTTTAATTTATTTTAAGTTTTAAATTTTAAATGTTTAGCACTGTAATTGTGAAAATTATGTTCATAATTATGCGAGGCTAAAATCTTCATCTAAGGTTGAATATGAAGGCTCGCCATTGTTTAGCATTATATTTTCAGATATGTTTATATAATTCTGATATTTTTAGCATAAATTTTCTATTTCAATTGTTTGAGTAAACTCTTATGATTGATTGTTTTTAAATTGAATATTTCTTGTGTTTCATCTGCCGGATATGGCGAATCATTCAAATTAGATTGAATATCCATTGTGATTTGTGAATTAAACGGATACATTGGATGGTTTTGGTTTAGTTTGGGTATTCGTCGTGATTTGTATAATGGTGGATTCATGGAATGGTTTGATAGATTATTTTTATATAGAACATGAAGGTATATGATTTATTTTGGTGGGGTGGATTCAGAAAACCTTAGTGTTTTTATCAGTTGCTTTTAAATCAATTTAGTTTAGTTTATATTTCTTTGCAAGATACAATCCAAAATTTGGAACTAGGATAAAATATGGTTAGTTTAGATAAAAATATATTTTCACAACACAATTCTCTGTGGATTCGACCTCGCACTTGCACAACACTATATTGAAAATGATTCGTGAGTTTGCGAGTAATTTAAAACTCACAAAACTTTGCAAACAAGTTTTTATTTTATTTTATCATTAGTTTGAGGATGTTGACACGTACGTGGCTTACAGAAAATGATTTCATCTGACTCTCAACCCACCAGACTATTTGTCCTGCCTGCTACTTGAAATCATTGTACAATGAGGGATGAGCTTCACAAGCTCAGTGAATTAAATTTACTAGAAGTATTCAATTTGCATACCTGGCCCTTTAATATTTCAACATTTATTTCTCATATGACTAGATAATAGCAAACAGTCTAACATTTAAATAATTCATATCATATCATATTTCTATATCTTTTTCTCACTGTAACTGTCTCATTTATCTACAAATAAATGCACAATATCAACAACATTTCAGTAACAATATTTACATGTAAAACATATGAAATGCATGAATTATTATTATTAGAGAATATCTTCCCACATGTCGACATGTTTTTATTATCTTAGACTGGCCCCCTCCCGGTTCTTTTATTTTCAGCATATACCTGCTGTCACGGTATTAATTTCCAGCATATACCGGCTGTGACGGTACTTTTATTTCCAGCATATATCGGCTGTCATGGTTTTTCAGTTAGACCGGCCCCCTCTCGGTTCTTTCGGTTCTTTTATTTAATGCATATGCAAATGAACAATGATATGAAATATGCATATGAACAGTAATATAAAAACCACATGAATTCAAAATATTTAAATTTAGCTATACTGTCTTTCCTCAAATTTCTGCTTGATAAATTTAACTAATTTCTTCTCCTCATATATCACATCAATTTATTAACCAAAAATCGTCAAGAAATTTATTTATCACCATCATTATTAAATCGACTCATTATTCTAATAATATTTCTTTTCATATAATAATTTTTTACATGTCCAATATTCATATCATACCTATCAATCAAATTTCTATCTACCACCAAAGCATAAGCTAATAATTTATTTTTATATTCTCACTAGATATTTCATTTTTATTTAGATTACTTAAAGTAAATCTAACTCACCACGTAACACTTAAAGCTACTCGTGGATCACCACCTTGCCATTCCCGTTCCTCTTAGTAATTTCCCCCGGTTGTTGATCATCAACACCTGACATAATATTTATATTAAATTTCTAATTCATTCTTCAATTCTTCATAAATCACACCCTTTGAAAATTCTCACTTTGAATTCCGGGAAATTTCATGTATGCTAAAATCTCAAAAATAAACATCACATTATTACCTTCTGTTTTTCTTAGCACGTCCCGTGCTTCTCTATAAAATTCTCCCATAAACCTCTTCAAAATTTTGTTCTTTCAACCTTTCTTTCGGTCCTCAAGTGTTTAGAGAAAACGTATAATGGAAGAAAAACTAAATGAATTTGGTAAGTGTTAATACAAATTACGTATATATATGTCTCAAAAACCATTAGTCAGCACATCATATATATATATATATATATATATATATATATATATATATATATATATAAAGTCTCAAAAACCATTAGTCAGCACATCACCCACCATAATTTGCCACAAAAGGTATGGTTGTCTTACATGCACAGCCAATTTCTCTTGGCAGTAGGTGCTGCTACCACGTTTTGATTATTTTTTTAACAAAATTTTTTTTTTCTTTTCCCTTTATATTGTTCACGAAAATATTTTTTAAAAATTTTCTTTGTAACTACGCCTCAACGCGTCTATTTTTTTATTCAAATAATAATAAACCTTTCACATATATTTTATTTTAATTTCATGTCATATTTATTAAATTACTTCTTTACCCTTACTTTACGAATACGGGTATTACAAATCTACCCACCTTATAAAAATTTCGTCCCCAAAATTTCCTTACCTAACTCAACAAAAAGTTGGGGGTATTCCTTCCTCATTCTTGCTTCATGCTCCCACGTGACTTCTTCGATATCTTCGTTTTACTATAATATTTGAATCAAAGGAATGGCTTTATTGCACAAGACTTGTTCCTTTCTGTCTAGGATTATGACCGGTACTTGTATAAAAGTCAAATCTTCCTGAAATTCTATCGCCTGATTCGAGATACTATGGGATTCATCGTGTAAGTACTTTCTCAATAGTGACACATGAAACATATTATATAACTGCTTTAATTCTGGAGGCAAATCCAAACGATATGCTACTGATCCAATTCTCTCGATCACCTCATATGGCCCCACAATTCTCGGGCTCAACTTTCCCTTCTTTTTAAACCTCAGCATACCCTTCCACGGAGATATCTTCAAAAATACCCAATCACCAACTTGGAACTCGAGAGGTCATCTTCTTTTATCAGCATATCCCTTATGTCTGTCCTGGGCTGCTCTGAGGTTCTTCCTAATTAGTTTGATCCTCTCAGTAGTCAAATCTATCATTTCTAGGCCATATATCTTTGTCTCTCCAACTTCTTCCCAACATACTGGAGTTCTACACCTTCTACCATATAATGTTCCAATCGGTGCCATCCCAATACTAGTTTGATACTGATTATTATAAGCAATTTCAATCGATGGCATGTAAGCATCCCAACTTACTGAGACTTCATCACATTTTCCCTTAACATATCTTCTAGTACTATAAAAATCCTTTTTGTCTGAGCATGAAAAATTATATTAATTGCAACTATGTACCCTGGCTTTCTAAAAGCCTCTCCCAAACCAAGATGTAAATCTAGCATCTCTATTTGACACTATGCTTGATAGTGCTCCATATAACCTCACAAGTTTAGCTACATCTTTCTTCAATCCTAACCACCAGAAATTCTGTCTTCATCCTTTATAAATTTTATTGTTACTTGGTTGCATCGAATCTACATCATCATGTACCTTTCTCAATATCTACTTTCTCAACTCCGCATTATTGGGAACACAATTCCTATTTTCTAATACCAAAATACCCTCATTTCAAATTTTGAACTCAAAATACTTTCTAGTAAGCACTCAGTGCTTAATATTTTCTATCTCTTTATCTCTACCTTGCATCTCTAAAAAATTTCACTATGGATGACTGTACAACCATATTGGTTAACCATGATCCTCTATTATTGATATTCAAATTCATTCTTATCTCTTTTAAATCTATCATCAATTTCACATTAGGACTCCCAATAGCAGTTAACCTTCTTGTAGACTTTCTACTCAATGCATCAGCTATCACCTTCGCATTTTCTAGATTATAGTGAACTGTACAATCATAGTTATTAATCAACTCCATCCACCATCTTTGCCTGAAGTTTAACTCTCTCTGGGCAGGTAAGTATGTCAAACTCTTATAACTCATGAATATCTCACAAGTGACTCCATACAAATGATGTCTCCAATCTTTAAAGTAAACACTATAGCAGTCAACTCTAAGTCATGAGTAGGGTAATTTCTATCATGAATCCTCAATCGCCTAGAAATATAGGCCACAACTTTCCTATGTTACACATATCCCAATCATTGATGTGACGCATCACTACACACCATAAATCCTTCATCACCAGAAGGAAAACACCAATACTGGAGCTGTAGTCAATTTCTCCTTTAGTAATTGAAAATTTTTCTTACACTTCCCTTACCATACAAATCAAACCTCTTTCATGGTTATTCTATTTAACAATATAACAATAATAGAAAAATTTCTGAAAGAATCTTCTATAATAACCCGCTAACCCCAAGAAGATTCTAATCTTAGTCATACTAGTTAGTCTCTCTTAACTTAACATTGCCTCTACCTTTTGTGGATCAACTGTTATGCCATTTCCCGATATTACATGTTCCAAGAAAATTATTTCATTTAGCCAACACTCACACTTAGAGAACTTTGCATATATTTTCTCTCCTCAGAATCTCCAACACACTGTCTAATGCTTCACATATTGTTCTTCCTTCTTAGATTATATCAGAAAGTCAAATACAACCATAAACTTGTTAAGATATAGTTTAAACACTCTATTCATCAAGTCCATGAATGTTTCTAGAATATTAGTTAATCCAAATGGCATCACAAAAATCTTATGACCATAACGTGTCCTAAAAGTAGTCTTAGGCACGTCTTCCTTCTCTATCCTCAATTGGTGATAACCCGATCTCACGTTTATCTTAGAAAACACTCTCACACTTTACACTGCTAAAACAATTTATTTATCCTAAGAAAAAGTTATTTGTTCTTATTCAACTATTTGTAGTCTATACACAATCTCATCGTTCCATCTTCCTTCTTCGCAAACAACACAGGGGCTCCCCAAATGCATTAGGTCCGATAAATTGTTTATCTAAAAATTTCTTTAACTTTCAATTCTCTTAACTTAGTGGGTGTCATTCTGTAGAGTTCAATTATATATATGTGATGATCCTGGTATCACATTCATAGAGAAATTTAATCTCCCTATTAGGAGGCAACCTAAACAACTCATCAAGAAATACATCATGAAAATATTTTACTACCAAGATTTATTTTAACTTCCTATTTTCCTTTTTAGAATCCATTATGTATGCCAAATACTCCTCAAAGCCCTTCCTTAACCATTTTCTAGTGGTTAAAGCAAAATAAGATAGTTCGAGAGTATCTTATGTTTTCCCTGAAAGTTAAACTCCTCATGTCCATATCTTGAACACTACCTTCTTTCTGGAACAATCAACCCAAGCGTAATACGTCGACAACCAATTCATTCTCAAAATTAAATGAAATTATATAATATTCAAAGATAATAAATCAGCTTCAGATTCTTTGTCACTGATACGAATCACACAACCCTTATAGACATTTATGATTATCACTCTATCTCTAGTGGGAACTTCAACAAAAATATTTTGCATCCAAGGACTAATACATACTTCAATAGACTTCATATGAATACTAGATGCAAAAGAATGGGTTGCACCAAGATCAACCAATATTGATATGTTCACCTTCTCTATATACAAAGCACCTCAAATTAGAACAATTATGGGATAAATATCTTATTGGATTACATCTATAACACGTTCTAATATTTTTATCACGTTATCACATCCTCTAAGTAGTACACTCTCATATTTACCATAACTTCCAGTTCCCATAACCTATCTCTCAAATCTAGGGGTCCCACCGATATTACTCTGAGCTACAGAAGCAACAGATTCTGCTTGCCTCTGACTCCGTACTAAAGTTATCTGTGACAAGGAACGCCTCATCTGGGTGGTCTCCTACCCTGCACATTCATACTGGTATCATCTATGGGTTCCTCAAATCTAGACCTATTCCACAGATTCCTCCTACCTCTGATTTTCATCACATCCTTCTCAATCTGAAGTGCTATATCCACCAATCTGACATAATTCATATGCTTTATGTAAGATAGTTTTGATCAAATCTTAAAACATAGTTCATCTATACACTTCTTCTCTTCTAGGTTTACCATTTTCGGTACTACCATTGAGAAGACCACAAATTTTCCATCATACTGAGCCACAGTTAACCCATTTGACCCAAATAAATAAAATCTCTATCTTGTTGAGCTCTAGAGGTATAAGGAAAGTATTTATCAAGAAAAACCTCCTTAAACCTATTCCAGGTTAAGGGTCTATCAATATCTGTACTTACCCTGTGAAGAATATCCTTCCACCATTCTAGGGCCTCTCTCTCTAACTTGAACTTAGCAAAGATGACCCTCGACCTGATAGTCATTGGTAAAATACCAAATAAATCTCTCTACATTTTTCTCCCAAAACTCAGGCTTAAAAGGATTCATAGATCCTTTAAGCAACAAGGCATTCGACTTAATATATCTTGCAAAACAATCTCTCTGCATCAGGTGCATAAACTCACTTCTCCCTTTTTTAACATCTATCTTTAATGGATTTACAATAACCTCAGGTACTGCCTTAGCTTGTTCATCAAGTCTATACTATAGGTTACCAACTCTATCATCTGTTACATTCATTTTTCAAGAGCATGTGTAAGAGCTTATCTTAGCTCATCTCTTTCAACATCAGATTCTCTCACACCTTTACCAATATCAATTATATTTTTAACACGTTCCTTTCTAAGAACTATAGATTTAGACTCAACCTCGACTTGTCAAAAAAATATTGGGGGCCTATCATGCCCTCTCAAATCAACAACTCTAACTCTAGCTCTAGCACATCAATGTGTCATCATCAGACTATTTAAAATATAATTTATTTTAATCTTCCACTTTCTTACTTTTTATGCAGTCTACAAAATCATAAAACCTAATGCTCTGATACCAAAATTGTAACGACCCATCCCGGGTTGGCCACCCCCGAAACGGTGTCGTCACATTTTGAAAATCCTAGCACGACACATATATGCAACAATAAAAATAACACCAATAGAAAAAAAAATTTCATCAATCCTCAACCCTCAACAGGGGAGATACATCAACATGATATTGACATAAACATTTTACATAATGTAATATGCATGAATCTTTACAAATAAATTTTTATTTTATTTTATCATTAGTCTGAGGATGTTAACACGCACGTGGCTTACAGAAAATGATTTCGTTTGACTCTCAACCCACCAAACTATTTATCCTGCTTGCTACCTGAAATCATTGTATAATGAGGGATGAGCTTCACAAGCTTAGTGAATTAAATTTACTAGAAGTATTCAATTTGTATAACTAGCTCTTTAATATTTAAGTATTTATTTATCATATGACTAGATAATAGCAAATAGTCTAACATTTAAATAATTCCTATCATAATATATTTCTATGTATTTTTCTCACTGTAACTGTCTCATTTATCTACAAATAAATGCACAATATCAATAACATTTCAGTAACAATATTAACATGTAAAACAGATGCAATGCCTGAATTATTATTATTAGGGAATATCTTCTCACATGTCGACATATTTTTATTATCTTAGACCGGCCCCTCCCGGTTCTTTTATTTCCAACATATATTGGCTATCACGGTGTCCTCTTTATTTCCAGCATATATCGACAGTCATAGTTTTTCAATTAGACTAGCCCCCTCCCCGTTTTTTCGGTTTTTTTATTTAATGTATATGCATATGAACAATGATATGAAATATGCGTATGAACAGTAATATAAAAATCACATGAATTCAAAATATTTAAATTTAGCTATCTTGTCTTTCCTCAAATTTCTGCTTGATAAATTTCACTAATTTCTTCTCCTCATATATCACATCAATTTATTAACCCATACTCGTCAAAAATTTTATTTATCACCATCATTATTATATCGACTCATTATTCTAATAATATTTCCTTTCATATAAAAATTTTCTGCATGTCCAATATTCATATCATACCTATCAATCAAATTTCTATCTACCACCAAAGCATAAGCTAATAATATATTTTAGTATTATCACTAGATATTTCATTTTTATTTAGATTACATAAAGTAAATCTAACTCACCACGTAACACTTAAAGCTACTCGTGGATCACCTCCTTGCCTTTCCCGTTCCTTTTAGCAATTTCCCCCGGTTGCTGATCGTCAACGCCTGACATAATATTTATATTAAATTTCTAATTTATTCTTCAATTCTTCATAAATGACACCCTTTGAAAATTCTCACTTTAAATTCTGGGAAAGTTCATGTATGATAAAATTTCAAAAATAAATATCACATTATTACCTTCTATTTTTCTTAGCGCTTCCCGCGCTTCTCTATAAAATTATCCTATAAACTCCTTCAAAATTTTGCTCTTTGAACCTTTCTTTCGGTCTGCAAGTGTTTAGAGAAAACGCGTAATGGAAGCAAAACTAAACGAATTTGGTAAGTGTTAATCCAAATTACGTATATATATGTAAAGTCTCAAAAACCATTAGTCAACACATCATATATATATAAACCATTAGTCAGCATATCACCCTCCCCCCCCCCCCCCCCATAATTCGCCACGAAAGGTATGGCTGTCTTACATGCACAACCAATTTCTCTTGGCAACAGGTGCTGCTGCCACGTTTTAGTTATTTAGTTATTTTTAACAAAACTTTTCTTTTTCTTTTTCTTTTTCTTTTTCTTTTTCCTTTATACTGTTCACGAAAATATTTTTATTTTATTTTCTTTGTAACTACGCCTCCACACGTCTAGCTTTTTTTAGAATTGTTTTATTTAAATAATAATAGACCTTTCACATAAATTTTATTTTAATTTCATGTCATATTTATTAAATTACTTCTTTGCCATTACTTTACGAATACGGGTATTACATAAATCCATACATACCTTGAAAAATCATCAATGAAAGAGACGTAATACCTTGATTTTCCAACAGATTGGACCGGAACTGGCCCAAACACATCACTATGTATCAAATCCTGAATACTCTTCACCTTCGTGTCAGCAGACTCAAAACTCACACAATTATACTTGCCATGTAGACAATGCTCATAGAAACTGAATCCCATGGAGCAATCTGGTACTCCCTTCACCATCTGCTTCGACGATAAAGTAGATAGTCCATTTTCACCGATATACCCAAGCCTCTGATACCAATTGAACGATTCGAGACTTGTCAATCACATGAATTATAAACAGAAAGAAAATAATACAAAATATACCAAGGTTCACCCTAGAATAGGACTATGTCATACCAGAAGTTTCACTATAATCAACCTCACAAATCTCTCGTTACAATGTGTGCTCAGTACATAGGGAGTATTTATAAGCAACTTAAGACGCCTTAATTAGGGTTTCCATCCTGCTGTAAAACCATGGTTATTCATGGACCCAAGCTCAAACTGCCAAGCAAAAAACCAAAACCAAAACATGTATAGGGCCTGAAATTTTTGGGGAACGAGACCCCCATGGTCGTCGGGGGTTCTACAGATCTGGACCTGTGAAGTATGCACCAACTCTAATAATCTCCCACTTGGTAAATACTTCACACATGGAAAACTTCCCAGAACTCTAATTGTTTAAGTCCATCTCAGTAGCACACCAGTCAAACTTTGCTAGACTAACTGCTTTAGTCAAGAAATCTGCGTTGTTCACTGTTGTATCGACTTTCTCTAAAATTATCTACCTTTTTCAATCTTTTCTCGAATGAAGTGATATTGGATATCAATGTGCTTCGTCCGTGAATGAAATGCAGGATTCTTTGCTAAGAAGATAGCACATTTATTGTCACATTTCACCTTCACTGCTCATTGTTTAAACTCAAGCTCAGCACACAACCTTTGAAGCCAAACCACTTTCTTTCTAGCATGAGTTATCGCCATATACTCTACTTCTATGGATGAAAGAGCAACAATACCAGTGTCATATCAGAATTGAACTTATACTACTTCAAGAAAACATCAATGAGATCTCTTCATTTCTTGATTTGTGCCCCATCCAAAGTGGAGTACCATAGCAACACAAGACCAATGAGACTCTCATTGAAGATGTGGACTAATAGTTTCTCATTATCAACATAAGTGGGTGTCTTTCTTGCATAAATCTTCAAATAGACCACAAAGCATTTTTTTTCCCATTATACTTCTCTAATTCTAGTGCCTTGAACTTGGGAGGGATTACTACATCAATGATAAGGAAAAGATCCATGAACGCATTCACTCCAAGGTCCCAGATTTCTTGTGTAGCCCATAATTGCTCTTTTATGACTAAGAAACAATCATCAATAGACGGATCTTGATGTGGAATGGTGGTATATGAAGCTTTCTTTCCTTCTAGGAGCACCGAAAATGAATCTTGATGTGGAATGGTGGTATATAAACCTTCAGCTATAGGAGATGTCTTCTTTCCTTGAGCCCTAATAGGGGTTGGCTGCGAGCTTGCATTAAGGGTGGTATTGACATTCGTAGTAGGTGCAATTGTGGGATTCATAGTTATATTTGCTTGGATTTTCTAGTTTATCTGAGCATCTTCACCTAACGTAGCTTGTTCTAGAATGCTTGACAACACAGTGGCAGATTTTTACAGCATACTTAGCACTTGATGCTTGAGATTTTCTTCATAATTTGCTCCATGGTGACTCCAGAAACACATACAATCATATATAATTCCAAGATTATTGAATGAAACATCTACACAGGGGCACAACTAGAATTTGATATTTAGATGAAAATAAAATGGGTTATTATCACCAAACAACCTTACAGTTTGTTTTTTGTTTCATTGTCCTCCTTACACTTTAAAAACAATCAATTTACCCTTTGCATTTTAAACATGTGTTCAATAAACTCTTTTGGTGATAATTCCGAAGAAATTGATACTGACATATACATAAATCTTGATTATTAAACATGGCGAGATTTTTTTGTTAAGATTTTTCTATAAGTTAGTATCAATTTTGGTCAAGATTTTCTGTGCACCGGTATTAATTTTGCCGAAAATATCATCACAAGGCTTTATTGAACAAATACGCCCGAAAATGTACATGATAAATTGATTGTTTTTAAAATATAATGAAAATATTGAACACGAAGTAAAATATAAAAATGTTTGGTGATAATAAGCTATATAAAAATAGAATATAAGCTTATAATTGAGATAAAGAACATCTTTAAAAATTTCAAGAATATGTAAATATCACCAGATCTCTTGATCATGTTTATTGTTTCCGATTGCCAATACAGGTAGAGAGAATAAATCAAGGATCAATCAATTAAAAAGAATAAAAAAATTCAAAACTCATCTATAATTAAAACACTTTAAGATTATTCTTCTTCTTGTTCTTGGACATCATTTTATGCCTTGTCCGACAGCTGAGCATTAGTTTCTCAAAGTCTTGTATTTCACATGGAATTTGAAGCCCACCTTCTTGTTCATAACCAAATTCCTCGGCCGTTCTTTCCATAAAACCCCTAAATTCCGGCATAGACAAATAGGACATTGGAATCACAAACCTACGCTGTTCGGGTCCCACATAGACTGCCAGGAACCTCTTCGGAGGAATTTGTGTCCGCTGACTGGAAAATTCTCTGAGGAGCAATGACTGCTTCAAATTCTTGTTGTGTTCCGAAATTGTACGACTACTCTTTGCCGCAAAAACGGGAAGTGTTTGCTTACTCGGGTTCCAGATAGCCATACCGGAAGAATGTCCTTTGACCGTCTGATATAAAGACTTGATTCTTAATCCTGTCGGGAGTCTTCATGAACTGCCTATAATTCATAAGATATCTTTGAATATTTTATATTTGGAGTGCTAAATAGAATACTTTTCATGGATCATGTTAATATCATTAAAGAAAAAAAATAATGAATCTTTTATAAATCCAATTCTGTACAAAATCATCAGGCAAAATATTTATGGATATATTACTATAAACTTTGAAAATAGGAAAGGAGTTAAGATCAAATGATGCTTTGTTTTAAATTTGTATGAAAAAGAAAAGATTAATTTAGGGAATAAGAATTGTTTTGTTGCATTGGAACCATGCAACATTTGATTAAGTTGAAGGAAGATAAATTAAAGAGAAAAGGGTCTGCCTAAGGGCAGAGAAAAAGCCTTTTGCATGATAAAATGAAAGCTCTTTCTCTGCAAGAGAACAAGAAATTCTTTGTTTTTAGTTCTTCTACTTAAGTTAGGATAATACATCCTGAAGATTTTTTAACCATATAAATTCCAAACAACATTGTATGATCCACCATGTATTTCACAATCTTCCTCAATATTTCCCGGATTCTATACTATTTGTGGAGGCAGTTATATATATAGTCAACTTGAATTATTCCCAATAATCTTAATCCGTATTGGGCCTTCTCAGTAATTTTCCAGTTTGAAAAATTCCTTATCCCATATCCCATTTCCCTCAATTTCTGATGAATATGAGGTTTGGTATAACTACCAAAACATTTTACCAACTAAACTAGTTACCATTATCAATTGCTACGTACAAGCATGATCTCATCAACGCATTATATCTTTTGATCGATACTCAATACCATTGGATGAAAAGGTTTTGATTGATACGATCACAATAGGGATTGGGAAGATAAGGGAAAAGAGTTATCGTATAATTTATTTTGGAGAAACTTCTTTGTGGTGGAGGATGGTGTGGTCAGTTCTATAATTCTATTAATAAATCAAAAAAGTAGTACAAAAGAAAAGGAGACATAAAGCCTTTACCCCTGAAAGAAAGAAAGAAAAAAGATCTCAAGGTCTGGCGGAGACTTTAAGCCAAAACCCAGCCAAGCTAAAAAAGAAAAAGGTAAATTCAAAAGATTGGGAGTTCTCTTTAATCTTCACCCTCTCCCGCCTTTCAATTGTTGGAAAGTTTTGTGCATGATACTTGAAGATAAGGTTGAAGAGCAGAATCAAAGAAAACCAAAGAAAATGAGTACATTGAAAATATATGATGAAGAAGAAAGTAGGGCTAACATAAAAGTTAAGGGTGAGCATGGAAATCGGTGGACTTATCGATCCGGTCTAAACCGATATAATGGATTGGATTAGGTTATGGATTAAAAATTTTTAACCCGAACCAAACCGGTAATTCGGTCATTAGATAATTATATTTTATATATACTTAAAATATACTTACTTTTACATATTATTATATTACATTCATGTTTTGGTAAGGTAATTTGGATTACAATATATATTTTGTGTATATATTTGATGGATTACACTCATATTTTGATAAATCGCTTTGGATTGCAATATATATATATATTTTTTTTTTGTGTATGTGTGTGTGTGTGTGTATATATATATATATATATATATATATATATATATATATATATATATATTTCTTTTTCTTTTTCTTTTCTTAGAATCCCTCCAACATCAAATGCAAGTTTCCATAAAAATTACAAATTATAATTTAAATATGTAAGGAGCATGTTTCTTTATAATACTCTATCTGTCCCAATTTATGTGTCATGGTGCACAATTCAACCAATTAAATGATTAATTTTTTTTTCTTGAATTTTAAATTAAGAAAGTAATTAAAATTTTACAAATATAGTTTAATAAAGTTCGCAAGTATTTATTTATTTATTTTTTTATAATTTTGAATCAATAAGATATTCAAAAAAATTAAAGTTCAACTTGCTTCAAAAAGTCAGCTGTAACATATAAATTGAGATAAATTGAGTACTTTTTAATTTAAGAAGACCGTTTGTTTTTGTAAAAGTATTTCTTTTGTACTTTCAATATACTTTCCAAAAGTTTGTTGAATTGATTTGTTTATCCTATGTTCATTCACTTTATATTTTTGGTATGATGAAACTTGATTACGGAAATTCTAAGGCCAAGTTTATACTAGTGTTGAAGTTTTAAAGAATTGGATTTATTAAACACCTTAAAATTTAGTTTTTATTTACTTTTTTATGTTTTGTATTAAATTAAGATTATTTGAATATTAAGTGATTTAAGGTACTTAATTTGTAAATAATGGTTTGTAAGATTTAATAAATTTTGTATTGGTTTTATTTTGAATCTATTGAATGATGAATTATTATAGTAAAATATTTTTTCTTACGTAATATATTTGCATTAATTTTGAAAAAAATACTAAACTAGTGATCCAAATTGATCCAAACCGATTTGAATAGATTGAGTTGAACTAAAATTGGATAGGTTCGAGTTGTTGTATTGAGATTTTTTCAACCTAATATACATGAGTTAGACTGATTTTTTAAACAATCTAATTCAAACTAACTCATGCTTACCCATAACAAAAACTTTTCTGACTGGTAGTTGATTTTAAGAGTGCATGACTACACTTTAGAAGTCACGAAATTGGGAAAAATATTACACATTGATATTTGGCCTTCCAAAGTTGAAAATAAATTTTATTTGACCGTTTAAATTAAATTAAAAATATGTGCTAACCAACAAATTCGTTTACAACTTTCATGTTAAAAATAACACAATCTTGCCATGTATCAAGTGGTTTTGACTTGGGACAACGACTACCGAGTGGATCGCTGTTGGTTGTCTAGAAATTGACTTTTTTGTTTCACATCTGCATATTTTTTTGTATATTTTTAACTATTGAATATACTGCATGTTTTGAATTATGTATAGTGTTTTGAAAATTTTCTTACATTAAATTGATTTCAGCCTTTTCCATCACAAATCGTCATTTCCTTTGGAAATTGAAAATCAAACCAAGTAATTACAAATAGGGCTTTAGATGATCTGAAATGGCTAATATTGGTAGTAATACACGAGGATTAAGTGGTTACTGTCTTGAGTAACGATCCACAAGTGCCTTGGCTTTCTCTGGCGCAAAAAACCGTGCCTGGAAATTATCTCAACAAGTTAAGCTGCAATCTTATACATATACATTTCAATATGTTAGGATCTACAAGATGATGCAAGCACCAAATTCAACGTGAGCAAAGGAGATCATGTATATAAAACCAGAGTAATGGGGACTACAGGAAGAGAAAAGAAAAAAAAAATGAGGTTTCACTCATTAAATTGTTCTATCTTTTGTTGCTTTTCTGTTGCTTTATATTTTGGACCATGAGGCTTTACTCTTAACCTCTCAGGTTGTATCTGAAGTTGACATAGTTATATAGAAAGCTTGTCAATTCTTGATGACAATTAAGCCTAATAATAGCAGAGAGAGTACTGTTACAGTGACACAGGAAAAAGATTGTCTGGAAAAACTTTATGAGACCTGGATTGAGTGGATTTTTGGCATTAAGGTGGATGAATGGAGAACAACTTGTTCCTACGGTAGGCTAAAAGCATTTCTTTGTGTACAAATAGTCGTGTTGGTACATACACAAATAGATAATATTATCACTTGCTCACCTGTATAAACATCCTCTCTGCGTCTCCAACTTTACCATTTTCTTTTAAAATAATTCCCTGCAGAAGCATCAGAAAAATAAAAAATATTATTATGAAAGTTCTCTTTTATCTTAAAATATCTATATGTCAACAACCAGGACAATGGGAGGAAACTGTCAAAAAGGTGAATAGTGAGGAACCTAACAATCAATCCATTAATAGATATTTAACCTCAAATTTGTTTCCTTTCAAGAAATGTTTGCATGATTACACCTGAGTTGTAACTCCATTTACAATACAGATTCAATAATGGAATCAGCCAATAGAGCTATAAGTAACCAACTTGCATCTATGATAGTGGTGGCCTTAGCATCTTAAATATTCGTAATATGAGAAGTACATAAACCCAAAAGTTAACATGCCGACTAATTTTCGCACTCTTACCAATGTACCTTTTTTCCATTTCTAAGCTGTAAACACCATTTGTATCTCTATTAGACACCACATTTATTTCTAAAAACTTGTAGCAGTTAATTTAGTTTTTATCTAGCGAGTTGCAGTGACAAAAACCCTTTAATCCCTGTAGGATATTTTAAATTTAAATTTCGTTACCAGAAGTAAATTATAATCAAATTTGACATTACATCATCAGACTTAGTAGCAAGAGCTTGTGTAAATATCTTTTGAACAAATGGGCAACTGTGTAAACATAAGAAAACAGAGAAATCTCGTATGTCAAGGTTTTCTTATATACAATATGGGGCTATAAACACTTAGCATAAAATACTTCCTCCATGTTCTGTTTCTAAGATTCATACAGAGGAAACTTTTAGTTAAAGCAAAGTTCCTCTATTTTTCCAGATCATGTGCAGTGGACACCTCTAAATGTCTTGGGACAATTGCAGTAAGTCAGTTCAAGTCAAAGGCACCAAATGGAGAGGATGAAGACGAAAAGAGTTTAGGGACAGGAAAGTTGGTACAGCTCTATAACGAAATTGTTAGCAAAAATGGACAAAACATTCCTAGATCAATGATGGTGTGAAATCCTTCTGTGGCTGTTACATTTGAAGTTGAGGCAAACTTTCTGACAAAATAAACTGAGTACCTACTGACATGAAAGAAAAACTTTCCTATGGACGGAAGATAATTTACCCAATAGTGTCCTATCATGCATCACTTCAACAGAGATATGAGAAAGTAGGAATTGCAGTATCATTTAGTCATCCAAAAGTACCAAAGGGAGCCCCAACTCTTAGCATGACCTCAAGACAGGTTTTAATATAATTTAAAATATCTTACAAGGAGTAATTATTTTTGGTCTCAAGTATGCTGTTTTGCTTTCTCATACAAAAGGCACTCTGATTTCTAGCATTCTGTAAGAACTATCACATAATTTATAGAGTAAAAACATTTGTGAATGCATATGATAGTTCTAAATACATACAGAATATACACATTGTTTACACTAAGTGCATGTCTGTAGGTATGTATGGTGCAAAATACCATAACCTAGTGCGTATATATACATATATACGTAAAACAATAACAAATTATGAAAATAAATAAATAAATAAATTTTTTAACTAAACATACAGTTTGTATTTAGTTACTAACTTGCTAACATTAGGGAGATATTAATAGTTCTAAAAATCTGTGCACTTTTCCCTATATGCAGTGTTCTTCTATATGTATAAGGTTTTGCCCCTTGATGTAGGGGAAAATTCTCTCTCCAATGACACAACGACGCATAACAACATGGGCAAAAATTTGATTCCATAATCTAGATAGATCAACCAATCAAATCTCCACATTTAGCAAGGGACATTTTGGTAAATCTCACGTCAATGTCTCACTACTACTACAACACTCCAACTTATGGATAAATTGTTATTCAAATCCAACCGGTGGATAACTCCAGTCTTATTTAAAAGGAATGTTATTCCTATCACAACACTAAAATCATTTTCTTAATAAAAAAGGGCTCTCACAATCAAAAGGTACATTCAATTCTCACTTACAGCTCTCAACTCCATACAAATATCTCCTTATTTACCAAAGCCTTATTCTAATTTAGGCATCGGAGAGTCTCCTCCCACGGAGGTACACTGCCTCCGGTCCTCCGACGACTTTTAGTTTCTCCTCTTGTTTCGTGTGTATAGGTTCCGTTTCTCGGCTTAAGATTCTCGACGGATTTTCGGCATCAACAAATTGGCGCTAGAAGGAGGGCCTTCTTATTTTTTAAGGACAAAGAAATTACCTGTTACGATGCCGCTGAAGAATCCCGCCAAGAACACTACCAGACCCGACTTAAGCGCCACACGAGTATACACTCGTAGCCAACAATCTGGAAAAAGGCTCCTTGCAATCTTTGAGTATGATACTTCCAACCAAAATCAAAGTGAACCATCTGACGGATGAACTAGGATTGATCTAGTAGATCCTCCACCACTTGACTCGGTAGATCCTCCACATATCGACCCATTGGACCAAGAAAACCAAGAGACGCCTCCTGCACCCAATCCAATTGCATCAGTGACCCAAGAATAGTTCCTGGAACTTCAACAACTTGTTACGAGTTTGGCTATCGGACTTAGGGGCCAAGCTCCCCCTCTTACATCTCCTCAACAAGACCCTTAGCAACCAAGGCATTCTAATCCGAATGGATCAGCCCATAGCTGCTCCACCACTGGGTTTTCTCCTCATACCGGGAAAAGATTCCGAGATTTCTCCGCCTCTAAGAATCACACTAATGTGGATAGAAGACTAGAAGAGATGGACAAAAGGATAAGGGAAGCCTTTAAGGGACGGAACACCACTGCACTGGACGAACTCAGTTCCTAAGCTCCTCCCTACACCCAGACATTCTTCACACTCCTCTTCCCTGGCACTTCTGAATGTCTGTCATAAAAGCCTAGGATGGCTCCACTGATCTCCTAGACCATCTCCAGCTCTATAAGACCACCATGATGCTACATTGTCATCCCGGCACCGTCATGTGCCGAGCCTTTGCTCTGACACTTGAGAAAGCTGCTAGTACTTGATACTCCCGCCTACAGCCCATGAGCATAGCCTCTTTCCAAGAACTCAGACGCGCCTTCGCATCTCATTTCCTCAATAGCAAGGGACCTAGAAAGACTTCGGAGAGTATTTTTAGTATTATCCAACAAAAAGGGGAGAAGCTCCAAGCATACATATTGCGGTTTAATGCTACCGCCTAGGAGATCCAAGACCTCGATCCCTCCGTGAAGGTGTTAGCATTCAAGAACGGGCTAAGGTCTGGGTTTTTCCATTCCAAACGACCTCCCAAGGACATGAATGAGCGCAAGGGCATAGGAATTCATGATCACCGAGGACGATCAAGATTTCCAGAGGTAAAGAGAAGGAGGAGCGGAAAAAAAGAAGACACCATTGAGCCGAAAGATGGTCTGACAAAAAATCCCCTAACAAGAGAACAAGCCTAGGGTGCCCCTCTCCTTGAGAGTTTCACACCACTTAATGCTTCCAAAACAAACATACTCATGAGTATCCAAGACCAAGATATTCTCCGTTGGCCTCCGAAGCCACTTTATCCCAATGAGGGTGGGAATCGAAGTAGGTGGTGCCGTTTCCACAAGGATTACGGTCACGACACTGAAGAGTGTCATGCCCTCAAAACTCAAATCGAATCCCTCATCAGCAGAGGGTATTTGAAAGAATACACCGGGCCCCACCGGTTTCGAGAGTATGAAAATCGCCAACGCCAAGTCCCAGACGCCCGTACTGAACGATCAAGCCATGATCGCCGTAATCACCGAAGCCTTAAGAAAAGTCCTTGGGCAGAAGGAGCGTGGTCAAGGTAACCAAGGTGACGACACCATAGTTATAGGGACCATCAAACAACTTTTGGAGGACCAGTGACAGGAGGACAATCTGCTCATGCAAGGAAAACCTACGCCCGATCGGTAGCATCAATCAGTGAACCCCACAAATGATTAAAAACAAACTAGGTAATATCCTTTACAGATGATAACTTGGAGAGAATCCAGACTCTCGCATGACGACGCCGTAATCGTTACTTTCGTCATCGCCAATTACAATGTCGAGAGAATCCTGGTAGACAATGGAAGCTCGACCAACATTCTCTTTTATGAGGCCTTCAAGAAAATGAAATTGAAGGATGATCAGCTCAAACTAGTCTCCTCCCCGTTATACGGCTTTTCAAGACCCCAGTCACCCCAGGAACTGATCCAAAACTCACCACTGTGATCATCACATTCCTAGTGGTCAAGCATCCGTCCTCCTATAACATGATCCTTGGAAGGCCAACACTTAATGAAAGTAGAGTGGTGGTCTCCACTTATCACCTAAAGATGAAGTTCCACACAGAGTAAGGAGTGGGAGAAGTCTGAGGAAACCAGCAAATCTCCCGGTCTTGTTACTTGTACTCTATTAAGGGGCAGAAAAAGGCCGAGGCATTACCTTTGGAGAACGAAGATTTGAGAGATAAGCTCAAAACTCCACGTGGTCAACCTATGGAAGAAATTATCTCCATTCCCTTAAATGAAGGGGACTCAAGGACTATGCAAATCGTGTCAAGTCTCCCTGAAGAACTCAAGGAGTCACTAATGTCTTTCCCCCGACAAAATCAAGACCTGTTCGTATGGTCAACCTCCGATATACCTGTGATTAATCCCGAAGTTATTGTCCACCGATTAAATGTGGATCCGAACCACAATCCAAGAAGCTGACTACCCAGAATGGGTCGCCAATGTTGTAATGGTCAAGAAGGCTAATGGTAAGTGGAGGATCTGAATTGATTTCACGGATCTGAACAAAGCTTGTTCGAACGATAGTTGATGCCACCTCTGGGCATGAACTACTCAGTTTCATGGACGCCTATTCAGGATACAATCAGATCCTGATGTGCGAGCCTGACCAGCCTAAGAACGCCTTCGTCACCGACCAAGGCCTGTACTGCTACAAGGTGATGCCCTTCGTACTCAAGAATGTTTGGGCCACCTATCAGAGGTTGGCCAATAAAAGTTTTCAAGAACAGATTTGGAAAAATATGGAGGTCTGCATGGATGACATGTTGGTCAAGAACATCAATGCCGAGGATCATGTGTCCGATCTAGAACAGGCCTTCGAAGTACTTAGACATCACCGAATAAAGTTGAATCTAGGAAAATACGCCTTCGGAGTTACCTTTGGAAAATTATTAGGCTTCACTGTCACCCAGCGGGGATTAGAAGCTAATCCCGAAAAGATGAGGGCGATCCTAGACATAGCTCCTCCTCGAAACATTAAGGAAGTACAAAGATTAACTAGGCAGATAGCGGCGCTAAGTCGATTCATGTCCAAGTCTATTGAGAAGTGTTTACCTTTCTTTAAAGCAATCAAGAAAGCTAATGGCTTCGTCTGGGCTGAGGACTGTCAAAAAGCCTTTGAAGAACTGAAGGAATATTTGAGCTCACCACCGCTCCTAACCAAGCCCACCAATGGGGAGGAACTCTTCCTTTACATATCTGTCGGTTAAGATGTAGTGGCCTCAGTTCTAATCCGAGAAAAATGTGGGATCTAGAAACCCATCTACTACGTCACTCGGGTCCTGCACGACGCCGAAGTAAGATATCTCCCTATCAAAAAAATGGCATACGCCCTCATAATCATGGCGCAAAAACTCCGACCATACTTCCAGACTCATGCCATAATTCTCCTAACCGATCAGCCTATCAGCCTCTAAGGCAAGTTCTCCACAAACCAAACATCTCCGAAAGACTGATAAAATGGTCCATAGAACTTGGGGAGTTCGACATCTGTTACAAGCTTCGGACAGCGATAAAGGCCTAAGCCTTAGCTGACTTCATCGTGGAAAGCACATTTTCCGAAGCAACTGTCGAAAGGCAAAAATTGGAGAAAGCTGAGCAGACCCCAAGCTGGACATTGTATGTTGATGGGTCCTCTAATAGAAACGGTAGTAGAGCTGGACTCATCCTTAGTAGCCCTGAAGGGTTTACATAGGAATATGCCTTGCGGTTCGGATTCAAAGCCTCGAATAATGAAGCCGAGTACGAGGCACTACTTGTCGGAAAGAAGCTCGCTAAAGCATTGGCTGCCGAGGCTTTAGAAGCTTACAACGACACGCAATTGGTAGTGAACCAGATGACCAACAAATACGAAGCTAAGGGTGCAAAGATCGCGAGGTATCTTGAAAAAGCTTGTGAGCTCATGACAACCTTCAAGAAATTCCAGATAACCCAAGTATCTTGGACAGAAAATGCAAAGGCATCCTTGGCTCGACTTGCCTCCTCAAGGCAAACTGATTTTACACAAGTAGTCTATCTCGAAACTCTCTACACTCCGAGCATTCATGAGGGACTGGTTATGCCTATCGCCGAGAAACAAACTTGGATGGATCCAATTCTCCAGTACCTGAAAGATGGTGCACTTCCCGATCAAAAAAGTGAAACCAAGAAGCTTATCTCTCGTGCCTTGCGATACACTGTCATTAGTTGATGGCCATACAAAAAGGGTCTCACCAATCCTTATCTGAAATGCCTTGGGGCCATTGATGCAAACTATGCGTTCCGAAAAGTTCATGAAGGTATATGCGATAATCACCTCGGAGGCCGAGCCTTTCCCTTCAAAATACTTTGTCACAGCTATTACTGGGCGAAAAGGCTCTATGACGCTACAAAGATGGTAAAAAAATGCAAGACTTGCCAACACTATGCTTCTGTACCTTGGAGACCAACCAACCTCCCGACTTCAATTGCCAGCCCACTCCCCTTCGCTACGTGGGGGATGGACATCCTCGGTCTTATCCAATGAGCTCCGGGGCTGAAGCAATACCTTAAAGTAGCAATCAACTACTTCACCAAGTAGATAAAGGCCAAACCTCTCGCCAGCATCACCAATTACTAGGCCTGAGGGTTCGTCTCGAAGTTAATTGTGTGTTGATTCGACATACCACAAATACTTGTTACCGACAACAGTAAATAGTTCGATAGCTCCCGAACCTTTTGTCAAGACTCCATATTGAACACCATTTCTCCTCGGTAGGCTACACGCAAGCTAACGGACAAGTCGTGGTAACTAACAAGACTCCTGCGAGGCATCAAGAAAAGACTTAATGAAGCTGACAGACAATGGGTTAACCATTTGCTAAATGTCCTTTGGGCTTATTGAACCACCACACGAACTCCTACGGGAGAGACTAGAGGAACTTCAAGCTTCATGACTTGGTGCTCCAAAATAATGAAGTATCTCACCCCCAGGAGACGGGAAAGCTCCTCCCGAATTGGGAGAGACCCTACTGCATCAAAAAAGTTTACCGAGCCAGCACATTCGAACTTGAAGAATTAGATGGCAAGCCAATACTGCGAACTTAGAACGCCGAAAGTCTCCGCAAATTTTGCTAGTAGAGTTTCTCAATTTTTTCTCTTCCTTCGCGGCCTCCTCGATCTCCTTAGCGGCTCGAATCCGAGTCTCTACATTGCCCTCGACCTCGGCATCCTCGTCATCAGACGTGATCTCCACAATAGAGAAATCCTGCCCTCCGTAAGCGTCCGAGGCCTTTTGCTTGGCTTCCTCGAAGCCCTTGAGGTAGAAATCCCCAGCAGCCATGTTCACGATACTCTTGAATTCCTCGGACTTCTTGAAATCCGCCAAGGCCTTCTTCATGGCCTCCTACACGACAGCTTGCTTCTCAACTTGGAGCTTCCTCATCTCACCATGAGCCGTGTCTCGCTCTGTCCACGCCTCCTCGAAATCCTCCAACATCAGAGCCTTGCCTCTCTCCAAGCACCCATTCTCCACCAGGGTCTTCGCAAGGGATTGTCGCAAAGTCCAAATGAAGTTGTAGCTCTCCCTCAGCTTTTTGTCGAGGTTAGGGCAGCGACGGGAGAGTATGCTTGAAGCGAGACTCGACTAAAAAATAAAGTATGTTAGAACTCCTCATCTACTAATACTATAAGAGAAGATGGTTGGCAGTTACCTAAGAAGCCAAGCCCTCAACCATTGCCACGAGACCCTTTATGGGCTCTTAGGTAAGCCGGGCCATGTCCCCTGGGGGAATACCCCGGATCAAATGCTCCCGAGCGACATTGGCACTCCCAAAGCACGAGTCGTTGACCTTCACATACCAATCAGGCCTCATAACCTTGGGAGGTGGGGACTGAGTAGCAGAAGGCCTGGAAGGAAGCCCATACACCAGATACCTCGGGGCAAGAGATAGGGGAGTTGGGGCAGAATCATCATCCACCAAGATGGGAGCAGAAGTGGGAGTCTGGTCGCGAGATCCTCCAGTATTAGCCCTCTTCCCAGAGGACTGAACACCACCAGCTTAAGCCTTTTCATCGAGCTTCGTCTTTTGGGATTGTTTCGCCACCTTCTGAGCAGCCTTGAGTGCATCCATCGCTACAAAAAAACAAAGGCATAAGTACAAGTAGGAAAAGAAAGGAAGAAAGCTAGCTAAGTTAAAGAGTTCAGACTTATCTCCTCATCTGGAACCTCCGGGTAGAGTCCGAGCCTAGCCAACTCTGAGTTTTGATATAGAAGCTCAACGTCCATTTGCTTGGCCACCATATTAGTTACCATATCCATCTCCCTTTTTAGAAGATTTTGTTTCTTATTAGGTTGCACGAGATCCAAATCCCACTTCAGAGGAACGCTGAAGCTCCTATCACTGTGAACAAAGAAAAAAATTTTCTTCCACGCTTTAATAAAGGAGGGCGTCTTTTTCAACAATCTCTTTTTGGCCCTCGACCTAAACATCACCCAGCCATACTCCGAGCGCTTGCTGATTTGGAAAAGGCTCTTGAAGACACTCATGTTCATCACCCCTCCACTTTTATACATATGTATATGAACACCATCAGCAAGCATAACGAGTTGGGCACCAATTGGCACAAAGTTATATTATAGTAACTAATGACATTACGAATGAAAGGGTGAAGAGGGAATCTAAGCCCAGCTTTAAGGTGGTGGGTATACACACAAATTTCACCCTCCTTCAGATTATCGCTGGCTCGATCCCCAACTCTAGCATTCCTAAGTGTATATTCCACTGGAATTCTATACTTGATCCTAAGTACTTCGAGCTCTTCCTACTTTAATTTATTTGGCTTCGAGTTCGCTTAGAACACCATATTTTTCCTTTCCTCCTCTCCCATTTCTCCTCGGAGCTCGCACAAGGCATTGTTAGCATCCGAGGAGGTGGAAGAAGCTTCACCTCCATCGTAAAGCTCAATTGCATGAGACCCAATCAAGGCGTAATCCACCTCGTTCTCTAGACTATCATTACTCTTACTATTTTCACTACTCGTACTTCTGTTGCTACTTCTACTTTCATTACTACTACTCCTTCCATCACTACCTCTACTCCTATCCGGTACTGCTACTTTTATCGGAAGACATGGAAAAAGGAAGACAGAACTCACCAAATCGAGAACTCCGAAAGTTTTGCTTCCTCCGACTCCAAACACCTTACAAGTAATGAGATCTCCTAAGCTTTCTCAAACTCCGAGGACCTTCACTCCAAAATCTTCTTCTAAATCTCCTAACTCTGAGGGCTCTCAAACTCATTCTTTCTTGCAAATGAGTAAAGTGAAAACAAAGGGAGGTCTTCTGTCCCTTATATAAAGCCCCTCATAACGGTAAACGAGGAGGGGTAATCACCACACCTGTAATCAGCAATACCGAAGCACTGCCTTTTCACAAATCCAAGAAATGTCCTGTCCTTTCAAGAAATTGAGGACATGTGCCGCCATTCTGCGCATTAAAGATGACAGCTCAACGCACCCTCATTAAAGTCTAAGAAACATTCTAGAAAGCTCCTAACCCAACTAATAAGCCGTGAGGCCCGGACTTCGGCCCAATCCATAGGCCCTAAATCAGAAATCTTGGCCCAGTTGGCAAGCCCAAAAAATTACAAAGCTATGGCCCAATAAAAGGGGGCCCATGGGATCAAATGGATTAAAAGCCCTCAGCTGAATTTATTTTGCACCCCAAATGAACAACTCCATTCCCTTCGGAGGTAATCACAATTCTCCATCAAACTCCAAAGAGTTTGACTCCATGTCATTCTCCTCGAAAGTCTCTAGAAAACTCCGAAGAGTTTGGCTCCATGTCATTCCCTTCAGTAGTCTCCATCAAACTCTGAAGAGTTTGACTCCATGCAATTTTCCTTAGAAGTCTCTAGAAAACTCCGAAGAGTTTAACTCCATGTCATCTGCCTCGGTAGTCTCCATCAAACTCCGAAGAGTTTGACTCCATGTCATCCTCTTTTGTAGTCTCCATGAAACTCCGAAGAGTTCGACTCCATGTCATTCTCCTTGAAAGTCTCCGGAAAATTTCGAAGAGTTTGACTCCATGTCATCCTCCTCGGTAGTCTCCATCAAACTCTGAATAGTTTAACTCCATGTTATTCTCCTCGGAAGTCTCTGAAAAACTCCAAAGCAATAGTCTCCGCCAAAGTCTGAGTAGTTTTGATTGAGTGTTATCTCTTTGAACTTATTCGGCAAACTCCGAGTAGTTTTGACTGAGTGTCATCTCCTCAGATTTATTCGCCAAACTCCGAGTAGTTTGACAGAGTGTCATCTCCTTGGACTTCTTCGCCAAACTCTGAGTAGTTTTGACTGAGTGTCATCTCTTTGACAGAGTGTCATCTCCTCGAACTTATTCGCTAAACTCCGAGTAATTTTGAATGAGTGTCATCTCCTCGGACTTATTCGTCAAACTTCGAGTAGTTTGACTGAATGTTATCTCCTCGGACCTACTCGCCATGACTCCGAGGACACATCGACCTGTCAGGTCTCCTCGGAATCTACATCCCTACCTAAGCAGCTAGCACCAAGCTATCCCCCTCAGACACGTTCAGAGAGTAGTTGTGTGCTACTCCATACAAACATTCGAGCAAGATCTCCAGCTTATCATCTCCACTGTACCCGGGTACCCTAAACTAATTTGAATCACATGGTGTACTCCATACGACCTACTTCCTCAACTACATAACTGCACTTAAGGAAGTGGGGGGGCATCTGATGTAAGGAAAAATTCCTTCTCCAATAACACAAAAAGTGATTCCACAATCTGACAGATAAACCAATCAAATCTCCACACTTGGCAAGGGGTATTTTGATAAATCTTATGCCAATGTCCCAATAATACTACAACACTTTAACTTATGGATAAACTGTTATTCAAATACAGCCCCTAGATAACTCCAGTCTTATCTAAGAGGTGTTATTGCTATCACAACACTAAAATCATTCTCCTAATCGGACTCTAATCCGACACACTATAAAAGGGGGCTCTCACAATCAAAAGGTACATTCAATCCTTACTCACAGCTCTCAGCTCCATACAAATCTCCTTATTATTCAAAGCCCTATTCTAATTTAGACATCGGAAAGTCCCCCGAAGGCACGCCCCTTCCGGTAGTCCGACAACTTTTAGGTTCTCCTCTTGTTTCGTGTGTGCAAGTTCTACTCCTCGGCTATTCAGATTCTCGGCATCAACACCCCTCAACAATTAATACTTACAATTCCAACTATTTCGATGAAATATTACATTTGGAAATAAAGTTAAGAACATACAGCTACATGATTAAATATACAGCAATATGAAATCCAGTTTCGTCCGGTTAATGTGCATCATCTTAGTGCCTGGCCTAACTTCTAAGGCAGCTTCTGCTGCCAAGCAGAAGGTAGGACAAACGCTTCTTTTTTAGCTGCTTTTAAGATGAAGAAAAGGATGAAAACTGCTTAGAAAAGCTGATTTCGGCTCAGAATCGTAAGCACTATAACAACCATCATCATCATTATTATTATTACTATTATAATTATTACTGTAAATAAATTAAGTAATTTTATAATTGTACAAGCACTAAAGTCAATTTGATGAAGAAACTCATCTAGGCATCCAAATAATCAACTCATATTGATATGCTCTTTTGGTAATTTCAACTTTTAAAATCACTTTCGGAACTTAATCAACCAAGCACACCAATTTTTGCATCTTAGTTTGGCACGCTCCTAACACAAATTTTACCAAACAGTAAACAACTTTTATCGGGATAATACTTCTACAACACCTGCTACAACAGCACTTTTGAGTCCTAGCAAAAGCAAAAGTTAAGCTAAACAGGCCCGTGTGCATGGGGCGGATGTTTCTAAGCACTTTCGATACACACCTCAAAGTAGTTAACTATTTTTCCTTTCACAATTTCATTAGGTAGTAAATTAAACTAACAGACTTTTATTAGCTAATGCTTGTTTGCCATAACATATAAGGCACTATTTAAAAACTGATTTTCAAATTTAAACAAGAAAAAATAATCCAAACCGCATGACTAATAAATTAAGGAACAAAAGAAAGAGAAGAACCTTTGCTAAGTAACCACGAAAGTCAGTAGGGTGAGTAGCAATGAGCCTATCATAAACAGACACAGCATCACTGATATGGCCCCAATCTGAATATGCTTTCCCAAGAAGTAACTCAACCTGAAAAGACATCTCAATTAAAAAGTAAATAAAATCTAAATTTTTTTGAAGATTAAGTTAAATATATCAAGAACCAATTTGACCCAAAGAATTATATTTTCCACATAAAATTACGTGAACACTAAACTGTGGAAAATTTTTAATAAAAGAATGGGTAAACAGACTTAAACTCATTGATTACCATTTAATTATTGATCTATAACACGTTACTCTCATAAACGGCTAGAGAAAGAAAAACATAGCATATAAAATTATTCTCCTTCCTTTTTCTCTTCCAACAATCATTGTTTGACATGAGTAAGCATACATACAAGTAACTCCTGTCACTTTTGGAAGCCTAACAACGTCTGTCTGAGACTACATGGTATGTTGGCAAGGAATGGCACATGGCACATGGCACATGGCACAAAGCACCAGCCTTCGACAAAACAAAATAAAATATTGAAAAATTGAACTAACATTATTTCACTGGGTTATGGCATCACTTTAAGCCCCATTACAATGGAGAGAAAATAAAATAAGAAAATTGCATTACTTATCAAAAATTAAATGTAAATACTTATCAAAAAAAAAAAAAATTGCATTCTCTTTTGACTCTATACTTGATGTCTTCTTCTTATGCTCATATTATTATAGGAATCATGCCAGATGCACAAAGACTTCACTTATTCGCTCCAATTTATCGTTAACCACAAAATTGGTTTTCACAAAAAATCAATGGATTTCAACAAGCTTGCAGTCCTTCAAATTTTTTAAAAGCATATCTGGAATGTGGAAACCCATGCTTAATACCGTATAATTTGACAAACTAGATCATTTGGCCAATGAATCAAAAGTACTTTCAAGTTTCCATTTTGGTAACATATGCCATTATTGAGAAACCAACTCACTTGAATCGGGTCCACCTTCTGCAGTTCTGTTTCTGGTGTGCTGCTTTCCACCTTACTGTCCCAACCATCTGGTTTTTCTGTAGCCAAATGTTCACGAGAGGCCAGAAGAAATTGGATAGCCTGCAAAAGGAATGAAGTAAAAAGGATGAAAAGAAATACACGACCAATTTCGAATATTTTAGCATTACAAGCCATACAACTAAATTAGCTAGAAGATAAGAATTTTTTTTTGGCAAAACCTCCTTGTGGTGAAGATAAGAATCACATGCCTAAATAACAACCTTCTCAATTTAAAATCCTTTGAAGCAATAGAAACGAATACAAGAGATACTTTCAGCCATATTCTAAGAACAATCAAGCACCAACAGAATTTACACAGCACTAAGAGGCCAATAAGGCTTTTTGTGAAGGAGCACTGTTTGTAGGAGTAAGCTGAATAGAGATGAGACTTATTTTTTTTATTAAAAATAAAAGTTTCTGGAACATAACACATTAATATTTCTTAAATGTTTAAAGTGGGGATAAAAGGAAGAAGATCAAGACACATACACAGGGTGCAAAAAGGAGAAGCAACAAAGAGGAAGTAAAACAACTGCACAAACCAAGTTCTAACTTCCTAAAAATTAAAGTACAAACAATAAAATCCCAAAAAGACTAAAATGAGCAAAGGAAGATGAAATTAGTAGGCAATGGTTCCACCCTGATAAACAACATCAAGCAAGGAGGACTACAAAAGGACAGTACAACTGTAAAATTTCCAGTAAAAAATAAAATTAAAAGTTTCTAAATTCAACAGAACAAAACAAAAAAGGTCACTTGATCAACGTAAAGAGGGGTGTTAATATGTTTATACACTCCAAATCAAAATCTGAAATCAGATGAATCCTGTATTCATAAGAAACTAAGACTGGTAAGTGACTCATCAGTCCAGACATGCAATAATCGAGCCATTGCCAAATCTTGAACCAGTTCTTGTTGAAGAAAACTGTCTACAGAATTTCAGGTATGACCATATTATATTTCACTAAAATTCTAGATAATTGTATGAGTGAATTAGAATGTAGTCCATTAATAAGATACATGCAGAACATAGGTCTAATTCAATTAGTAACCAAATGACATACCTCATCCGGTTTCTTAGCAGCGAGTAATGCATTTGTAACACCACGCAGAACTTCAAAATTGATATCTTTTGATACCTATATGGTAAAAATAAGACATTATGGAGAGCACGACTTAAGCTAGTGAAATGCAATGTGAATAATTACCAACCAAATAATGATATAAAATATCTTATGTGGTAAAATTTAAATGAAATTGATATAGAACAAGTAACCAAGAGAAAAGAAATAAGGGGATTGAGGAGGAGAATAATAGAGATAGGGAAGAAGAATAATTGAGGGGATGAGAAATCAGGGGAAATAGGGGACAAAGGTGAAAAAATAGGGGGCAAAAGTGAAGAATTAGGGAAAGGAGAAATAATGAGACAAAGATCAACTTTATTCAATAATCAATATTGAAATAATTCCAACACACGGTGCTTATATAGGCACCAATCCCAAACATAATAGGAAATAAACTAATCTTAAACATAATAGGAAACCCTAAAACCCTACTAATATTAAATTCTAATGAATTTCCTAAGCTATTCCTAAATTCTGTACTTACAGTTACAAATATTATAAAATCTCAAAATAATCCAAGCATATAAAATATGAACCCTAAATGTAATACAAATTTCCCATGCATCCTACCTCATTCTCCTCGGTTCGAGAAAACTCAACCATGAGTTTTAAAGTGTGGAATGATCAAGAATTAAGTCACAAAAAGCACAATAAAGACCGCAAGTGTGTTGAACTTGATCTCATCATTAAGAAACATGAAGGATGTCACAAAGTCTTTGTGAGGAACCGAAACATCCCAAGGTGGGACATTTCGTCCTCCGATCGATCGACTAGTATAAGTAGCTCGAAGGCCTCGAAGGGTAATCAAAGTGTACTACAAATCATCCATTACGTGGAAGTAATATTATGTCGAAACACATTTTACTTTGATACATAACTTTGTATTTACATAACTGATCAATACTTATGTTGAAATTAAGAATTGAAAAGAATTTTTTATTATTGATTGATGATTTGAATACAATTCAACAGTCCTAAATATAGATTTGTGAATATCAAACCTAATAGAACTAAGAGACATAACTAGATAAGATAGACATAAACTAATACAAACTAAAACACCTACTAGAACAGATAATAGGAAACCTAATTAGAACTCTCAACACTCCCCTTCAAGTTCGAGCATACACATGCACCAACTTGTTACAAAGAAACTCATACCAACAACAAACCTCATCCAATCTGAAACAAATAAACCCAAACCCATAAATTACAAGAACCCATGAAAACAAGTCTGGGCTCCACATCTAGGACAAATAGTTAAGACACCATGTCGGTATCACCGAACGAGACAAGATCCGAGAACATCAGATCAACAAGACTTTGAATTTTTTTTACTAATTTTGACTTTGACTTGAATGGAGTGCAATCGTTGAGTCAGGAGGATACAACATCAACACAGATTGGATTGGGTTAACAACATCAGCATGTATTGGTCAACAACATCAACATCAGGGTGAGGAACTCTACTTCTCCTTCAACTTTTTCTTTTTTTTAACTGCTGTTTTTTTTTTTAATGGTATTTATCTCATATCATTTCCAGGATCCCAAACCTTGAGCTCTAATACCATATTGAAATTAAGAATTTAAAATAATTTTGTATTATTGATTGATGATTTGAATACAATTCAATAGTCCTATATGTAGACTTATGAATATTAAACCTTATAGGACTAAGAGATATAACTAGATAAGATAGACATAAATTAAGACTAAAAAACTTACTATGATACATAATAGGAAACTTAATTAGGACTCTCAACAACTTATTACAAAACACAATACTCAATGATATATAATTCTAAATCCAATTCTTTTACAAATATCCATAGTAGCCGACTCTATTACAATCCCAACTCTAAATCCGCTTAGCTAACCCTGTCATGCCAGACTTCTTAAATATAATATCTTTAATCTAAAAAGATAGTCCATTCAAAGAATGGGTCAACAAAACAACTAGGCTCAGTAAGATAAGTGCTATGAATCATGAAATTCATATGGTACAACTAGCTTCCATTGTTAAGCACTCATTCTAAAACATCATTATTATGCTATTACAAAACTACAATTCATAATATATACCAAGAATCTTAACAAGTTGTGTTGGAAATGTGGTGAAGATAATTCTCTATAGTTTCAAGTTACCAAAATCAGTTTAGAAGTTGTTTCTACCATAATTCTCTTTAAAAACTCTCTTCCTCTTTTTTTTTTTCCTCACTCTTTCCTTTCTATTATGAATTTCTAAACTCCTAAGCTACTCTCTACACTAGGCTCTTAAAATTCCTACACAAATAACTGAATGAAAGTTATGGGAAACATGTCACTAGAGATTAGGGGTGAGTCATAGCTTAGGACACATGTCACTCAAGAATATGGGTTAGTCATAGGACATATGTCACTCCCACGTTCTCCCTCTCTCCTTTGCCTTCCTTTGTTTTCTTTTCATTATGTGTTATTTTTTTTGGTTTACTTGAAGGTATATCCAAATCTGACTTTGGCCCACTTAAACAGCTCTCCAAACGGCTATAAATCCTTTTCATGCTTAACACATGTCAAACAATACATAAACCAACCCCTAATGGGCCAAGCCCATTCGGCGCAAAATCACTAAAGCCCAATTCAAAGCCCAAACACAAAACTTGATCTTCTTGATTCCAAAATGTGATTCTAATTAGAAATTCATAATCTACACGAAATTCTAGGCTTAGGGTCAATTTTCACATTAAACCATGGTCATTTAACTATTCAAATTTATCGCCAAATCTAAACTAGTCATAGTTCGCTCTTTATCAATGATAATTCAAACCATCCCTAAACACACTACTTATGCAAGTAATAGAATACATATTTATGTTATTTGCTCATGTGTGTGAAAGTTCTCGGGTCTCACATCCTTCCCCCTTAAAAGAATTTAGTCCCTAAATTCATACTTGACCACTATAAAAGGTGTGAATATTTATTGCTCATTTCATCCTACAAGCTCTAATAATATGTTTAGACTACTTTTCAATCAAGGATCAAACAAAGTTTCATAATTAACTCTAGTTCCTGTAACCAATGAAGTTTAGGCTAAAAAATGTTATGAATCTTAAGTCTCGTATAATCTAACTTTAGCCGTGAAATCATCAAATCTTGTAAATCAAACGAGCTAGTTTAACTCCATCTAATCACTCAAATCATTGATGCCACTATTATTCAATCCTTTCAATAATCAACCATCACTTATACCAATTGTCCCATACCAGTAGGCATAGATAACATAACTAAAACAGAGGTGTAAAATTGGTTACACTCAACTATCAAAATTTGGTTCTTTGACTAGCTAGAATCTATTCAACTTTTAAAGGTTCGTCCTTTACCCAGGTAATAACCATTCATCTAAAACGGCTTCAGGCACTTGTCTAGATAGACACTCAATTGTCAAAGGTTGGTCCTTTGCCCAGCTGGAAGTCACTCAATTGTCAAAAGTTTGTACTTCACCCAGCTCAAATCCCCTCAATTGTTAAAGGTTGATCCTTTACCTAATCGGTGACCATATATCTGTTAAAGGTTGGTCATTTACCCAGAAAATGACTACTCATCTAAAAAGATATGAAGCTCTTGATCTGATAGTGTAACTCAATCTCCACCACTTCCTTGAAGATCAAATCCCGATAAATCAAAAGAACTAGTATAAAAAAATCTAATAACTCAACCATTGATGCCACAAATATCCAATCCTTTCAATAATCAATCATCATTCTTCTTTATTATTTTGGTTCGCCATGGCAATCTATAGAGAAAACAAGTCCGACTCTAACTCAATCTAACCAATTTCCTAAGATCAAACTTAAACTCTTAAAATAATGGCCGAAGACCTTATCCTAGCTGATGAAACTTAAGCTCTAATAAAAACTTAAGCCCTAATATGAACCTAAGCCTATTAAAACTTAAGCTCTAATACCATGTAAATTGTCAAGCCCCCGACCCGAGCATGAGCCGAAAGACGCGGCAACGACTACTCACCTATAGAGCTTCCCTTACAAGTGAGAAAAACCCCCATCGATCGATTAATCAATACAAGTACCTCGAAGGGTAATCAGAGTGCACTAAAAATCATCAAATATGCGGAAACAATATTATGTCGAAACACTTTTTACTTTGATACATAACTTTGTGTTTACACAATTGATCAATACTTATTACAAAACACAATACTCAATGATACATAATTCTAAATCCAACCCTTTTACAAATATCCATGGTACCCAACTTCATTACAATCCCAACTCTAAATCCGATCAACTAACACTGCCATGCCAGCCTCCTTAAATATAATATCTTCAATCTAACAAGATAGGCAATGGGTTAGCCAAATAAGTGCTATGAACCATGAAATGCAACTAGCAAGTTCCATCGTTAAGCAGGAATTCTAAAACATCATTATTATGCTATTACAAAACTACAATTCATAATATCCAACAAGAATCGTACCTGATACATTGACAAATTGTGTTGGAAATGAAGAGAAGATTGTTGAGAATCCTAGTAGGATTCCTACTCTTAAATCTTATCTAGTTTTTGTCTATCTTATCTAGTTGATGTCTTCTAAATATTGAAGTTTCTCGCTCTCGTCATGGTATTTCTCTCTATAACGATCTGACCTCCCACTTGGCACAATATTGTCCATTTTGACACGCCAGGCCTCATGGCTTTAAAAGGGAGGTCAAGTCATTATAGTGGCCGACTCTCGAAAGCTCTGCCGGCGATTTTAACCAGTGGGTTGCCAGATGTGGACCACACCACACAGCGAGGACAATGTGCCTAAAGGAGGGAAGATTGTGATGCCCCAAATGGGGGTCAAGTCTTGGTATCCCACATCGACTCAACGAAAATATGTCTTTGATTTATTAAGTGATTCAGGGATGTTGGGGTGCAAGCGTGTAGACAATCCTATGGATCCCAATACAACTTTCAGTCGATCAAGGTGAGTTGTTGACTGATCCAGGATAGTATACACAATTGGTTGGGAGATTGAATTATTTAACTGTCACTAGGCCAAACATCGCTTTTACAACAAGTGTGGTTAGTCAGTTCCTAAATGCCCCTTGTACCACTCATTGGGATGCTATTATTCGTATTCTGAGATATCTTAAGAATGCCCCTGGTCGTGGTTTACTTTATCAAGACCATGGTCATACTAGGATTTTAGACAGGTTCTCCATCGGATAGGAGATCCACTACTGGACACTGTATGTTTGTTGGGAGTAATTTGGTATCATGGAAGAGTAAGAAACAAATAATGGTTGCTCGATCAAGTGTGGAGTCTGAGTACTGAGCAATGACACACACTACTTGAAAATTAGTTTGGTTGAAGCAGTTATTAGTAGAACTTGGATTTGAAGAATCTCATCCTATAAGCTTGGTGTGTGATAATCAAGAAGTCATTCATATTGTAACTAATCCAGTGTTTCATGAAAAGACAAAACATATTGAAGTTGATTGTCATGTTGTTCGAGAAAAACTTTTGCATAATGTGATTAGTACAAGACATGTGAAATCAACATATCAGTTAGCATACTTGTTTACTAAACCATTGGATGGTTCACGAGTTAGATCTATTTGTGACAAGTTGGATGCATATGATATATATGCTCCAACTTGAGGGGGAGTGTTAAAGTATTAGGGTTTAAGTGTATTGATATAATTTCATAATATTAATTTATCTATATATATGAACACTATCCTTACTGTCTCTCTACTGCCTCTCTCTCTCTCTCTCTCTCTCTCTCTCCCCCTCTGAAAACCTAATCTTTGTCTAAACCCTAACCTAAATCTCAACATGGCCTTTTATTTCTTATGCTGAAATGACGTTAACGACACCACAATCCCAATTGAACTGAAAAACAGATGGCACTTCAAGTTCACAGTCACAATTCGAAAATCCTAAAACCTTATTAGTTCTTCCCCAAACTGATTAAAATGACAATTTTTCATGTCTAAATCCTATTCAGACCCACACGAGTGGGAGTGTGATGACAATGTCATTTCAGCATTAAAAAGAAAAAAGTTCATATATACATCACATGATTTAACTCTGTTAACCATTATTTAACGGAATATATTGTCAGAGAATTGATTGCAACGAATCAATAGTTTGAGGATCACTTATGCCAAATTGATAGATTGGGTACTCAAGTGCTACACACAAATAGTTCAAGTACCTGTGGTACAAGTATCCCTTTAATTTACATTGCATTTGTTTGTGTAAATGAGATCAACATTTCCAGATTGCACACGGAATAAGACTTCCTTAAAAGGAAAACTGAATAAAATTCATGGTGCCATTGACATCAACATCTACTGAAGAGAGTACATAGACACGCACTAACACACATGCATAGACATATACATATAAATAAGCAAATAAATAAATATTATATATATCTATAGATATACCCACACTTTAAAAAAAAAATATAAATCGAGTTGTAATGTAGTGAGTTCATTACCTTATACCATAATGTTCTAAACGAAAAAAGACATATAATTGGACTCATGTGTCAGACTGTCAGTATCTAATACGAAAAGAAGCATATTAAGGTGAAAAGTTAACTGAAACTGCGATCAGTAATGTGTAAAATGCACTGCATATCTACAGAAAACTAACCATTGCAGAGCTCTTATATGCAGCAGCACTCCCTTCATAGTCCTTGAGTTCATATTTTACTTCTCCAAGCAAACGGAAAACATCAGGGTCACTTGGTCTCTCCTGCAGAGCAAAGATCACTTTACATAGAGCAATCAGCTGATTTTCTGAACAGCGTGAGTTAAGAAGGACAAGGAAAGTGAAACTCATAATATAGAAAATACATAAATAAATAAGAACAAACCTCCGACAAATCCTGAAGAAGCAAAGCAGCTCGAGAATATTCTCCTAATTCTGCCAAGGTTACTGCAGCACCCTGCAGGACCCAATTTCAGGAATTTCAAAAGGCTGGTACAGGTGAATGGATGGTAAAAAAGGAAACTCATTTTTTTTTATTCATAAATGTGTTATTTAATACACATGCAGGCATGATAGAATCGGAGGAAACTGACAAAACATAAAATCATAATATTAATTTTTTTTGCATATAGGCTTGAGAATGTTTGAAAATGAAAATTAACTTTGCAATAAACTGACAAGACAGGAAGGTTCAATCACCAAACGACCTCTCAGAGCATTTTTCTAATCTTAGATTGATCCACGAAGGAAATGATATGAGAAGGTGGGAACTTTGTAGAATAACCTTTTAATATCATTGTCTTACCTGTCATTGGCTGAGATGGAATAGAGTTTTCTCCACAGATATAATGTTGCAGTCCAAAATAGCTTTTACTGTTCCCTTGCTGATATCAAGGAACTTGACTACTCCCAATCTAAATCATCTAGAACCAATCCGCAACTAGCTTACTCATTTTTCAGTTCTTCACTATATTTGGGAAAGATCAATAAGTAGATATGGGACCTAATATTCTTTATATTTGATGCACACATCCACAAGGAATTTCCCAGATTTTCATAGTAACTTTTACGAAAGTCAATCTAGGTCTGGAATTTCATTTCAACTATTATAATATTTTCAATGAAAGCATCATTACACGGCTCTAGAAGTCGAGTACAATTTTGAAGCTGACGTGTGTTGTCAGACTTCGTTCCCCTTCCCTCTGTATGCGTATGTGCGATTCTTGCATATGTTTTCAGAAATAATATTTTCAATAGATATTTTTTCTATTTCATCTTTGTTTTGGAAAGTTAAGCAACTTGCATTCCGCTCCCTGGACAACAAAAAGACTATATCTTTGTCGTAAACATTTTTTTGCATATTCATCAGATTTAGAAAATTTTATATCAATAAAAAAATTTTGTTCATTATAATTACTTGACAATGAAAACTTCAATTGATGTTTTACTGTCAATATTTTAAATATTCCCGAAGACACAAGACAAAACAGGCTTCCCTAAGACAGTGGATAGCATATCAATTCCTAAGGTAATAAACGCACAAGTACATAGATTTCATGGGACTATAAAACTAAAATTGGGAGCTAATTGACACATCAATAAAAATGTGTTTGATTCAGGAGGTATCAACACAAAGTTATTAAGTGGATGAGTAAACACACACACTTCATATAAGCTTTTAGTAGTGTATAACGCTTCATGACTCACTTCGAGCGCAGTTGGATCCTTCGGGTAGTTGCCTAGTGTTGCCTCATACTGTTTAAGCCTATTCTGCCACGAATTAAAAATTAAGATGTTAAATTCCTAAAAACAAAAAAAAATGAAGAAGAGTGGTTATTGCCCAATGTAAACGATAGAACAAAAATTAAATAAATATCACATAACTTATGTTGAGGACGTGCACTAGTATAAAACTCACAAGAGGAAATGTTCAGAGTTATACAGAAGCATGTGCAGATACAATTAAATAAGGTGATTTTTTTAATGACCATGAAAAAAAAGGAAAGAAAAATATACAAAAGAAAAGACACAAGACACATCCGCCAGGATCTTATTGGTCAAGAATTTGGACTCAAGTTCTATAAATAGCCCATGAACCCTCCTTTGAAGGGGTTCCAAATCACTCAAGCATCCAAACTATATGAGATATCTCCAGACACTTATTTAGAACTTTCCCTTAAGATGTAGCTTGCAAATGAGTATCTTGTAATTCTATCCTTTGTTTGTCCAGCATGCTCATAAGTTCTTTAATAACCTAGACCTCTTTGAAGCCAAAACTCAAAATAGGACAGATATTCGACAAGATTCAAACTTTTCTTTAAGAAACTAAAACAAAAAAATTCAGCTAACAATGAAGGTAAGGGAAGGTGCCCAGAAAAGTTCTTAAAAAATGTAGGTCTAAGAAAATACCATGCCCTTTGTATGCCTAAATACTATTTTTTGTACTAAAGACCTAACCAGGGGCATGAGGCCCAAGCAATGACCATGGCTACATATATCTTAGGATTTTCTTTTTCATATTCTTTTATCATTAATTATTTTACATTCAGATTTTATCGTCCCATAGTTTTCCTATTGTCTCCTTGAATGGTCACATGCAATACTTGCACCCTTTTAAGTGAAGTATAACACTGGTGTGCTTGGGATTTTAGATTTGTATTCTATCTAGACTCCTTGTAACAAATTTTGAAATTAGAGAATTGAAGAAATGGCTGGCTTCCTCTTCCCTCTTTCCCTTTCTGCTTGATTCCTCTTCTTTTTCTTGTCTTTAATTCTCCTCTATTTCTCTTACCTACCTAAATCTTTGTCTGTCTGCTTCATGGTTAAGTTTGATTTCCTAATACCATGAATCTGGAACTTCTAAACTCAAAGGAAGAAAACAAATACAGGCAATTTCCATGAATATTACCTGAAGAGTAGCTTTCTCTTTCTCTGACAGTTTATTCTTTACTACTATAGTATCCTCGGTGGGACTGACACTGAAAGGTAGAAATGCATATCAAGATCAAACCAACACATCAGAGATGCATATAATAAAATATAATGATAACATTGAAACCATGAAATGGAATAATAAAAATCAAGTAATTTTAACCCCTAGCCTAACATGTAAGGTGTGTATGTGGAATTTAAAACTTCAAGTTTAAAGGTTTTTGGTTAAGTTTGTGTCATTCTTCTGGTGCTCTAGTCTGCAGCACCAAAGTAAACTTTACCAATCAATAAAAAAAATACAAGTATCAATTGACTAATTTCAGAATACTCAGATTCCTCCACAACTACATAGCTTCCTCGCATTTGTTTAAAAAAGACAAAAGTAGCCAAATGAAGATTTTGAAGGTCAAGAAAGGAACATGAGATAAGTTACTAGCAGTATACAACAGCTAAGAAATTACTAGTAGAAAATGGTGAGGCTAGATTTTAAAGAATTAGTAGATAGCACATTAGCATTTTTGTAAAAGATATATTTAGCAGTCTGAAAGGTACTTGAAGTGTTTCAGGGGACATTATCTATGAGATCCAAGTACAGCAACTAAGTTCAGGTGATAAGAGGGATTCCTCCATGATATTCTAGGTGGTCTTCCCATCTGCTTCTTGTTAGAAAGTCATCATTTTCAATTTTTATTTTAAATTGTAAGGTAGATTTGGTACAAAGAACAAGTGACAGGTTTGGAGGACTGTCTGCAGAACCTTTATGGGGCCTATGGATGGAACAGATAGCAGGAATTTCTGCAAGTGAACATTCGGTGGCGGCTTAATGCCTTGTTTCCTATTATTTTAGAACTAAGTCCCTTACCAAGAGAAGTCCAGCCTATAACTATTTTTGCACCTTTTCTATAGAACTAAAGCACCACACTTTCAGTTCCATTAAGCCACCAAATGCAAACTACCTGATGGGGTACACAAGGAAGAATAGATTTAGTAATGTACAACAAGGAAATAGAAGAAGAAGAAATGGAAACCAGACCATCCTAGGGATTGGAAGAGAAACCAAGCCATCCTAGGGATTCGAAGGAGAAACCATGACACACTGGAGGTTGAGAGAATTTCAACAAAACTGAATTTTATTCATTCATAAGCTAACATGAAAATTAACATAAGGGATCTCTATATATAGAGATCTTAGATGTCCTAGTCCTACTCCAATACTTGAAATTAAATACTAATCAAATACTATATCCTAAAAACCTTACTAAAATATTATAATTCTTAAAACTCAAAATACCCATAATATTTCTTAATTACAAAGTTGTCCCATATCCTAAATTAAAACTAACTCTATTCTTCCTTGTGTCCCTCATTAGTAAGTTTACACCAATTGCTCCCTCGTTAGCATATCTGAATCCGCCTATATTCTCCTCCTCTAAGGATGATCTCCCCATTGCTCTTCGTAAGGGTAAGAGTTTATGACCGCTCATCTTATTGCTAATTTTGTGTCTTATGATCATTTATCTCCTTCATACTCTTCGTTTTTTACTTCGGTCTCTACTATCTCTACCCCCAAGTGTCTATTACATAAGCTTTGTCTCATTCCGGGTGGAAAGAAACCATGAAAGAGGAGATGAATGTCTTGATTACTAATGATAAATGGGACTCGGTTCCTCTTCAATCTAGAAATCTATTGTTGGAAAGGTTCATCCGAATGGTACTGTTTGGCGAAAGGGTATACACAGGTATATGGTATTGACTATGCTAAGACATTATCCTTTGTGGGTAAGATTATTTTTGCTCGTGTCTTTATCTCCTTAGCGGCTACATTTAATTGGTCTTTCCATCAATTTGATGTGAAGAATGCTTTTCTACATAGTGCTCTACACGAGAAGGTTTACGTGGAGTAACCTCCTAGGTTTGTTGCTTTGGAGGAGTCTAAGTTAGTATGTTGGTTGAATAAGTCTCTATGTGGCTTGAAACAGTCCCTAGAACATGATTTCACATGTTCAGTTAGGTGGCAATTTGACTTTGGTCTCAGTACATGGTTTCCTAGCATTGAACCATTTTCTAGGCACTATGTTTCGGACATTTAGGACAACTAAGATACTTTTTGAGTATTGAAGTTGCTAGATCTTGTCATGGTGTTTCTATGTCTCATCATAAAAATGTTCTTAATTTGTTAAATGATACACGGATGTTGAGGTGTAAGCTTATAGACAATCCTATGGATCCCAACACAAAACTTGCGGTTGAACAGGATGAGATGTTGTCTAATCCAAGACAATATAAAAGGTTGGTTAGGAGATTAAATTATTTGACTTTTGACTGTTACTAGACCATACATCTCATTTGCAACATATATGGTTAGTCAGTTTCTAGATGCCCCACGAATTAGTCATTGGGATGTTTTTATTCGTATTTTGAGATATCTTAAAAGTGTTCCTCGTCTTGGTTTATTTTATCAAAACCATGATCATTCTCAGGTTAAAGGTTATAGTGATGCAGGGCGGGCTCTCCATAGGAGGTCCACTAGATATTGTTTGTTTGTTAGGGTAATATGGTATCATGGAAGAGTAAGAAACAAACCGTGGTTGCTAGATCAAGTGTTGAATCTGAATACAAAGTGATGGCACACACTACCTTAGAGTTAGTTTAGGCGAAACAGTTGTTAGCAGAACTTGGATTTAAGCAATCATGTCCTATGAGCTTGGTGTGTCAATCGATCATTTATTCATATTACAAATAATCCAGTATTTCATGAGAGGACTAAGCATATTGAAGTTGGACTTTTGCAAAATGTGATTAGTACAAGACATGTGAAATCAGTAGATCAGTTAGTAGACTTGTTTACTAAACCATTATATGGTTTACAGGTTAGAGCTATCTATAACAAGTTAGGTGTATATAACATCTATGCTCCAACTTCAGAGAGAGTGTTAGAGTATAAGAGCATTCTTGTAACTACCACATATATTGTCTAATATAGATACACAAGTCCAAACATTGTCTGGTAGCCTTTTCACTCTCTAATTATTCTAATCCCAAGTTAACAATAACTATTTCAAAAGATTTCTTGAGGAGGCTTATTACCCTAACATGCTTTTTTTTTAATCAACCAATGTTTTTATAATTATTTGGGATATAAAGCTATTCATAAACCATATAAAGACCCAATCAATAAAAGCCAATATAAAAAATCTTATCGAGTTAATAATTAAGTAATAAACAAACTTAAATTAGATATTCAATAAAATAAAATTATAACATTATATTATATCTCCAAAGGAAAATTTGATTTTAGATGACACTTTTTCTTTATTTTTTCTTTCATCACACAATTTTTTTTATGAGTAAAAGAATTGTATAAACATCAAAAGGGTACCAAGGGGTGCCGCCCATGTACAAGTAGATCTATCTAATAGATATAGTATCTATGAAATCTAAAAGGTGTATGTCATTTACAAAAGCCTTTCCCTCTAACAAAAAATCAAGGGTATTAAGCCTCCCATCTTTAAGGGACTTAATCGATCTTTCCACCCGATCAAAAGTTATCATATTCCTTTCCTTCCAAATTGTTGAGAGTTCAAATAAGATTCTTAATGAATGTCCTAATAAGCTTGGATCATATTTATCTTATCTAATTGTTGTGTCCTATTCCTATTAGACTTAATATTCACAAGTCTATATATTGGGTCAATTGTATTCTTTTTATTCAATCAATAAGACATAGAATTCTTTTCAGTTATTGTTTTTCAACATTGTATCATAGCAAAATCTCTGTTAGGATCCTGAATAATTTTTTTATTTCTTCCAAAAAAAATTGTCCGTACTGTCTATCCATACCGTTCATTCGACACTGTTCATCTAGCACCATTCCTCTCTACTATTCATCGACACTATTCTCGAATACTATTCACAAGTAGCAGAGAAAGTTTGATAAATAGATTTGCACAAAAAAAAAGGCAATTAAAAAAGAGGCAGTAAAAAAAACCTTAATTCAAAAAAAAATGTTCATCTATCTTTCCTCTTAACTTTGTCTTCCGTGTGAGGAATTTTGTTTTGTATTATCCTTTTATTTAGGAAATCACTATGGAGTCCAAGATTGTCTCCGGTGTGTCTCCCCATCCAAGTTCTCATATTAGAATAGCCGTGGTAATTTTGTTCATCAATGTACTTACTGCCATCTTTTCGGGCATACTTGAGAGACGTATTGGAAGTTAGTTGGTCATAGTCGAGATTCACTTCATCAATGTACGTAATGTCATCGTTCCGGGCATACTCGGGAGATGTGTTGGAAGTTAATTGGTCATCCCATGATTGCTAATGATACGATTTCTGATTCTATTCAGTATGGACTTACCTCAAATTTCATGCCTTCAACTTCTCTGATGGTTTCCAAAGAAGGGTATAATGAGTTCTTACAGTATAAGGCAACCAACGGGACATGTTCCTCGACTGTCCTTTCCGCCCAGAAAGGTACACCAAAAGCTTATCTATCATCTGGTAACTCTTCATCTAGACCTTGGATCCTTGACTCTGCAACTACTAATTATTTTTCCGGTACCACTAATGTTTTCTCTAGATTTTATCACTCTTCGTCTTTGTCTAATGGTACTCTTCCAGATGAATCTAAAACCACTACTAATGGCATTAGCACTCTGCACCCTAGTTCTTCTATGCCTTTATCATTTGTCCTTTATGCTCTTTTTTCTTAGTATAATTTGATATTTGTTACTCAGCTTACAAAATCTCTTAACTGTTCTGTTACCTTTCTTCCTGATTCTGTTCTTATCCATAATCTAACAAGAAGAAAAACAATTTGTGAAAGGCATGAATCGGACGGCCTGTATTACTTTGATCCTATCCCATCACCCATTGCTAGCTCGATTGATGTGTCTCCACTTCAAGAACAATGCCGTTTTGGTCATCCGTCCTTAGAGAAGCTGAAAAAATTAGTTCCTATTTTGAGTCAGGTTTCGTCTTTAAAATGTGAGTCGTGTCAATTGGGTAAACATCATCGTATATCGTTTCCTTCCCAAATTAATAATCGTGTGTCTAGTCCTTTTATGTTAGTACATTATGATATTTGGGGTCTGATATGGCGCAAAATACTCCGGCCCAAATAGGCTCCAAGCTCAGCAAAATACTCCGGCCCAAATGCGCTCCAGGCCTAACAAAACAATCCACTCCAAATAAGTTCAGGCCCGGCTAAGTCTCCGGCCTGATGGAGGCTCCGGTCCAAGAAACAGCCCAATAAATCTCTCGGCCCAGCAAAACCTTTGGGCCCATGAAGAATGGCCCAGACCTGAGCCCCCTCGACGCACAGCCTTGCAGCTACACTACGGCCACCCTGCAGCTACACTACGGCCACCCTACGACCTGCAGCAGCCACCTACGGCAGCCCTGCCCCGAGCTTGTAATCATTGACCCCTTGGGGGTGGATAGCTATAAATAAGCCCAGGTATTGACTCCACCGAGACACATTCAGTCTTTTTCTACTCGCACTTGATTTACTTAAGCCCTCGGTTTCTCTTAAACCCTCGGCTTCTCCCTTAAGCTCTTGCTAACTTAAGCATCAGAGCGTCCTCGAAGGCCTCCCCCTCCCCTCTTTCCGAGGGCCTTTAGTCTATCCCTGTTACTTGTGCAAAGCCCAAGTCATATCAACACCCAAGCCACGTCAGCACGTCAGCTTCCAGACCATATCAGCACCCAAGCCACGACCTCACCCAGGCCACGTCAGCACCAACAGTTAGCAGCATCAACAGATTGGTGCCGTCCATGGGAAACCACAATCTCTCGCTACAGTGAGAGCGAAGAAGTAAAAAGAACTCATCTATGACGATGCCGCCAAGAAACAGTGTCAGAAGAACCGACAAGGAAGCCCCAGTGGCATGCTCGGCTCCTACCCAAGGCGACGCTCGCAGTCACCAAGCCAAACCCAGGTTCCTAACAATCCCCTAGCACGCCACCCCTGCCAGAGAATAGCACCCTCACATTTTCGGAAATGACTCTCCTAATTACGAGAAAGAGGCTGCCCACCTCCAGGCTCCAGTGACTCAAGCTCAATTCCAGGAGCTCTCCAGGATGATAGCCAACTTAGCGGCCCAAGTACGGGGAGGAGGTCAGCAACCTTTCTTCCCTCCTTACCAAGCTCCAGAGCAAGCCGGGTCATCCGGCAGGGACGACCCAACCTATAACCAGCCCCACACCAAGCCCTCGCCGCGTAACAGCCGATCCAAGTATAGCTCCTCCTCAAAAGGCAACCTTAGCCTAGACAGGTGGTTCGAGGAAATGGAAGAAAAAATAGACTCGGCTCTAAGATGCAAAAATCCCAGCCTCATAGATTAGCTCTGCATCTAAGATCCTCCATTCACGAAGGACGTCCTCGAGACCCCGCTTCCGCCCAACTTCAGGATGCTTCAAGTCATGATGTATGATGGCTCCACGGATCCTATGGACCACCTACAGCACTACAAAACGACTATTATGCTACACCGGCATTCGAACCCGGTTATGTCCCGCGCCTTCCCTCTGACTCTCTAGAAGGCAGCGGGTACCTGGTACTCAAGGCTGAAGCCAGGAAGCGTCAGCAATTTCAAAGACCTCAGCTACACCTTCGCCTCCCATTTCCTCAGTAGTAAGGGGCCCAAGAAGACTTCAGAGAGCCTCTTCAACATCATCCAGCAGCGAGGGAGAGGCTTCGAGCCTACATCTCACAGTTCAATATAGCAGCATGGGAGATCCCTGACCTCGACCCAAACATCCAGGTGATGGCATTCAAAAATGGATTGAGATCGGGCATCTTCAGCTCTAAACTGACTCGGCGCCCGCCCAGAGACATGAACGAAATCTTGGCCCAGGCCGAGAAATACATGTTGGCAAAGGATGACCAAGCCTTCAGAAGAGAGAGGGAAGGGGAAGCTGAGAAGAAGAGAAAGGATCCCGACCCACAGAAGGGGACAGTCAAGAGGCCCCACCAAGAGAAGAGGTACAGACCCCACCCTCGAGCTGACGGCTTCACTCCACTCAATGCCACCAGGACAAATGTCCTCATGCAGCTCCAAGATAAGTCCGTCCTCCAGTGGCGACCCAGTAAGCCGCATCTCGGAGGTGACCAGAGGCAATGGTGCCGTTTCCACCAGAACTATGGTCATGACACTGAGGAATGTCATGACCTGAAGGAGCAGATTGAAGCTCTTATCAACCGGGGGTATTATCAGGAATTTACCTAGCCCCGAAGAAGGGACAGCCCGCGCAACCGAGAAGAGATGCCGGACGTCCCTATCACCAACAGGAGAGGAGAGACCCGCAAACGAACCCTAGGGCCGAGCAAGAAGGGCCCAGTCAAAAGAAGCAGGAGGTGACCACGACCACCCGCATCATCAAGACAATTCGGGGCAGAATAGTAGAGCGTACGCCAGGGTCGTAGCCTCCGTCAGCGGCCCCCACAAGAAAAGAAGAACAGAACCAGTGATCTCCTTCACGAAGGATGATTTAGAGGATGTACAGACTCCTCACGATGATGCAGTGGTAGTCTCTCTTCTGGTTGCCAACTGCGAAGTACGACGGGTCCTGATTGATAATGGAAGCTCAGCGGACATATTATTCCATGATACTTACCAGTGCATGGAGCTGAAGGATGGACATCTTGAGCCGGCCTCGGCCCCCCTCTATGGTTTCAGCGGTTCTCCAGTGTTCGCTAAGGGGAGCATAGTCCTCCCGGTGACCGCAGGAACAGCGCCAAGGACCTCCACAGTGCAAACCACCTTCCTGGTAGTCAAGCAGCCCTCCTCCTACAATATGATCATCGGCCGACCCACCCTCAACAAATTGAAGGCCGTTGTTTCTACCTATCACCTGAAGGTCAAATTTTCCACCAATGAAGGTGTAGGAGTGATCAGAGGGATCAGAAAATCTCCCGGACCTACTACCTGAACGCCGTCAGAGAAGGGAAGAAGACAGAGACCCTGCCCCTTGAGGTAGAAGATCTCAGTGATGAGATGAGGACACCTAGGGGGCGACTCGCCGAGGAGTTGACCTCGGTACCACTCGGAGGAGACCCCGCCCGGACCGTCCAAATAGGCGCAAACCTCCCCGAAGAGCACAGAAATGAGCTCCTTTCCCTGCTCCGAAAGAACAGAGACCTGTTCGCTTGGTTGACCTCGGACCTGCCGGGGATCAGCCTTGGGACTATCGAGCATCGCCTGAATGTGGATCCCACGTACAAGCCAGTCATCCGGAAGAAAAAGACCTTTGCACCTGAGTGCCAGGCGGCTATCAACACCGAGGCGGATAAATTGCTAGAAACCGGTTTTATCGGAGAGGCCAGGTACCCAGAATGGGTATCCAATGTGGTAATGGTCAAGAAAGCTAGCGGTAAATGGCATATTTGTATTGACTTTACAAATTTAAACAAGGCTTGCCCAAAGGACATCTTCCCTCCCCTTCGGATTGATCAGATGGTAGACGCCACCTCCTGACATGAACTCCTTTTTTTTATGGATGCATACTCTGGCTATAATCAGATCTTCATGCACAAGCCGGACCAAGACAAGACCGCCTTCGTCACTGACCGAGGGCTATATTGTTACAAAGTCATGCCCTTCGGACTCAAGAACGCTGGGGCAACCTATCAGAGGCTGGTGAACAAGATCTTCAAGGGGCAGATTGGGCGGAACATTGAGGTTTATGTAGATGATATGCTAGTTAAGAGCGCAGAAGCACGCAGCCATTGCTCCGACCTGGAAGAGGCGTTCAGAGTACTGCGCCAGCATAACATGAGGCTAAATCCGTCCAAATGCGCATTCGAGGTAACCGGAGGCAAGTTCCTAGGGTTCATAGTCACCCAGAGAGGAATAGAAGTCAATATGGAGAAGATAAAGGCCATCCTTGATATGACCCCTCCCAAGTCTGTGAAAGAAGTCCAGCGGCTCACCGGCCGAGTCGCGGCTCTAAACCGTTTCATGTCTAAGTCCGCGGAAAGGTGCCTTTCTTTCTTTAAGGCCATCAAGAAGGCGAAAAATTTCTCCTAGTCCGAGAGCTACCAAGAAGCTTTTGAAGATTTAAAGAAGTATTTAAGTTCACCACCGCTCCTAACCAAGCCGCTCTCGGGTGAGGAGCTTTTCCTTTATCTATCGGTCGGACAGAGCACTGTGGCCTCTGTCCTGGTACGGGAAGAAGCGGGCGTCCAGAAGCCCATTTACTATGTCAGCAGAATTCTCCACGAGGTCGAGACAAGATACCCTCCTATCGAAAAGATGGCCTACGCCCTGGTAGTGGCAGCGCGGAAGCTCTGACCTTATTTTCAGGCACACACTATCATCCTCTTGACAGATTAACCCTTAAAGCAAATCTTGCATAATCCCAGCGTTTCTGGGAGAATAGTGAAGTGGGCGGTGGAACTGGGAGAGTTTGACATCCGCTACCAGCCCCGACAAGCAATCAAAGGCCAAGCTCTGGCTAGCTTCATTGTGGAGACAACTCTGTCCATGGACTCGGACGAATCCACAGTGTCCGTGCCAAGTGAAGCCTCTCCAGGATAGACCCTCCATGTAGATGGATCCTCAAATTCACTAGGGAGTGGGGCAGGGCTCATCCTCTGTAGTCCAAAAGGCTTCACGATCGAGTATGTCTTGAGGTTCGGATTCAAGACCTCCAATAACGAAGCGGAGTACGAAGCTCTCCTAGCCGGTCTGAGGTTAGCCAAAGCGTTGGCCGTCGAGGTTCTGGATGCTTTCAGCGACTCTCAGTTGGTGGTGAGTCAGATAAAAGGAGAGTTTGAGGCCAGGGGGGGAGAAGCTCGCCCAATATCTCCAAAAGGTGAAGGAATTAGCCGCCGAGTTCAAGACGTTTCAGATAACTCAGATCCTTCGAGCCGAAAACTCCAAAGCAGATGCCCTAGCCAACTTGGCCTCTTCCCAGCACTTGAAGACCAACAGAGCTGTCTATCAGGAAAATCTCTCCTCACCAAGTATAGATGAGGCTCCAGTCCTGCCAGTAGAAGAGGGACCCACATGGATGGATCCAATCCTCCAGTATCTAAAAGACGGCACGATACCCGAGCGAAAAGATCAAGCCAGGAGGCTAATCTCCCGTGCCTCGCGATACACCCTCATGGAACGGCAGTTGTACAAGAGGGCTCTGACCATACCTTACCTGCGATGCCAAGGGAGGCCGATTATGCTTTACGAGAGGTCCGCAAAGGGGTATGCGGGAATCACCCGGGAGCTCGGGCCTTAACTTTCAAGGTTCTCCGCCAAGGGTACTACTGGCCCGCAATGAATGACGATGCAACAGACTTGGTAAAGAAATGTGAGAACTGCCAGCGGTGGTCTCCGATATCGCACCGCCCTGCTAACCCTCTTATCTCTATCACCAGTCCCCTCCCCTTCGCCATGTGGGGGATGGACATCCTTGGCCCGTTCCCGACGGCTACGGGACAGAAGAAGCACCTCATCGTAGCCATTGATTATTTCATCAAGTTGGTCGAGGCTGAGCCACTGACCAGCATCACGGATCACCAAACCCGGAATTTCGTCTGGAAATCAATAGTATGTCGGTTCGGAATCCCTCGGGTATTGATCACCGACAACGGAAAGCAGTTTGATAGTTCCCGGTTCAAGACATTCTGTGATGACCTCCACATCGAGCACATGTTCTCGTCCGTGGGGTATCCACAGGCCAATTGCCAGGCTGAAGTGACCAACATGACGCTTCTCCAAGGAATCAGAAGAAGACTTGATGAGGTGGATAAACAGTGGGCTGACCAGCTCTCCAATATACTTTGGGCCTATCGAACCACAGTAAGAACGCCAACAGGAGAAACTCCCTTCTTCATGGCATACGGATCAGAGGCCGTCATCCCTCTTGAAATCGAGGTCCCATCAATGAGAGTACAATGCTTCGAACCAAGCAAAAACGAGGAAAGGTTAAGGATGAACGCGGATCTGGTTGAAGGAGCTCGGGATAAAGCCCAAATTCGCCTAGCTGCTTACCAGCAGAGGGCTGCTCGATACTATAACTCCCAGGTTCAGCCCAAAGACTTCAAGCTGCATGACCTCGTCCTCCGAAAGAGTGAAGTGTCTCGTCCCCGCCACACGGGGAAGCTAATCTCAAACTGGGAAGGCCCTTATCGGATCCGAAGGGTTTGTAGAGTTAGCACCTACGAGCTCGAAGATATGGATGGAAAACCCATCCCCTACACCTGGAACGCGGAGAACCTCCGTAGGTTTTATCAATAAAATGTAAAATGTAAAAGCAAAAATTCAATAAAGTTGAAAGTTGAACTCAATAAATTTTCTTAAGTTAAAGAGGGAGTACAAAGGAAGGGCGCTATCGACTCCGGATACAAAAACAGGCCTATTCTAAGGAGCCTAATGGGCGTCACCATCACTCCCCGTTCCGTCCTCGCCATCTCCCACATCCCAGGCTTCGCCATCTTGGGCTGGCTGGGTCTCACAACCTGGACCCTCTTGGGCGCCGGCACTAACAATCTCCTCTGCGCCCCCTCCTGAAGAAGCGGCATCGGACCCCTCTGAATCGGCCACCAAGTCAAGACCTGAGAAATCCACCCCCGGGAAAAGGAGCACAGTCTTTCTCTTGGCTTCATTGAAACCTTCGAAGTACTGAATTGCCCCTTCCTTTGTCAAGGATACCTCCTTCTCCGCGGACCGGCGGCGGACTTCTTCCAGTTCCCCCCTCAGGACCTCCTCAGTTCGACGCCAATGATCCCTCTCAAAGAGTGCCTCTGCCTTGTCCCTCTCCGCCGTCTCGAGAGAAAGAGACAAATCATGGGCTAAATTCTAAGATTCCTCCAATTTGAGCTGGATCTTGGCCAGACGATCCGTCATATCCAAGGTACGCCGAGAAAGCACCCCAGCAAGAACCGCAGCCTAAAAAGAGCGGCCTCATCAGAAACAGTCAATATATGTGGGCCAACCAAAAGGCGAACCAAGCGTTACATGAGAAAAAGCGATCTCCGCCGCCGAGCACAACGACTTTATGGGCTTCGATGAAGCATCCACCATATCGCAAGGAGGGATCCCCAGCACCAAATGCTCACGAGCAACCCTCAAGTGGGCAAACACGGAGTCGTCCATCCTCAAGGCCTACAGTAGAGTGAAAAGGGGGGCCATCCCAGACGTTTCTTAGGGAAAAGATGCCCTCGAAGGAAGAGTGGGAGCGACTGGGTCCACCCATTCTTTAGGAGTCGGGGTCCTCGGGGAACTATCAGCTGGAATTGGAGCCACGGATGAGACTTTGGCCTTCTTCTTCTGCCCTTATCCGCTAGCCTCCGCGGCCCTCTTCTTTTCGCAAGCCGGACGCCTAGCCATCGCCGCCGTCTCCATGTCTGCACGAAAAGAGAAGCATTAAAGACTTGGAGAAAAAAGGTAAAGTTTCTATGAACTAGTAAACCAGTAGCTACCATGCTCAAGGTTCGGGGGAAGGCTGGGAGGACACAGGCCGCGCCTGTGGAGTTCTTCATTATCTCCGAGCACCTCGATATCCAAGGGCACGACAAGCATCGCCCTCAACGTCTCCTGCTCACGAGGCAAGAGGTGTGGCTTTTTGCATTTACCAACACGCTCCAAACTCCAATTGAGAGGGACGTCGAAGCTCCCAGCGCTCCGAACAAAGAAAAAGCCTCCCTTTCACCTCTTTATGGAGGAAGGCTTCTCCTTCAAAACACTCTTCCCCGCCTCGAGCTGACAATGGCCCATCCCGAATGACCAAGCCGGGCTAGCTGAAAATGGGCCTTGAACACGTTGATATTCATCACCCCTCCAACTTCCTGGCACACGGCTATAAATGTCAGGATCAGTCGGATTGAATTAGGCACTAGCTGGCTTAACACGATGCCAAAGTATCTAAGTATCAAACAGAGGAACGGGTGAAGAGGAAGCCTGAGCCCGACCTTAAGCTGATGTTCATAAACACATAGCTCATAAGGCACCCGACTCGACAGGGCATCGCAGGCCCTCTCCCCACCCTCGGGGGCTCGCATGTGAAACTCTAGAGGGATCCTATACTTGATCCGCATCCTTACAAGGCTAGCCTCCTCCACTACGCTCGGAATGGAATTCACCTCGAACGTCCACTCCTCCCTCTCAGTATCCAAGGCGTCATCTCTAATAAGCAATGACGCCCGAACATCCCCCTCTCCAGATGTTTCATCCTCCTCGCCCTCCCCTTTGTCTCCCTCTCCCTCATATGGCACGAGGGTCTAGCCTTCTCCCCTAGGAGCCGCCCCCTGAGAGGAGACGCCATCACTAGAAGAAACACCCATCGTTTCCTCTAACTCCCTGGACAGAGCTCCACTAGTATCACTACCACCAGACATTTTACTCACCTAGAAAGAAAAGCTTTTGTGGACGACTCCTAACAACGCCGAGCGCTCTCAGACTCTCTAGCTAAACCGATACTCTCAAGATCTCTAAAAAATGCAAAGTGAAGACTGAAGAAAGGGGGAACCCACTTGTATAGAGGTTGTGGCAGCAGAAACAAGAAACGTCAATCCTCGCGTAAGATGAAAGGACGAGCCCCATGCACTTCCCCAGGCGCCGTTTCCAGTCACCAAGGTGCCAGCTGTCGCTAGAACATGCCTTCTGCTGTAACCAAATCAGCCGCCATCGTTTGTCAAGCCTACAGAAAGGTAAACCTAGTTGGCCTAGAGTGGGCAGAAAAGCCCACGTGCGCAGGAAGGAGGAAGCTACACGAACATAAGATTCTCCAAGTCTTGATCGCTCGGCCATGTTTTATCAAGGACCCTCCAAAGTCCGAGCCTTGTCAAAGCTCGGCCGTATTCTCCAAAAAGTCCGAGCGTACGAGCTGCGTTGCATACGCTCGGCCATTTTTTCTCCAAGGATTCTCCAAAGTCCGAGCCTTGTATTCTCCAAAAAGTCCGAGCGTACGAGCTGCGTTGCATACGCTCGGCCATGTTTACTCCAAGGATTCTCCAAAGTCCGAGCCTTGTCAACGCTCGGCCGTATTCTCCAAAAAGTCCGAGCGTACGAGCTGTGTTGCATACGCTCGGCCATTTTTTCTCCAAGGATTCTCCAAAGTCTAAGCCTTGTCAACGCTCAGCCGTATTCTCCAAAAAGTCTGAGCGTATGAGCTACGTTGCATACGCTCGGCCATGTTTTCTCCAAGGATTCTCCAAAGTCCGAGCCTTGTCAACGCTCGGCCGTATTCTCCAAAAAGTCCGAGCGTAGGAGCTGCGTTGCATACGCTAGGCCATGTTTTCTCCAAGGATTTTCCAAAGTCCGAGCCTTGTTAACACTCGGCCGTATTCTCCAAAAAGTCCAAGCGTATGAGTTGCGTTGCATACGCTCGGCTATGTTTTCTCCAAGGATTCTCCAAAGTCCGAGCCTTGTCAACGTTCGGTCGTATTCTACAAAAAGTCCGAGCGTAGGAGCTACGTTGCATACGCTCGGCCATATTTTCTCCAAGGATTCTCCAAAGTCCGAGCCTTGTCAACGCTCGGCCGTATTCTCCAAAAAGTCCGAGCGTACGAGCTGCGTTGCGTACGCTCAGCCATTTTTTCTCTAAGGATTCTCCAAAGTTCAAGCCTTGTCAACGCTTGACCGTATTCTCCAAAAAGTCCAAGCGTACGAGCTGCGTTGCGTACGCTCGGCCATTTTTTCTCCAAGGATTCTCCAAAGTCCGAGCCTTGTCAATGCTCGGCCGTATCCTCCAAAAAGTCCGAGTGTATGAGCATTCTCCAAAGTCTGAGCCTTGTCAACGCTCGGCCGTATCCTCCAAAAAGTCCGAGCGTATGAGCTGCGATGCATACACTCGGCCATTTTTTCTCTAAGGATTCTCCAAAAAGTCTAACGCTCGGCCAAGTTCTCCAAAAAGTCTGAGCCTTGTCTAACGCTCGGCCAAGTTCTCCAAAAGTCCGAGCCTTATTCTAACGCTCAGCCAAGTTCTCCAAAAGTCCCAACGTTTAAGCTACACTACTAACGCTCAGCCTTATTCTCCAGGGTTCAGACGTTTTGCAAACACTCTACCAAGACTTCTCCTAGTTCAAGCATTTCTCCCACATTGTGTTCAAAATCAAGCTCGTTTTATTAAAGTACGAAAGGCAAGGATATCACACAAGACAAAGATTAAAAGAGAAGATATTTTATTAATTCAGGGAATTACAACTAACGACCTCGAAGTACGAAGTAAATAGGGCCCTAACGGCGTCGAAGTACAAAGGAAAAGTCAAAACACCAGGCTTCTCAGGCAGTGCCTGTTACAAGCGCCCACACCTCCTTCAGGCTGAAAAGCTCCTGGCACAAGCCTAAAGAGCTCCTGGGGCGAGCCTGAGACTGAAAGCGCTCACCTGTCAAGTGTAGCCCCAGGCTCAGGTGACCTCCTTAGCCCCTCTTCTTCTTCTGTTCCAATAAGCTCAAGGGACCAAGGAGCCCACCATCCAGAGACACGGCCCCCCTCCTCTTGGTTTTAAATGAACCAGTGGTACTCTTTCGAGCCCAGCCGTGCCTCTCTTGGCACAAGGAACCCTCCCAGCTCCCACTCGGAATCTGAAAGAGGTCCTTGCCTCCACTCGGAATCTGAAAAAGGTCCTGACCCCCGTTTGAAATCAGGGAGAATACCATATTCATTGAACCACGATCCTCCTCTAGGGTAGCCTCGTCTTCCTCTTTGGCTTCCATAAAACCCTCAAGAGACTGATGGCCCCCCTCCCTCTCTGAGATCATTACCCTCGAAATTATCTAAGCCAATGACTCCTCTATTAGAAAGTAATATCTCCCTCTCAAATCTCTTCAGAAACTAAACTTGTTTTCTGCTTAAGACAAAAGGTGTCAGAGACCCCCTTTTTATAAGAAGGGAAAATGCATTTAGCAAGGAGAATTAGTGTAGATATCGGAAAAAGAGGGAACTTTACGGTTTTCACAACAACTTTTCGCTTCCCCAAACAACCCTTCGCCTCCCGAGAGTAATGGTCCTACTCCCAAGGACGGTCGTTCAAACGAAAGCCTGACCTTACGATTTCAAGATGATTTTTTGCTTCTCCAGACGACTTTTCGCCTCCCGAAATTGACGATCCAGCTCCCACGCACGTTAATTAGTCCCATCAAGAGCCCGTCCCACGAAATACTCCTCAAGCACATAAATGTACTCAAGGAAGTGGGAGGCCTGTGATATGGCCCAGAATACTCCGGCCCAAACAGGCTCCAGGCCCAGCAAAATACTCCGGCCCAAATGAGCTCCAGGCCCAACAGAACAGTCCACTCCAAATAAGTTCAGGCCCGGCTAAGTCTCCGGCCCAATGGAGCCTCCGGTCCAAGAAACAGCTCAGTAAATCTCCCGGCCCAGCAAAACCTTTGGGCCCATGAAGAATGGCCCAGACCTGGGCTCCCTCGACGCACAGCCCTGCAACTACACTACGGCCACCCTGCAGCTACACTACAGCCACCCTACGACCTGCAGCAGCCACCTACAGCCAATCTACGGTCGCCCTGCCCCAAGCTTGTAATCATTGACCCCTTAGGGGCGGATGGCTATAAATAAGCCCAGGTATTGACTCCACCGAGACACATTCAGTCTTTTTCTACTCGCACTTGATTTACTTAAGCCCTCGGTTTCTCTTAAACCCTCGGCTTCTCCCTTAAGCTCTTGCTAACTTAAGCATCGGAGCGTCCTCGGAGGTCTCCCTCTCCCCTCCTTCCGAGGGCCTTTAGTCTCCCCTTGTTACTTGTGCAGGGCCCAGGTCATATCAACACCCAAGCCACGTCAGCTTCCAGACCATATCAGCACTCAAGCCACGACCTCACCCAAGCCACATCAGCACCAACAGTTAGCGGCATCAACAGGGTCCAAGTCGTATGACTTCCAGACTTAGATTTCGGTATTTTGTTACCTTTGTGGATGATTATTCCAGACTTACTTCGCTTTATTTAATGAAATGCCGTTCTGAGTTTGTTTTCATTTTTTGTGCCCTTTATGCTGAGATAAAAACTCAATTTGATTTATATGTTTAAATTCTCCATAGTGACAATGCTCAGGAATATTTTTATGAGCCTTTTACAACTTTTATGACTAAGTCTGACATTTTCATCAGTCATCTTACTCTCATACATCCCAACAAAATAGGGTTGCGGAGCAGAAAATCGTCATCTTATGGATACTGCTCGTACTCTCTTATTTCATATGCATGACCACAAATTGTTTTGGAGTGAAGCCGTTATGACTACATGTTACTTAATCAACCGTATGTCATCCTCTATTCTTGATGACCAAACCCCCCACTCCGTGCTCTTTCCTAAAAATGTTACCTTCTACTTACCTCCTCATGTCTTTGGATCTATTTGTTTTGTTCATCAGCTCTGTCTAAGGGTTGACAAACTTGATCCCCGCTCTATAAAGTGCATTTTTTAGGCTATTCTCGTACAGAAAAAGGTTATCGGTGTTATAACCCCTCACTACAAAGGCACTTTGTTGGTGCCGATGTTACATTTATTGAGTCTACTCCGTATTACTACGATCTCATTCTATCTCAAATCTAGCTGATTCATTTCCTTGTCCATTACCTGTTTCAATGCTTCTTACACAATCAGTTCCTCCTCCATTAGTCTCTTCGTCGTCTGCTACTCCGTTGCAAGTATACTCCCGTCGTCTGTGACCTTCCGCCTCTACTGCTCCACCAATTGCTACCTTGTTGATAGATCCCGATCCTCCTTCCTCATCTGAGGATGATCATCCTGCTGCTCATCGTAAAGGTAAACTTATGTACTGCTCATCCGATTGCTAATTTTGTATCTTATGATTATTTATCTCCTTCATATACTTCGTTTGTTGTTCTGAGTGGAAAATCCCTATGGATGAAGAGATACATGCCTTAAATACTAATAATACATGGGACTTTGATCCTCTTCCATCTAGGAAATCTGTTGTTGGTTGTCGTTGGTCCATACTATAAAGATTCATTATGATGGTACTACCGACAGATTAAAAGCTCCCCTAGTAACAAAAAGGTATACACAGGTATATGGTATTGACTATGTTGATACATTCTCTCCGGTGACGAAGATTACGTTTGTTCGTGTGTTTATATCTTTCGCATCTACTTTTAATTGGCCCTTACATCAGTTGGATGAAAAAAAATGTGTTTCTAAATCGTGATTTGTAAGAAGTATACATGGAGTAACCACCCGGATTTGTTTCTCAGGGGAGTCTGAGTTAGTATGTCGATTAAAAATAATCTCTATATGGCTTGAAACAATCTTCTCGAACGTGGTTTGGTCGGTTCAGTGAAATAGTGATTAATTTTGGCGTCAACAGATGCAATGTAGATCATTCTGTATTTTATAAACACAGTGAGGCAGGTAAGATATTGTTGATTGTATATGTGGATGATATTGTGATCACAGGAGATGACAAAGAAGGCATTCTAGCGTTGAAACAATTCTTGAGTGCTAAATTTCAACAAAGGATTTAGGACAATTAAGATATTTCTTGGGTATCGAGGTTGCTAGATCTCGTCATGGTGTTTCTTTATCTCAGCGTAAATATGTTCTTAATTTGTTGATTGATACTAGAAGGTTAGGGTGTAAGCTTATAGATAGTCCTATGAATCCTAGTACAAAACTTGCAATTGATCAAGGTGATTTATTATCTGATCCAGAGCAATATAGGCGTTTGGTTGAAAATTTGAATTATTTGACTGTTACTGGCCTGCTATTTCATTTGCAACAAGTGTGGTTAGTTAATTTCTCGATATTCCGCGAACTAGTCATTGGGATGTCGTTATTAGAATTTTGAGATATCTTACGAGTGCTTCTGGTCGTGGTTTACTTTATCAAAATCATGGTCATGCTAAAGTTGAGGGTTATACTGATGCAGATTGAGCCGGCTCTCCATCTAATAGAAGGTCCACTACTGGGTATTGTGCATTTGTTGGAGGTAATTTAGTATCATGGAAAAGTAAGAAGCAAACTGTGGTTGCTAGGTCGAGTGTTGAATCCGAATATAGAGTAATGGCGCACATTACCTGTGAGATGGTTTGGCTAAAGCAGTTGTTAGTGGAACTTGGGGTTAACCAGTTAAGTCCTATAAGCTTGGTGTGTGACAATCAAGCAACTATTTATATTGCAAATAATCTAGTATTTTATGAGAGAACTAAACATATTAAATTTGATTGTCATATTGTTCGAGAAAAGTTTCTACAAAATGTGATTAGTACCAGACATATGAAGTCGACAGATCAGTTAGCAGATTTATTTACTAAACTATTGGATGGTTCTCGAGTTAGATTTATTTATAACAAGTTGGGTGCAAATGATATCTATGCTCCAACTTAAGAGGGAGTGTTAAGAGTCCTAATAGGATTCTTAATAAGCGTCCTAGTAGGCTTGGATCATATTTATCTCATCTAATTGTTGTGTCTTATTCCTATTAGACTTAGTATTCCTAAGTCTATATATTGGGTCAATTGTATTCTTTCCATTCAATCAATAAGACAGAGAATTCTTTTCAGTTATTGTTTTTCAACACAAACCAACCACCAAATGGATAGAGGAATCAAGGCAATAATCTTCTTCTTTTCTCTAGAAGCTCGAATAACATTCCAAGCCCAAACCTCCTCTAAAACATAGTCGCTACTCACCTAAAAGAGACCCATAATCCGATGAGCCAAATTTCACAGTTGTCTCCTCCAAGAACAAGTTATCATTAAATGATGCACGGACTCACTCCCCTCGTTGTGTAGGTAACACCAATTCACAAACACACTTCCTTTCCTTTGAAGGTTATCAATGGTCAAGATCCTACCCTAAGTAGCTTCCCTAACAAAAAAGACCACTTTAGAAGGAGCACAAGACCTCCAAATAGGTTTCCAAGGAAAATTGGAGCTTCTCTCCACAAAAGGAAGACAAGCATTATAAAAAGTGCCTACTTCAAATTTACCATTACGATTAATTTGATCAAAAATGTTTCCAATGCATTGAAGTTCCTAATCATGAGCATTGCGGACGAGGAATATCCCAAAAAATCTCACCATTTACTAAAGACGCAGTCTTACTAATTAAAGCATCTACAATAGAAAAAATAGTAGGAAACTGATCTTTCAAAGGAGTGTCTCCACACCAAATATCATGCCAAAAACGAATATTCTCCCCTCTCTCCGCCTCAAAAGAAACCAAGGGCACAAACTCATCCCATTCTTTCCTAATTCTTCTCCATAAGCCCCTCTTCCTTCTTTAGTAGTGCATCCATAATGATTGATGCCAAACTTTGCACTAACAACTTTTGGCCACAAGTGATTATTTTCATTTGCAAATCTCCATAACCACTTTCCAAGCAAAGCCCTATTGAAAGAGGTAAGTGATTTAAGCACCAAACCACCTCTCAATATGTTGAGTGACGATGCTCCACATAATTTTGGAATTTGTAATTAGACGGGCTATATAAAGCCTAATCTATAAACCCAATAAACTATAAAAGTCTAAAGCAATAAATTAAAAATATAGTTTATAAAAGTTTTAAAGCAAAGAATATCGATCAAGTTAAATAGCAAAATAATTTAAATTAGATATCTACAAAATTTAATTTATCAAACAATACTTCATCATTGACCATTCACATGCTTTTGCTTATGTTTTGGTTTTCTATACACCTTCCACTAAATTTATTTATAAAAAATTAAAATTAGATTTTTTTTTTCACAAATTAAATTAAACAAAATATTGATATATTAATTTCATCTTTAATTGTGGCGCTCCGATTCTTGAATGTAGCCGAATCTATATACCTACCATGCTAAAACCAAAAAATAATGAATCATATTCAATAAAAATAAATAAAAATAAAAATTAGAATATATAATATATAATATATAATATTATGTAGTAAACTAACCCAATGTAGATCTCCAACAAATTTAATTTATGACGTCATATTCTAAAACAAGAGAAATTTAATTTAAGTGGAATTTCTCTCCCAAATGATGTAGCATTGATATTTTTACTATGTAGACTATATAAAGCTTAGTTTCTAAACATTACAAAAACCATATTATAAAGCACAAACTATAGACTTAAAGTAATGAATACAATCAAGTTAAGTAGTAAACTAACTGATTTTAAAAAGAAACTATAATTAATTTAATTATAAATTAACTTGAAATGAATTTTCATCACACTAAATTTATGTGACCATACACTTTTTTACCATAAAATATAAAAAATACATATTATTTTATATTTTACATATTAGATTATTTGAATATACTATTGAAATTATGTTTTAAGACTATTCAACATTAGGTTAGCACCCATGTCACATGCAAACAATGTGGCACCATAATGTAAGTACCAACATTTTTTATCCGTAAAAGTTAGTAAATAAATTAAGCCAACAAGGGGGTGCCACCTGATTCAATGAAGTCTATGAATCTTCATCATTTATGGAAGAAAAAAAATCCCTTAAACCTAAACCCAAAAGTATGAACCCACCCATCTTTGATGGAAGCTATGTAGATCTTTCATTGCTATCAAAAACTCTCATATTCCTTTCGTGCCAAGTACCACAAGAAATAGTGTATGTACCAACATTATTATGACTATATCCGCTAAAAGCACGACCTTCAAATAAAATAGGTTATTTAGGCAAGAATATGGTATGGGAGTCAAAGACTTGATATGTTAACTGCACCTCCTCTAAAGGATGAACATATTATAGATCTGGGATCCAAGGAAGACAAAGAAAAACATTATCTTCATTAAAGAGAACAACTCACTCCAACGGTGTGAAACTTTCATATCATCATTTGAGAGAGAGAGACGATGGTAAGATCTTTCACTTTCTCTTTTTTGTTTGTTATCATTACAGTCAAAGTCTTAGCCGCATACCAGAACGGGTAAAAAAGTATACGAAAAAGAAATTAATATCTGATCTACTTATCTTACAAGCTGGAAGAGGAGAGAAACCTCTAATTCACTACAACAAACCTTCCCAAGGGAAGAAAGTCTCCAAGAGCAAAAACCAAACCGAAGACCACAACAGCTACTCCTACTCCAATCTATCACATCATAAAGTTTTATTACAGACATCAATACAGCTGGAGATAATATTTTCGCTTTAGAAAAGTATACAGTACTACTAATAAGTGCAATGCTCTTACCTTAGTACCAAGCCCAACTGTTTTCTTCTCTGACTCAACTGGTGCATCATAGTCAATAGTGCCATATTCTTTAATTTCTTCTGTTTTTTTCTGCTCAAGTCCTGACCTGAGTAGTGCACAGAAGGAAGGGCCTTATGAACATGAATACCAAGCAGGACGCATAAACAAGTGAAGCTCATCCACTCAAATGTTACAATATACTGCCCTGGCAGTAAAATATAAGAAAAAAGAAAACTAAAATAGGAAAAGAAACCTTAATAACTTAAAAAGTATTTCTTTATGATAAAACATCCAATGTGACTCTCAATCCAAGTTAAACTTTATAACAGATGTAATAGGGGAAGTACTGAAGCAATGTTTTTGGTTAAAATAAATAATAAATAATGGTACTCACAACAATAATCATATAATGCAATTTGATGGACATGAATAACAATTTATATGTATTAAAACAAAATCTATGATTTGTAAAAACCTTCTTCTACTGAAAAGTTGACATGTCAGACACTTGACGGTACGAGACTTGTTGTCCACCAATGTCCCACGTTTGTATAAACAGTTACCAGAGAATTCAGCTAAGTTTACCTAAAAAACTTGCAGAACTATGAATGCTGTACATTTTTCATAAAGATAAAGTTTATTTGATTTTCTGTTCAACTGCATTTGGTTGTTCTATAAGAAAATGAATGCTTACTCTTCATTAAATATTTCCGTTTAATAAATATTTAATATTATAAAGGGGAAAACACACAAAAATACCCTCTGGTTTGACCTTTTTAAACTTCAGTACGCGATTTTTCATACTTTAAGTTTAGGTACCTTGTGGTTCTATTATAGTCAAATAAAAGCCAAACTACAAGGTACTTTTATGTATTTTCCCTTTATTTGTAATAAAAAAATTAAAAATTCAACTAAATTTTTTTCTCCCACGTTCGACATTGATAATTGTAAGCCTCCTAAACCATTGCAATAACCAAATAACTTGAATTTTTAATTTTTTTATAAAAATATAAAAGTTAAAAAGGATTTTCTTATTTGGGATTAAATCACCACGCTTCAAGTTATTTGGTCATTGCAATGGTTTGAGATGCTTATAATTATCAATATCGAACATGGCAGAAAAAAAATTGGTTGAATTTTTTAATCTTTTATTACAAATAAAGGGAAAATACACAAAAGTACCATATGGTTTGGCTTTTATTTGACTATAACAGAACCACGAGGTATCTAAACTTAACATTTGAAAACTCTGATACTGAATTTTAAAAAGATCAAGTGACAGGGTACTTTAGTGTACTTTCCCTATATTAAAATCATAAACACACATGCACATAATGATGTCCCCAGGTCTAGGTTTTCCAAAGTAGCTGTTTTCAATACCCTGGGTCAGTATCGAAACATGACACCCATATTGGTGTCAAAAAATCAAAGGAGAATATGCTTCCACAAGCTTGCACTCTATAAAAAGAACGTAAAATATGACACAGTTTCACCTTCTAACTGTTTCCAGCCGTTCCTCAAAGTCAAAGTCCAAGGACTTGTTAGACTTTCCATCAAAGTGAGAACTCAAACCCGGTGCCTCTACAAGGAAAAATTCATATTACATTAATGCTACAAAGCCAACAAAGAAACATAGGATCCATCCTACTGATTGAACGAAAAGTACGAAGCAGAACCAGTGAAACAGGACATTGTAACTTGCATCTCAATAATAAGAATAAGCATGGCAAACCACTACAAGTTCAGCTAGTTTTCAGAAAAGTGAAAGTTCTTGGCATCTCATCTACTCAGATCAACTGTATCCCCCCCCCCCCCTCTTTTCCCCTCCAAACAGCACATTTGAAAACGAGATATGCTATGTCCACAGCAGCATGGCTGCTACCACCAACTTTTTTGTCTTTTAGTAACATTATGGCTGCTGCCACATAATTTTCTTTTAGTAACAAATAACGTTTAAAAAGTTTGTGTTATTCCTTTGAAAATACCTCATGTTCCATATCAAAATTATAATTGGGATTCCCATTTCATTGCATAACAAAATCATTTGTCTTAGAAACAGTAGAAAAAAATACAGTGAAAATTCTTGAGTCAAACCAACCAATGGAATCCACATGTTTTAGCCAATGACAATTACCAAGTTTAATTCCTTATTGGGTCGGTGCATTAATAAGTAGGGACAACTAAACCATGTAGGACAACAATTCTAAACTACCAAGTCTATGCATTATACATATAAATCAAATAAATATATAAATATTTTCCAACTTCAAATAATTTACTTACGTGTAGGTACAGACCCAGATTGTTTAGTTGATGATTTCCTGCACCATCCAATAATAATGACTAAAATGAATGATAGATATTTACAGTGACCGAATTAATTGTGCAAAAGGAGGCCAAAAAGGGTAAAAAAATTGATACTATCCAAAGGTAAATAATTCCTTTCCAAACAAATACTTGGTTTAAGGACATTTTAGAACATAGTAAGCCTTCATAATAAATAATTCACTTTCATAGAAATACATGGTTTAAGGAAATTATAAAACTTAGTAAGGCCTTCATGCTTGTTAGCCTCAAGAGCTTCCAGTATATAATGTGGTATTGAACAAAGTACCAATTTTGATTGCAATTCTTTGGTCCCCCAGCATAAAGATAAGAGAAAAGATGGGAGGGGAACCAGAAAGAGAAGGGCATTCTTAATAAAATCCACAAAGAAATTGAAGTTCTCAAAAAGTTCTCCAAAAGGCATATTTTTCTTTTCCTGATAAGTCTCCAAATGCATAAAATTAATATGCTGTCTCATGTTCATGTACAGCGCCCATCAAATATTCAATAAGTTTTGCCCTAAAACATCTTGGTTTCCTTTAGTTTCACTTCCTGATGTACATCTAGCGCATTGTAATTTTTATTTAAATCATCAAACTTAATTTACTTTATCAAAAGGATCTACTTGTATTTATCCTTATCAAGTGCATAATTGCCTCCCCTATATGATTTCAGTACATCTATGTATTTGTATGATTCGCCTTGTCCTTTTTTTAGTGAAAAGTCAAAGGTACAAATTATATGGAAAACAAACAAAATAAACTACTGTGTGTGTACCAAAGAAGGCCAACATAAGAAGTTAAACTAAAAGAAAAGAATCATAAGCTAATTACCAATAAGCATCACTAACGAAATTCCCAGAAGATTTCCCATCCATGTTTTAAATTTAATGCAAAGCCATCCACTAATTACCAAACGCGGTTAGATCCGGAGGAGGAAATAATAAAAGTTATTTGCTCAAACAGCAACTTCAGAATCAAATGGACACTTATATGAAAAAGAACGAACTATAGATAGTACAAACAAATAAGATTTAACGAAAGCTCTAAAGGAAACAAGAAATAGCATAATATGCGAAATAAATTTAACATGGTTATCCACATAAAAAAATTAGCTAAATTCATAAGGAAACAGATGATACCTTTGTTGTAACACCATACCCTTATCCTCTCTCGACGTCGTGATATTTTTTCTCTTGAGAATTATTAAAAAAAAATCAAACAATGAATTCCCAAAAACTTCGTAGTTTATACATAAACAAAAAAAGAAGAAAGAAAACATAAATATAATAACATATTTAGCTACAGTTATTGTTGATGTTTATAAGAGTGAATAGCCTACTAACCCAAGGATAGTAGTCATATATAGAGAGAATATAATAATGAGAAAATACATAAATACCCTTAACACTCTCCTTCAAGTTGAAGCATATACATGCTCCAACTTGTTACAAATAAACCCATCCAACTGGTTACAAATAAATCCAAACCCAAATACAACAAAACTCATAACAACAGTTTGGGTCAACAAGACCACCGACAACAAGTCAGGCCCCAACAACCTAACGACATTGGATCAACATGATCTGTGGATAAGATCCGGAGACACCGAATCAACAAAACTTTGACTTTATCTTTCCTTTGACTCTAACTTTGACTAAAATACACTCCTTCACATGGGTTGGATTGCGACTTCTTTAACAACACAAAACTACATCTGGATCGAATCGACCGGATTCAGGTTGAGAAAACGGCTCAATGCACCGTAGCATGGCACAATTCACGCAATACCATTCATGGTACTGTAGCACCACATTGTTCATGAGCATTGTACTGTTCGTAGCGCTGTTCACAACTTTTTTTTTTTTCAAGATAACAACTAAAATATGATAGATTAAAGAGACAAAAATAAGAAAGAGGGTTATTATCGGACGAGTGGCATTAAGCCGCCCGTCGAAATTGCAGAAGCAATTAGACGACTCTCAAAACAAAATCGAACGCTATCATACCAAATTGATGTTTATAAGAGTGAATTGCCTACCAACCATGAAGATAGTAGTCATATATATAGAAAACATAATAATGAGATAACATATAAATACCCTTAACACTTCTAACCCTAATACTCCTAAATGTTGATGTTTATAAGAGTGAATAACCAACTAACTCTAAGGATAGTAGTCATATATATAAAGAGAACATAATAATGAGAAAATACATAAATACCCTTACTCCTAACAGTTATCTTTGCTTTTATTAAGAATAATTGAGTTACCTATTATCTTAAAAGCTTAAGCTGATGGGAAGGGTCAAATTAATTCTTTATACTTTAACATGCTCCCCCACGTGCAAGCTGATTGAAGGACTAAAGGTTTTACAAATAAAACCCAAATGAACGAAAGCCCAAATATCCGAAAGGGAAAATAACTGGGACATCTTCAAGACTCGAAACTAAGACTTGGAGCTCTGATACCATATTAAGAATGATTGAGTTACCAATTATCCCAATTGTAAAACTTATCTCTTGTAATTAGCCTTTGGCTTTGAGTTGCACCCTCTTCGTGCCCTTTAATAAATTCTTTTAGGGAAAATTGTACACCTATAGATAAGGACCCATAGTTTCAAAATATATAGATACCCCTGGAATATACATATTTGGATTTAAGATGAAAGATACCCCAACCGTTAAATCACAGTTAGTCAAATTTGTTATTTTTGGTAAACCACTATTACACATCAGAATTTATTTGGAAATATCCCCATAGAACCTTTTATGTGTTCTATAATCCTTTATACTTGCTTCACAACGTTCACCTTCATTTTCCACACATGCAGCCATTATTCTTCACCAAGCTTTTGTTTATCACCCATTCACAGCTCAAGCTTCGTCTTTCTTCTTCTGAGAGGTAGATTTGAGCTTCGTTTCTCTTCCATTTCTTCATTGCTGTAACTGTTGATGTTGCTGTTGAAGATTGAACTTAACTGATTTCCCTTCTTTCATTGTTGATTGATTGATCCAATTCAAGGGATCTTCAAACCACAAATGGCAATGATATAATTTGAGTTTTAGAAATGATTAGGAGTTAATGGATGGATTATTTTCAAATAATTAGAAGGATATTTTTCAGAAACATTCCAAGTAGCAACAAAAATCTTGTGCCCAAATGAAACGAAAAAGAGAAATAAATAGGAGCAAGAAATTATAAATGGCTGAAACAAATATTAGTTTAATATATTGGTTTCAATTTTTATTTTAAGAAACAAAAGCCTGCTACATATATGTTATGTAAGTCTACTCGCATTCAAAACAAAACAGCAAATCAAGCCAATATTTTAAAGCAAGTCTAATAAGCCATAAAGAATCCAAAAGAACAACTTGAAGAATTTCGATAACAAAACTTGCAAATTCCATATGAAACTATCAATTAAGATAGATTCTCTTTCATCAGCTTCGCAATTTCTTGCCTGATCAATCCACCTCTCTTGATCTTTACCAACATAAGCTTGAACATGTCGAAGTCATTAAGAGATGCCCTTCTCTTTTGAACAATCAGCTTTGTTGACCCTTATTTAATTTAAATTATGATAAAACAATGTTTTAATTGTGCTAATAGTTTCATCTAAGTGTTTAAGTTGCTAATAGCATTCATTTCAAAAACAAGATGCAATACAAGCATACTTGAATAAGAGTCATACTTGAGAGATACCAGAAGATGTTCGAAGATCAAGATATAAATCTTCTAAGGTAGAAAATAAATGTGTAAATCTTTCTTTGAGAATCCTAGCTTAAAATATGGCTCTAAAACGTTTTCTTAGAAAATGTTTTTATCCCTTTAAAAACTTATTTCTCTCAAAAATGGAGTTAAAAATCTAAGTTTTTAAAACGGACAGTCGACTCTGCATTTAGGGCAGCTCATTATCCAAGGTCCAGAAACTAAGCTTTTGAAAAATCAAAAGGGTAGTCGAAGAGTTTCACAGTAATGTCTTTTAGCTTATAAATTCAAATTTAAAAGAGGACAGTCGAGTCCACCGTCCTGTCGCAAAAAACAGCTAGTTTTCAAAATTCAAACGCCGAACTTGAGCATTTAATGCTCCAAACCACTACAACTTGTGTTTAACGGCCATATGAAGCCAAGACTATAAAAAACCTCTCTTAAATGAGCATTTCTAACAATCAAGAACACTTAATTTCTCCTATAGCTCATTAATACTCTTAAAAACTTTCAAAATTCCTTGTGAGACATTCTTTAAGCTTTGTTCTTGAAAGAAAGATCATTTTCATCTTGTAAAGCATTTATTGCTATCTCTCTTGCATTTCTTTTATAATTAATTTCAATCATTGTAAAGAGAAAGAGTTGTATAACTCTTAGAGTGTTTAAATGTTAAACACTTCCTTGTATACTTCTGAGACCTTTGTAACAGTTTGAGCAACAACAGTGAAGTTTCTTGGTTAGTGGAATCCTTCAAGAAGTCTCATTGGAGAGAGTGGACGTAGGGTTGGAGAAATCCAATATTGCTGAACCACTATAAATTGCATTTGCATATTCTCTTCCTTATCTCTTTACTTTCAGTTCTATTATACTTGCTACTCTTGTTTGTGCTTGAAAAGTATTTAAATCTTGTTTATTGTTCAAAAAGTTTTAAAAACCCAATTCAACCCCCTTGGGTTTGGACCTAGTCTATAAGCTTTCTGCCCCTTGAGTTATTCTCCCACTTGTTCTTAACATCAGCCTTCTCCATAGCTTCAATCAGTGTCTTCTTCTTTTGGACCCGATTAAAATCGACCTTGATATCAGTCAATGAAAGCCTCTTGAAATTAATTTGGCTTCTCACCATATCAGGGGCGTCAACTAGAGCTCTGTTCTGATCGATAACATTAGATCTAAGAGAAGAGAGAGAAAAGGAAGAGAAAGAAAGATAATCAGATCTAGGAGGAAGAAGCGGTCCATGTGGGTATGGAGGGATTATGTCGCAAGGGAGAGGGGAAGAGAGAGAATGTGTGTGATGAAATGTTGACTTATGATCTAATAGGGTAATATAAACGGGGCAATTAAGTCTTTCACTAATTTATGTTAATATTTAACAAAGGCTTAACAGTCAATCCTAGTCAAAGGGAGTTTATGTATATTTTGAAACTACGGGTCCTTATCTGTAGGTTAGGCTATACTATAGGTGGCTAAATGTAATTTTCTCATTCTTTTATTTATCAAATAAAATTATCCCAAAAGCTAAAGCTAGTGGGAAATGGTCCAATTAATTCTTTATACTTTAACAACTTTCATTATTGTAATTGTATCAATAAAATAAGCCTTGATCACTTGATTGAAATAAAATAAAAAGGGGGCGGGGGGGGGGGGTGCGCAGAGTCATAGAAAATGGAAATATACAAGAGAGCACCCAAAAGAAAAGGAAAATATGATAAAAAGAAATCCAGAGTGGTTGCCTAAAATTTAAAGAAAATAAATGAGTTCTAGGAAACAGCCTAAGTGCAGAAATTATGAAAGCCAAAACCCAAGATATTAGGCTTCAATGTTCTGTGTATGTGATTGCAAGTGTGTGTCTCTACTCACACACACACAAACATATATATATATATATATATATATATATATATATAGAGAGAGAGAGAGAGAGAGACCTTGGTAACGGAAAAAATCCAAATCAGACAAAACTGCTTCTGTTTCACCAGCAATTCATTTTGGATTATCAAAAGACTGTGTTAAGACACACCTTTTAGACATTTCTTACACTCATATAATCCCCTTATACATTTCATTCCTTAAATGAGGAAAGAGAAGAAGAAAAACTATGTGTCTAGTTCAGAAATACTTCTATAGCCACAAAAATATCTTCTCTAAAGTGAAGTGATCTGAGAGAGGACACAGAATTTTATTTACCCTACAAACAAGGAATTGGAAATATTGCTGCAAAATGAGCATGCCTAAAATAAGGCTATTAAATGGTATCTATGACAAGGAACAGAATAGCATAATCGAATTAATATGAATGCATTATCGAAAAGTACTAACTAACAAAAACTGACACCACTTAATGCCAAGGTGGAAAATTTGGTCAAGTGATTAAGGTCATGGACAAGGGGAGGGAAATTGTAACAGTTGTGGCTTGAACTTACTCAATCACTAATTAGGAGGAATATGATTTAAATTGTATAGACATGGGGAGGCAAATTGTAACAGTTGTGACTTGAACTAGTTAGTATAAGATTTTAAATAGCTGATCCAGTTACGTGTGAATGTATTTCATGCTTTGGTGTTTCCCTAACCGGTCAATGGTCATTTTATCATTCAAAATTAAACTGATAAATACTGCAGAGAAATTCAGCACATGTAGTGTTCTCCATAATCTGTTATGCAGCCAAGGACTCTTGATGACAAGTCCAAATTCCTAGTCTAACTTCAACAACTATGATGTGATTCTCAAACCACCATGATCCATGAGTTATAAAAAAGAAGGGGGGATGGTTCTTCAATCTAAAAAACACACAAAAGAATTTTGCTCCAATAAATCAAAAGATGAATTTTTTATACTAAAAACCCAATCCACTTCTTACCTGTAAAAATGAAGTGTACATAGACAAAATAACGCTTCAAGTTACATAGAAAACCTCAAAATTTATGGTGAAATTTTTTAAAAGGACAGCCATCAATTGTCATTAACAAATAAGTATAAATTAATCTAATCATTTCCTTTACAAAGTTTTAAGATTTTTCCACATAGATTGAAAGATAAATTTGTCCAAGCACCTTAAATTTTAACAAAGTTAGCTAAGAAATAGACAGTTGGGATTTTCAGTATGAAAATTTTGTTTTTATTGTTAAATTGAATTGATAAAGACTGTTTTTGGTGTTTTAGATTGAACAATTTTTCTTTTACAAGTAATTTTAAATCGAAAAATTATTTTAGAGGGTTTTTTAGTATTCCATGTACTAGTACACACTAGAAACTTCTTATGTTAAGTGGTTAAAAAAATTTCTTTCCTAGGACTTCGAAGCTCTAACAGCATAAACCAAAAACTGAAATGATTGGTATAAATCTCGTTCTTCTAGTTCTTCAGTAACATGATAAGCAGATTTCCGGTCAGATTCTCCATGCTCAAATGCTCTCAACGCATGCAATACTAACCATATCAATACTATCAGTTCTATAGAGAGAACTGATAACAATAAGTTCTATAGAGAGAATTGATAACAATCAGTTATATAGAAAAGGGAGTAAATTCAATTTTTCATAGGCAAGCAGAATTCTCTCTTATATTTTATCATCAGACGTCAATTCTCTCTAGAACGAAACATGTGTTTAACTACAGAAATAAAAATTTGTTAGTATTGCGATTGTATTCTTTACTGTCTGAAAAAACTGAATAATAAAGGCATTACAAAAGGCAGTAAGAGAGCGAGAGAACTATCGTACCTTTTTGGAGCCAAAAACCACGCGCTGGATTGGAATCGGAACAATGAGTTCGAAAGATAAGGAGCCTACTACTACTTGCCAATGTTGTTGCTGCTGCTATTGACATTTTTTTTTATTTCTACCTGTAAAAGGTTTGATGAATGTTGAAGAGAAATTAGCAAGAGACTAACAAAAGAGACATCATGCTATTTTTTTTTTTTTCTTTCAATTTTGTTTGTGGTTTCTGTTTTAAACGTTATAAAAAGGGATAAGGTTACCCGGCCGTCGGTGGATACGGATTGTTTAGTGTTGATTGGTTTTTTTTTACTGGTGTCGGAATTTAAACCGTCTCCTATCATGTTTGATAACAAGTGACGAATAATATTTTATTTTTATTTATATTTTAATTTTAAATATAATATGTAAGAATAAATTTATAATATATATCTCATAAATAATAAAAAAAAGTTTTATAAAAAATATTTCTCAAAAATGATAGATAAAATATTTTACATATTTCATAGATTATAAAATCTCTATAATATAAAGTATAAAACTCATACAAACATTGTTTATAAAATTCATACGTGCATAGTTTAAAAATTCAACCAAAAAAACTAACATCTCATTATCATGCATCACTAGGGTTAAGTCACTCAACGCTCATAGCAGCTCACATGGCACCGACAAGTCTTTCATGTTCCCTCACCATGAAGTTCACATTCATGGTAGCGATATCCTCAACATACTCACTCGTACCTCCTACAGGATTTGATGTATCTCCTTTTAGTTTCAAGTTAGGGTTTGCCCATACAGTTAAAAAAACATCCTCGTCTATGGCACTATGCAGCTTGATAAGATTATGACTAGTCGAATATGCACAGATAATGAATATCTATGTCTGTAAACGAAAGCAAGACAGTTTCTTCAATTTGGGGAACCTCACCTTCTAACCCCAAACACACTTTGAATCACATTTTTTAAAGAGGAATGAATATGATTGAAGAACTCATCTCGACTGTGGGGTCGACAACTCATCTTAAATTCAAGCAAATTGTATCTTGCCTCCTTGAGAGGCGTGAGAAAGCTCCTTATACAAGGATATCCCACATCCATTAGAGAATTTTCGGATACTAACAAATAGATTTTTTATTTCTTTACTTCACTAGTGCCTTCATATGTAACTTAAAGTTTGTCCCGTATTTCTTTAGCCAAATCACATGCTAAAATTTTGTTGTATTCATTAATGTCTAAAGCTGTTGGGAAATCACCCTCAAGATGCCCAGGAGGTGATCTTCCAAACACTCAAGTCTAGAATGACTTGTAATAATCAGAACAGAGACAGAAATCAAAGAAAATAAAGAAGATAAGCAATTTGTTATCGAGATTTGACAATAGCCTACGTCCCCGTAAGTTCCTCCAAACTCTCTGCACTAAATCAATGAATTCTTACAAGTTACAGTAACACCCCTTCAAGAATCACAAGTTCTTGAAGAACCAAAGAAAAGAAGAAAGAAAGTGATAAGAACTATTACAAAGCCCTCTACCCAATCTATGTTACTCTCTCTTTACAACCAGTCTCTCTTTTAAGATCTATTCTAGTGTCTCTCCTGTGTTTTGTGTCTTTGCACTCTCAAACTTGCACTTGAATTCTCTTGTATGATGATCACTTGTATGTACTGTGTATAAATTGTGTTGATATTGAAGTTAGGTGACTCTTTATATAGTTCACCAACTTCTTGACCAATCTTGAAGGTCAATATCCACCCTTAGATCTTGAGGACCAATCAACCATAGCCCTTCATCAATCCGTAGTGATCCTGTGCGTTTTGAACATGCCTCACGCACCATTCAAGAAGGCTTAAAAATCATGTACAAGTGTGCCTGGCGCCGCGACCCAGAACAGGGCAGGCTGCGGCCTAGGGCAGGGCAGACATTCTTCATTTTCTGGGCGCCGCGGCTTGGGGTAGGCTGAGCCGCGGCGAACACCTTCTCTAGGTCTCCTCCTTACTAGGTGCCACGGCCTAGGAAGGCTGTGCCGTGGCGCGACCTGATGCTGAACCCTTTGTACATGCTGTGCGCTGAGGCGCACACTTTAGTGTGCTGAGGTGCCAAGGCTTGATGCTGAACCTCTTCAAACCTTGTTTAAACCTTAGACAAACACCAACAATCTCTACCTTTGTCTAAGCGATTAAACCCAAACCCATTGGGTAGAGAACTCAGGATCCAAACTCAACTTGAGTCACCATATCAACCGACTCCAATCCTAAGTAGTCCAAGGCAATGATTGAACTTACTTAGAGGTAGAACTTTGGTGCCTAAATATGTGGGATTTTCTTCCATAGCTATCTTGTCCACATGAATGCATCCTTTCGTAAAATTTTTCCGAATGAAATGATACCGAACATACATATGCTTTGTCCTCTCATGGAACACTGGATTCCTATATAAGTGCAATGTACTTTGGCTATCCGAATACACCACCACCTGCTCTTTTAGGACTTTCAACTCTTCCAACAACCCTTTGCACCACACAACCTCTTTAATGGTTTTCGTTGCCGTTATGTACTCAGCCTCGGTTGTTGAGAGTGCCACCACTGGCTGCAACTGAGCCTTCCAACTTATACAACATCCGTTTAAGTTGAAAAAGTAGGAGCTAATCGATCTTCTTTTATCCTGGTCTGCTCCATAGTCCGAATTCGCGTAACCCTCAAGACAGATGGACTTACTCCTCTTCTCATAAACCAGCCCTACACTTGGGCTTCCCTTTAAGTACCCCTTCAAGTACCTCAGCAACCATTTCATCCCAAGCCAATGCTCCTTTCCGGGATTACTCATAAACCTAATGAGGACACTTATTGCATGAGCAATATCAAGTCAGTGCTTAACCAACCGCACTAGAGTAAGTGACCTTTTCCATTTCCTTATTCTCCGCTTTCGATCTCGGACATTGATCGTTGGAGAACTTGAAATGACCAGCAAGGGGAACCTTCACTGGTTTGCTATCTTCCATAGAGAACTTAGATATCATCTTCTCTATGTAGGAAGTCTAAGAAATCTTCAATCTGTTTCCCTCCCTTTCCCGGATTATATTCATCCCAAGGATCTTTTGTGCATGGCTAAGATCCTTCATCTCAAACTTCGAACTAAGTTGAGACTTCAATTCTTCTATCCTCTCTTTGCTGCTACCAACCAGCAGTATATTATCGACATAGATGAGAATGATCACCACTTACTCCACTTTCTGCCCCTTATAATACAAGCACGAATCATAGTAACTCCTCATGAAACTCAAGCTAGTTACAAAGGAATTGAACCTCTTATTCCATTGCCAAGGTGATTGCTTCAGGTCATAGAGAGATTTCTTCAATTTACACACCAACTCTCCTGCCTTCCTCCTCATAGCCTTCGGGTTACCTCATGTAGATGGTCTCATTAAGCTCTCCATGCAAGAACACTGTCTTTATATCCATTTGCTTGATCTCCCAATCAAATTGGACTACCATTGCCAATACTATTCGTATCGTTTTATACTTCACAACCAGTGAGAATATTTTGGTGAAATCTATGTCTTCTCTTTGTATGAACCCCTTCGCCACCACCCTAGCTTTATACTGGACTTCATACCCTGGAGGGTTCCCTTCTTTGATCTTGTAGATCCACCTACAATCCACAACTCTCTATTTTTCTAGTTTGGGCACCAATTCCCAAGAATTGTTCTTCCTCAAAGAATCCATTTCCTCCTCCATAGCTAGCTGCCACTTTGACGACTCCTTACATTCCATGGTATCAATGTAAGTTTCTGGCTCAACTGTCCTTTCTTCTGAATAAGGAGCTGCTACATTAGTATCCGTAAAACCATATCTTAAAGGTGGTCTAACCACCCTCCTTCCCCAGTCCCTTGTGAGCTGGTAGTCATTCTAACTTGCTGCATCAACCCCTTCTAGTTCAGCCTCCTCTTGAGTGTCCTGAGCTTAACAGAAAATACATCATTAAATCATTATAATTCAACAATTTATTCAACTATAATAAATTCATATTTTTATTGGTCTCGATTACTAAAAGCAAATCTAACTCACCACGTAGCACTTAAAGCTACCTGTGGATCACCTCTTTGCCTTTCCTGCTCTTTTTAGCAATTTCTTGAGATTGCTTATCACCAACACCTAATCATAAACTTTCATAAATCTTACTACTTCATAACTTAATTCAAACAACATAATTATTTAGTTATGAGTCTTATTGAAAATTTACCTCAAATATGATGAAATCTTGCTATTGAAGTCGAATAACTAAAATATATAAATTATTGGAGAAATTCGTGTATGAGCCTTTTCTAGGGAGAAACAGAATTGAAGAACAGAAGAAAAAACCAAGTTGAGAACTATTGTGGCAATGAACTGAAGTCTCTAATGGCTTCAGCGTTTTTAAAGCATGTTTTTTTTCCTTTTGTAACACCAAAAGACTACACCTGGACGCATCCAGGTGTCAGTCTCCCTATTTTTTTTATCAATAGTAAACCTTTCATGTATATATTATTTTAATTCCATGTAATATCTATCAAATTACTTATTTACCCTTACTTTAAGAACACGGGTATTACAATTCCATCCACCTTAAAAAAATTTCATCCCCATAATTTCCTCACTGTCCATTTTACCAGTCGACTGGTATGTCTTACCCAGTCGACTAGGGACTTACTGTCCCATATACCAGCCGACTGGTATATGTACCCAGTCGATTGGGTTGTCTTCCAACCCAGTTTTTCTGTTTTAACTTAAAACATTTGTTTAAAAAGTTTGTTTTAGAAAACCTTTTGTGTTCGAGCCATTGAACAAGCTTTTACAATGTACAAGTGAGACTTACACTGGTTTTACTACCTTAGACCTATACTAGTTCTTCAGTCTTCACTTGAGGGTTTGATTCGGTTTGAGTCCTTGCACCTTGATCCTTGGTTGAATGCTTTTGTTGCTTACTACACTTAGTTTGCACTGTTAGTATAATAACAGTTGTGTTTTGTCATCATTAAAATATAGGTGAGGGTCAACAGGTTTGCTTTAGATGCAATCAGATGGGGCATCTGTCTCAGAATTACCCTACATAGATATGCTTTATATGTGGTGGGGGAGAATATTTTGCTGCAGATTGTCTAGCGGGAAAATCTGCTGACGTAGGCGTTAGAAGTGTTGGGAGAATATCAGTGGAGAGATGTGGTGGATCAAGGAGTGTGTATGGCAGAGGTCGAGGATAAGTAGCTGAGTAAGGATGTGGTAGCCACTTTTAGTCCAGAAATAGCAGAGTCTAAGCATTGACCCAATAGGATGTACAAGCCACTCTTGATGTTGTTATGGGTATGATATCTATCCTTAGTAGGCCTGCTAGATTATTGATTGATCCTGGTGCAACCCATTCTTTTGCATCTAGTATTTATATAAAATCTATTGATCCTAGTGCTAGTCCTCTGTATACGATTATTGTTGAGGTTTCTACTAGAGATAGGGTTATTATCAGGACAATCTATCGAGTTGTGTGAAAAGCTGGGGGTACTCTTTCCTCATTCCTGCCTCATGCTCCCAAGTAATTTCTTTAACATCTTTGTTCTGCTATAATACTTGAATAAAAGGAATAACTTTATTACACAAGACTTGTTCCTTTCTATCTAAAATTCTGACTTGTACTTGCATAAAGGTCAAATATTCCTGAAGTTCTACAGCTTGACTCGGAATACTAGGATTCATTATGTAAACACTTTCTCAAAAGTGAAACATGAAACACATTGTGTATTTGCTTTAACTTAGGAGGCAAATCCAATCTGTACACTACTGGTCCAACTCTTTCAATTACCTCATATAGCCCCACAAATCTCGGACTCAACTTTCCTTTCTTTTTAAATCTCAATACACCCTTCACAGAGATATCTTCAAAAACACCCAGTCACCAACCTAAAACTCAAGAGGTCGTCTTCTATTATCAGCATATCCCTTCTGTCTGTTCTGTGCTGCCGTAAGGTTCTTTCTAACCAATTTGATCATTTCAGTAGTCAAATCTACCATTTATGGACTAAAGATTTACTATTGATAAAGAAAAGAGGGGAGACAGACACCTAGACGTTACTTGGACGCTAAACGTCTAGGTGTAGTCTTTTGGCGTTATAAAAGACAAAAAAAAATGCTTTAAAAACATTGAAGCCATTAGAGACTTCAATTCATTGCCAGAACAGTTCTCCACTTCGTTTTTTTTCTTCGGTTCTTCAATTCTATTTCTCCCTAGCAAAGGCTCATACATAAATTTCTCTAATAATTTAGATATTTTAGCTATTTGACTTCAATAACAAGATTTCATCATATTTAAGGTAAATTTTCAATAAGACTTATAACTAAATAATTATATTGTTTGAATTAAATTATGAAATAGTAAGATTTATGAAAGTTTATGATTAGGTGTTGGTGATCAACAATCATAAAAAAATTGTTGTAATGAGAAGGAAAGGCAAGGAGGTGATCCACGAGTAACTTTAAGTGTTACGTGGTGAGTAAGATTTTCTTTTAGTAATCGAGACCAATAAAAATATGAATTTATGATATTTGAATAAAATTTTGAATTATAATGATTTAATGATGTATTTTCTGTTATGTGTGATAATTGATTGATTGACTGATTTAATAGTATGTTGAATATTAATTATATAAGAAATTATATTTTAAAAAGTGATGGATTAATGAAAAATATACTGAGAAGTTATGTGAAATTTTTGAAAATATGATTAAAAATTTGATATGATATATGAAGAGACAATTTAATGAATATAATAAAAATAATAATTTTGAGAAAGAGCTAGATAGTTGAATTGAATTCTTTGATGTATGCTTGCTTGCATGTTATTGCTCATATGCATAAAAAAGGGAGACCAGGAAGGCAATGGCTGAGAAGACTTGGAATGTAGCTGGTTTGGCTGCAACATGTTGACATGTGGGAAGACGTTCCCTGATGATAATATGAAATGATCTGATGAGAAAGAAAGAAAGAAAAATAATTTAAATTCATGCATTATAATTGTTTTAAATATTTATTATTAATACCTAAGATGCTAAAGAATTAGTTTTGATTATTAAATGATTGATAGATAGATGAGTCTCATAATGAGACAATTGTGATGATAGATAAATAGAAAGGATGTCATAATAAAGAATTATATTATTGATTATAGGTATGATATGAACTTTGTGATGTTATTAAATTGACAAAATATATGAGATATATGTATTAATAGAGGATAGCCTGATAATTTATTTATTAAGAGAAATTGATAAATAATTGAATCAGAATGTGAGAAGATATTGATGGTTAATTATGCTGACTTAACAATGTATGAATGTAACTAGAAGTATACAAATCGAGTACTTCTAGTAAATTTAATTTACTGAGCTTGTGAAGCTCACTCCTTATTGTTAAATAATTTCAGGTAGCGGGCAGGACAGATAGATTTGTGAGCTAAGATTCTGATTGAGTTATTATCTGTAAGTCTTGTGGTCACCATCCTCAGACTAACGGAAGAATTTTTTATTTTTTATTTGTAAATATTCATGCATAATATGTTGTATGTATTGTTTCAGTTGAGATTTTAATAATGTAACTCCTCTATTGAGGATTGATGATTTATGTATATATATTTTTAATCTATATATGTTTTTATATTGTTGCATATATTCGTGCTGAGATTTCAAAATGTGATGACACCGTTTCGGGGATGACCAACCTGGGATGGGTCGTTACAATGTTACTGATCAAGTTTGTTGTTTTGTTTTTCTTTTGGTTTTTTTGGCAATTTATTTTAGAGTTATACTTTTTGCAGTTACATTCATGTATATATATTGTTGCATTCTTTCATTTTGCCAAGGGTAAAGGTAAAAGGAAAGAAATTCCTCCCACACACACACCACCCTTCTAATATTTCTTCGTCATGATATTTTCATCTAAGTCTATCTACTTATCAGGATTAGAGGGTGGTATCCTATCTGAGATCGTTGGTCAACGATACGGTATGGTTGAAACCCAAGCCCGGGTCATAGTTCTCATATTGGATCCCTTAGGATTTAAACCTAAGCCAATGTATAGTAACCTACTGGGTTCGAGACCTCGCAAAGAATGAAAGAGCAAGCCTTAGGATTTTGAAGGCCACAATGAAGGAACGCCTTTTATCTATTACCTATGATTAAGATGATTGGCATATACGAATATAAGCCTTTGTATTCTTAGTTGTATTGCGGTAAGGCAAGATAGCATCATGGTGAAAGGGTACGAAGTAAGAGTTCAAGTAGTACACCACCAGCTTTGCTCAAGAAGATTCACCTCAAGAAATACTAGCCATATGTTGATACTGTCAAGTAGTGGTGAAGTACGATTACTGATGAGGGTAGAGAAGCTTTCCGAGAGAGGTTTGGAAAGATTGGAGAGTTGTTAAAAATAGAAGTAGACTAAAATTCAATAATGTTGTGTTTGGTTGTATAGAATTGAGACTTGAAATTGGAATTGATGTAGAATTAAGGTAGTTTTCAACCATTTTTATGTTGAAAAAAAATATAATTCCACCTCAATTCCAATTCTAAGTCTCAATTTCATACTACCAAATGCAACATAAGAGTTCTAATAGAGATCTACGTACCCAGTTGGGGGTGCTTCCAATTTGGAAAGGTTGAATTAGTCCCCTTAATTAAGGAATACAATACCTTCTTGGATGTTCCTAAGTCTCCCAACTCAGACAACACTCTGACCAAGGTAAAATAGACCTACCTAAGTGGGCAACCTCAAAATAAAAAAAATATGATAGATTCTACCTTGATTTTCTTACATTTCTCCAAACAAAGCAACCTGAAAACAATTCATAAAATCTCCACACACAATAATCCAATAATGCCCTTTTACCACAATTTACATGACGAAAATTAAAAAAGTACACATCCAATATTTATTTTCCTTCTATTCATCCAAATATTCCTCAAATAAGGTGGAGTAATAAATATAGTACCTACACTTAAATAGTTACTTTACACTAAAATAAAGAATTTATGTTCTAACACTCACTCAAAAACTAAAATAACCTAAAAATAAAACCAATTAGGAACAATAAGCTTGAGTTGAGGATGGCTAAAGGTTAACCACCATAGCAAAAAGAGATGACCATAGTCTACTAACTCTGATCATGAAACATGATCAATTAACAATGAATGTTAATATGAGTTTAATACCAACAACAAATACAATAAAATAGGCAATGGATCTAATAAGAGATATAATAAGAGATTAATATATGCAGTCTCTTACCAAAACTGGAGTGTCAAACCTGAGAAATTTCCACATAAGTAAGCAGTGACTAAATATAATAGAGATCACAACGACTGTAGCATTAGGATTTAACGAGGCCAAATTTCAAAAACACATGAACACCCTTCATAAGACAAAATATACCACTCTCTGCCACACATCCCCATCTTCCAAGATGTTGGCCACACCTACACACACGAATATATGCACACATATACCATATCATCTTTCATCCCGATTATCAAGGACGGGTGATGCAGAAAATGAAAGAAATTATGTACTATTCTAGGATTTCTAGGATATTAGGGAATTATTATGTTTTGATTTATTTCCTTTTATGTTATGGATTTTATTTGTGAGTTTATTATATTTTGATTTATTTCTTTTTATGTTAGGGATGTTATTAATTACTAGGATTTTCTTGTGTCTTTGGTGCTTATATAAGAACCTTATTATGTTAATTTTGGTATACTGGATTATGAATTAAAAATTAATTATCAATATTATTATCATAATGATAATAATAATAATCTTTATCATTATTATAGCTATTATATTTATTATTATAATACCATTAACTATTATTTATAAGAATAATAATATTACTATCATTATTATTATTTTAATAATTATTTTTATTAAAATTATTATTATTATAAGCAAAAATATTTTTAATAATATAATAATTATTTATATTATTATAATAATCATTATTATTCAAGGGTAAAAAGGTAATAAAAAAAATTAGTCCTATATGGATGGGATAGATTTTATCCCATAAGGGGTGGGACAAAAACGGTGGAATTAAGACTAATTTTATCCCACTTTATTAATCCTACATGAATAGTAAATCTCTCCAACTAAATGAGGGATAACTATTCATGTGAGATTAAAATAGTTCAATCTCACCTTAATCCCACCAACCAAACAACTCCTAAAAGTAAAGAATTGTTTTATAATCCTTATTACCAAATACTCCAAGGTTTCAATCTACCTCCTCAAGTCAAATCGTATTACTCTGTATTTATTCAAGAATCAACTATGCAAATAATAAACTTGAAACACAAACTAGTATTACCATTTCCCATTTATTAATACAATTGCTAAAGCAACTACGAATTACGGAAATAATCGACCATGAAATTAACAAGATAATTAAATATTTATTCACTCATTTTATCTCTCCAATGCTATCCAACAATCATTCTTTTTAACACTATAAACTATTTGATGTGGGAGAAAATTCCCTTACCAGTAACGTAATGATATATGTCCTTCTCCAGGGTAGAAATGGTAATTCCCTAACCATGACAAGACAACCAATCACATCCCAACACATAGCAAGGGCATAACACTAATTTCACACCGTAATATCTGATGTTGTTTCATCGTTCTAACTTCCAGATAAACTTGCACAGCAGATAGATAACTCCAAAAGAGTACCATTCCTATCCTAACACTTCAGTTGCTCTCTTATTCAAACTCTACTCCGACACACTATAAATAGGGGCCCTCATAAACCAAAAGGTACACACAATTTTTTTCAGTACACAACTTCATTCCTTTCCATTCTTGTTCATTCTCCAAAAAAAGCCCTAAACTGACTTATGCATATGAGAGTCCTCCGGAGGCATCACCCCCCCTCTCATCCTCTGAGACTTTAAGGTTTCAGCTTTGTTTCGTGTGTGTAAGTCCAGCTCTTCAATGGTTCAGCTCTTGGTAGAATTTTGACATCAACAGATTGGTGCTAGAGGAAGGGCCTCTTATTCTGAAGGATCAACGGACTTACATGTTACTATGCCGCCTAAAAGAGCTGCCGGAACCAGCTCAGTCACCACACGAGCGTCTATCCGCCAACGACCAACTGATCCATAACTCTCATCAGCTGATTCACATCTCTATGTTATTTTAGAGCGCACTGGCTCTGAGTGCAACAACGAACCATTCGATGCATGGACTGGGCATAATCCTAACCCAGATACGGTGGAACCCGAGCATCAAGGGAATCTAGGAATCTTCTTGATTCGTACCTTACTGTTCCTTAGATTTACCAACAGTTTCAGGAACTCACTCGGCTCATCACTGATCTCGCAGCCGAGGTAAAGGGAAGAGCTAGTCACCCCACGCCTCCATTTCTCTCATAACGGAACCCTCGCCAAAAGACCCCTCCTGGGGTCCATCAATCTGTAGGAGGTTAGTCATCCATTGGATTCTCCTCGCATGCCAAGGAAAGGTCTAGGAACATCTTAACATTCAGAAATCTCACTTATCTTGATAAACGATTAGAGGACATGGACCAAAGAATAAACGAAGCCTTTAGTGCAAGGAACACCAACGTCCTCAACAATATTAGCTCAAAAGATCCGCCTTTCACCTAGAAGATACTTGAAGCTCCCCTCCCTTGTCACTTTCGAATGTCGATTATCAAGGTGTATGATGGAATCACGGATCCCATAGACCATCTCCAGCATTCCAAGACAATTATGATGCTGCACCGTCATCCTTACGTTGTTATGTGCAGGGCTTTTCTTCTTACCCTGAAAAAAGCCACTAACACTTGGTACAGCCACCTCAAACCTGGCAGCATCAGCTCCTTCAAAGAACTGAGCCGCACTTTCACATCTCACTTCTTGAGTGGCAAGGGTCCACGGAAGACTTCACAAAGCCTCTTCAGCATCATCCAGTGTAAAAGAGAAAGGCTTCGAAATACAAGTTTGGGTTTAATGTAGTTGCCTGGGAGATCTTTGACCTAGACCCTGCCATTAAGACTTTAGCCTTTAAGAATGAGCTCAAGTCGGGAACATTCAGCTTCAAGTTGACCAAGCATCCTCCTAAAGACATGAACGACATACTCGCGCGAGCTGAGGAATACACGATCGTGAAAGACGATCAGGTCTTCAAAAGAGAGAGGAAAAGTGGAATGGACAAAAGAAAAAGGGACTCTAGCGAGCTTAGAGAGAGCTCAATAAAAAAACCACGTCCAGAAGGGAGAACAAGATCTCCCATTGTCTTCGAGAACTTCACCCCCTTGTGCACTTATAGGAAGAATATACTCCTTAATATCCATGACTGGGACCTCATTTGTTGGCCTCTAAGACCAATTTATCCCAGTAGAAATTGATCCTAGTGGTGTCACTTCCACAAGGACCACGGTCATGACACCAAAGAATGCCACGCACTCAAACAGAAACTAGAGTCCATCATTTAGATGGGGTATTTAAGGGAATATCTAGGTTCTCGGCCAGTTACAGATTATGAAGATCGCCCCTATCGCTCATCTTGATAAGTCTTGGAGAGGCCATCTACCATATATCATCACCATACAAACTACGTTCTTGGTAGTAAGATATCTGTCATCTTACAATTTAATACTAGAGAGACCAACTCTAAATGAGATGAAGGCAGTGGTCTCTACATACCATCTGAAGGTAAAGTTTCTTACTAGCAAAAGTGTGGAGGAGGTGCAAGCCAACCAGCAAGCTTCCTGGTCATGCTACCTGAATTCTATTAATGGCCAAAGGAAGGTCGAGGCTTTGCCCTTGGAAATAGAAGACTTGAAGGACGACCTCAAGACTCCATGAAGACAACTGAAAGAGGAACTCATCCCTATTCCATTGAGCGAAGGGGATTCTAAGACTGTATTGATTGGGTCTGATCTCGCCGAAGATCTCAAAGATTCCTTGATCTCTTTCTTATAGAGAAACCAAGATCTCTTCGCTTGGTCGGCCTCCAACATGCCTGGGATTGATCCCTTGGTTATTATCCATCAGCTAAATATGGACCCGAATCATCGACCCGTAGTCTCAAAGAAGAGGATGTTCCCCCCTGAATGACAAAGAGTTATCAAAGAAGAAGCAGATAAGCTCCTAATGGCTGGTTTCATTGAAGAAATCAATTATCCGGAGTGGATTGCCAATGTGGTGATGGTCAAAAAGCCTAATGGTAAGTGGAGGATTTGCATCGATTTCACGGATCTCAACAAAGCTTACCCAAAGGACAATTTTCTCCTACCTCAGATTGACCATCTGGTTGATGCCACCTCTGGGCATGAATTGCTCAGTTTCATGGATGCGTACTCCGGGTACAATCAGATTCTGATGTACAAGTCTGATCGACCCAAGACAGCCTTCATCACGGATCAAGACCTGTACTACTACAAGGTAATTCCATTTGGGCTCAAGAATGCGAGAGCCACTTACCAGAGGATGGTCAATAAGATTTTCAAGGAACAGATCAGGAGAAACGTGGAAGTTTATGTGGATGACATGCTCATTAAAAGCATCATCACCAGAGATCACAAATCAAACTTGAAAGAAGCATTTGGTATACTCTGTCGCCACCAGTTGAGGTTAAACCCAACCAAGTGAGCCTTTGGAGTCACTGTTGGGAAGTTTCTAAGCTTCATGGTAACACAGCGAGGAATAGAAAGCCAACCTTGAGAAAATAAGGGCGATCATGGATATGACCGCTTCTCGGAACGTTAAAGAAGTGCAATGATTGACCAGGCGAGTAGCTGCACTCAACCACTTTATGTCCAAGTCTGCCAAGAGATGCTTACCCTTCTTAAGATTGATTAAGAAAGCTAAGGACTTCATCTGGGATGAAGAATGTCAGAAAGCGTTCAAAGAGCCAAAAGAATACCTGAGCTCACCACCACTCCTAACTAAGCCAGTCACAAAAGAAGAGCTCTTTCTCTACATATCAGCAGGTCAGGATGCGGTAGCCTCAATCTTAATTCGAAAAGGTGCAGGGATACAAAAGCCCATCTTTTATATCAGCAAGGTCTTGCACGATGCTGAAACAAGATATCTCCTGATCGAAAAACTAGCCTATGCTCTTTTGATCATGGCTAGGAAGTTGCGGTCGTACTTCCAAGCTCATACCATAGTGCTCCTTATCGATTAGCCTCTAGGACAAGTCCTCCATAAGCCGGACATCTCTGAAATGATGGTCAGATGGTCTATCGATCTGGGTGAATTTGATATCCAGTACAAACCCTATACCTCTATCAAAGCACAAACCCTAGCAGATTTCATAGTTGAGATGAATTTTCTTGGTAGTTCAGTAGAGACCCCTGAAAAAGCTGAGCAAACACCAAATTGGACACTATATGTGGATGGTTTATCCAATGGCAGCGGCTCTTGAGCAGGTCTCATCCTTACCAGCCCCCACGGATTCGCTATTAAGTATGCCCTAAGGTTTGAGTTCAAGGCCTCAAACAATGAGGCCGAGTACGAGGCATTGCTTGCTGGAATGAAACTCGCCAAATTGCTAGTCGTCGGGTTTTTAGAAGTTTTTAGTGAATCGCAGTTGGTGGTAAACCAAATGATAAAAAAAAATTCGAGACGAAAGGTATAAAAATCGCAAGGTATCTAGAGAAAGCACGCAAGCTTAGAGCTACTTTCAAAAAGTTCTGAAAAGCCCAAGTGCCCCGGCTAAAAAATACAAAGGCAGACGCCCTGGCTAGGTTTGCCTCCTCTAGAAATTCTAACTTTACTCGTACTGTCTATCTAGAAACACTCCCAACTCCTAGCATTGACGAAGTGCAGGTTATGCCACTCATTAAGGAACAAATCAAGATAGACCCCATTCTCAACTACTTAGAAGATGGCACACTCCCAGCTCAAAAAAGAGAGGCCAAAAGACTCATCTCTTGTGCCTCGAGGTATGTTGTAATTGACGAACATCTATATAAAAAAAGACTTATCACTCCGTATTTAAAATGTCTGGGCCCAACCGATGCCGATTACACCCTCAAAGAGGTACACCAGGGCATATGTGGAAATCACCTCGTAGGCCGAGCACTAGCATTCAAAATACTTTGCCATGGGTATTATTGGCCCCAGATGAGCTTTGACGCGACCAAGATGGTAAGACAATTTCGAAATTGTCAGGAACATGCCTCCATCCCCCAACGACCAGCCAATCTCTTGACGTCAATCGCTAGTCCTCTTTCCTTCGCCATGTGGGGAATGGATATCTTCGGCCCATTTTGGGAGGCACCTAGGCAAAAGAAGCATTTGATAGTAGCCGTCGATTATTTCACCAAGTAGGTGGAAGCCGAACCCCTCGCCAACATTTTTTACTATCAGACCCGAGGATTTTTCTGGAAGTCGATTATCTGCGGATTCAGTATACCTAGGGTGTTGGTCACCGATAATGGTACGCAGTTCGATAGCACGATCTCCAAATTGAACATAGGTTTTCTTCGGTGGGATATTCCCAAGCTAATGGACAAGCTGAAGTGACAAATAGAACTCTTTTACAAGGCATCAAGAAAAACCTTGATGACACAAACCAATAGTGGGTTAATCACCTCCCGAATGTCGAATGTACTTTGGGCCTACCGTAACACAACCCGGATACCCATTGGGGAGACCTCGTTTTTCTTAGCTTACGGGTAAGAGGCTGTAATACCCTTCAAGATGGGAACACCATCCTTACAGGTACAGAACTATAATGAAGCAGATGACGAAGAGGCGCTCAAGATGAATGCTGACTTGATCGACAAGGCTAGAGACAAAGCTCAGATCAAGCTTTTCGCCTACCACCAGAGGGTATCAAGATACTATAACTCCCGAGTCAAAGAGAGAACTTTCAGATTACACAACTTGGTCTTGAGAAAGAACAAGGTATCTAACCCTCGGAAGACGGGAAAACTCCTTCCAAATTGAGAAGGTCCCTACCGCGTCAAGAGAATTTACCGAGCAGGCACATTCGAGCTAAAGGACTTGGATAGTAAACCAGTGCCAGGCACTTGGAATACGGAGAACCTCTGTTAGTTCTACCAGTAAGGCCCCTCCGAGGGCCCCCTAGCCATCACCAATTTTGCTTCACCAAATTTTTACTTTGCCAATTTTATTTCACCTATTTTGCATTAAGTATGGATGTAATACAGAAGGCGATGACATTAGATTGGTCATGCTCAGGAATACACCTTCTGATGATCTGATCGGGACAATACTTGAACAAGTAAGGATCATCCCAGAAAAAATGTTTTACCATGGCCAAAAACTTTGATTTATCTTGTCGCCCCCATTGCAAAGGCATTTGACCGGTGACAAGATAGTTCACTATATCAGTAAACCATGGTGCGGGATTGTGAGCAATGTGTATTAATTGCTCATCAGGAAAGGTCTCAGAAATAGGAGTGGCGGCCTCAGTGAAATCCACAATCAATCTAGACAAATAGTCCGCCACCACATTTTCGGAACCTTTCTTATCCCGAATCTCTATGTTGAACTCTTGAAGTAGCAAGATCCATCGGATAAGACGAGATTTAGCATCTTTTTTAGAGAAAAGATACTTCAATGCTGCATGGTCCGAGTAGATAATGACTTTAGATCCTAACAAGTAGGATCTGAACTTGTCTAATGCAAAAACGACTGCTAGTAACTCCTTCTCAGTGGTAGAGTAATTGAGTTGTGCGTCGTTTAGAGTTCGACTTGCATAATAGATAACATGGGGAAGTTTGTCAACACGCTGCCCCAAAACAGCTCCAACAGCATAGTCTGATGCGTCACACATAATTTCAAAAGGCACACCCCAGTTGGGTGGCTGAATAATGGGTGTGGACGTCAGAATCTTCTTCAGATCCCCAAATTCTTTCTTACAATCTTCATCAAATACAAATGGGGCATCCTTCATTAATAACTTGCACAAGGGCCGGGCGATCTTGCTGAAATTCTGGATAAATCACCTGTAGAATCCTGCATGGCCTAGAAAAGATTGAACCTCTTTCACTGTACGTGGGGGTGGAAGGTTGGAAATCATGTCCACCTTCGCTTTGTTTACCTCAATCCCCCGATGGGATATGATGTGCCCTAGTACAATACCTTGTTTGACCATAAAATGACACTTCTTCCAATTAAGCACCAGGTTTTTCTCATTGCACTGCACTAAAACTAAAGTGAGATAGTGCAGACACTCCTCAAATGATGAACCAAAGATAGAGAAGTCATCTATGAAAATCTCTAAAGAACGCTCCACCATGTCAGAGAATATGTTGACCATGCACCGCTGAAAAGTAGCAGGTGCATTGCATAACCCAAAGGACATGCGACGGCAGGCGAATGTCCCAAAAGGACAGGTAAATGTTGTCTTCTCCTGATCTTCGGGGTCCACGGGGACCTGGTTATATCCAGAATAACCATCCAAAAAGCAATAATACTCTTGCCCAGCCAAATGCTCCACCATCTGATCAATAAATTGGAGTGGAAAATGATCCTTCCTTATAGCATGTTCAGTTTACGGTAGTCTATACACACTCTCCACCTTGACTGAACACGAGTTGGCACCAACTCGTCGTCCTTATTCTTTACTACCGTTAATCCAGCTTGCTTGGGAACGACATGAATCGGGCTCACCCACTTGCTATCAGAGATGGGATAAATGATCCCTGCATCTAATAGCTTAATAACTTCTATCCTCACAACCTCTTGCATAGTTGGGTTGAGCCTTCTTTGTGGCTCCCTCAATGGCTTGGAATTTTCCTCCAAATGTATCTTATGCATTACCAACGAGGGGCTGATTCATTTAATATCCTCAATGGTCCAGCTTATAGCTTCCTTGTGTTCTTTCAACACATCTAATAATTTCTCCTCTTGAGTCTCAACCAAATCTGAAGCTGTAATCACAGGCAAAGACTCTGCTGGACCTAGGAACTTATACTGAAGATTGTCCGATAAAGGTTTAAGTTCCTTCTTAAGAGGCTCAAGTTCTTCAGTCTCTTCCTTTGGCTACTCTCCGTAGGAGCAGACTCTAAAATGGCATTTGCTTGCTTAAGTAACTTATCCAAATCCAGATCCTCTCCAAACTGAGCAAAGCATGCCTCCAGGGGGTCCTCAATGCTTGATTCATCCACCGTATCTTCAATAATTTCCTCTATTAAGCATATATTTCTCACTTTAGTAAATTCCAGTGGTTGCTTAGTGATATCAAAAATATTTAACTCCACTGTCATATTTTTGAAGGAAATCTTCATCACCCCTGTCCTACAATTGATTAGGGCGTTAGCCGTGGCTAAAAATGGTCACCCTAGAATCACCGGTATCTGAATCCCTATATCCTGGACCGGTTCTGTATCTAGTACAATAAAATCCACGGGGAAATAATCTCTCAGGGTAAGGTACTTTAGGTACAAACGACCTAGGAGGGTCATTCACAGTAGGAGTGGTTGTAGATGGCTCAGCATCTCTCTTCTCCTTGTTGCCACTTTCTTGCCCTTGCTGCATAGCAGGGCTCTCTTTTACTCGATTGTTCACTTTTCTCTCAGATCTTAATGTGACAATCGATTGCACTTGTTCCTCCCTGTGCGTAGAAGTTGATGAATTTCTAATCACAAATTGTCTCTTCGGGTTGGTCACGGGCTGACTGGGGAACTTTCCCTTTTCTCTTTCACCCAAGTAACTTGCAATTTGCCCCATTTGACTCTCTAGATTGGCAATCGCTTGGGTGTTTACTATTGTCGCACTCCTCACTTCGCTGATGGATTGGCCGGTCATCTTTATGAACTCCTTGAAGGTGTCCTCCAATGACTATAAAACCGGCATTGGCGCTTGAGTGGGAGTATGGTAAGCAGATGCTAGTGCTGGATGGACTGAGTGACCATGACTTTGAATTGGTGGAGGCAATCCAGGAGGGTATTGATTGTGAGCATGATGAGAGGCTCCTCCCTGATTAAGCGATTGGTTCTGCTTCCATGAAAAATTAGGGTGGTTCCGCCACCCTGGATTGTAAGTCTCAGAGTAGGATCCACCTGATTGCCTCCTATAGTCATTGAAAGTGTTTACATGTTCTGTGGGACACTCGGCAAAAGCCGACATAGATGGACAATTCTGTGCTAAATGCATAAGACTAGCATAGATGGAACAACAATTGTCATTAATTGTATTGGCAGCATTGATGGACTTGCCCATAGTGAGAGCGTCAATTTTCTTGGTGAGAGCATCTATCTTTATCTTCAAATCAGTCTCCTCCTTGATCTCATAGATGCCTCATTTCTTAGGAGCACGAATGGACTTGTCCCGACAGCTTGAAAAATCCCACTACTACGAGTTGTCGGACAACTTGTCCAAGGCCTTGTATGCTTCATCCCCTGTCAGACTTAAGAATGCCCCCCATTCATAGACTCGATCATGCTACGGTTGGGTTGAGTCAACCCTTGGTAGAAGAACTGAATAAGTCTCCACTTCTCATATCCATATGGAGGGCATCTAATTAGTAACTCTTTAAAACACTCCCAACTCTCAGAAAACTTCTCATCCTCCTCTTGAGTGAAAGAACTAATCTCCTTTCGATACTCATTCACTCTAGACATTGGGAAAAATTTATTATAGAATTTACTCAGCAGATTTTCCCAAGATGTAATAGACCTGGATGTGTTGGAATCCAACCATGCCCTAGCTCTATCATGAAGAGAAAAAGGGAAAAGTCTAAGATGGACTGACTCCTCAGAGAAGTTCTAGAACTTGAATGTGGCATAAATATCTTTGAACTTCTTTATATGGCTGTAAGGATTTTCAAGATCTAAGCCATGAAATGAGGGTAGGAGTTGGATGACATGTGGCTTTAAATCAAAATGGGTAGCATTGGTGTGTGGCAACACGATGCAGGAAGATGAGTTAGTCGCAACTGGTGCGAACAAATCTCTCAGGGACGTGGTGGAGTCCACGTTCCGTGCTCCAGGTTGCTCTTGGTTCCTCAAGTTTTCTCCCATCTCAATTGTCTCTTGTTCAGTAAGTGACTTCTTCTGTCTCCTAAGAGTTCTTTCTAAATCGGGATCTAAAGGTGTCAATTCTAAATTCAAGGATCTCCGACCAAGCATACACCAAACAGAAAACAGTAAAATAAACTAACTAGCAGAAGCAGCAAAATAAAATAAAACAGAAAGCAAAATAAAACAAAAATGCTAACTAAACTAGTCGAAAAATAAAATCAATTTAGACAAATATTTCACAAGCAAAAACACTCCCCGGCAACGGCACCAAAAACTTGTTATGAGTTTTAAATTACTCGCAAGCGCATGAATCGTTTGCAATATAGTGTTGTGCAAGTGCGAGGTCGAATCCACAAGGAATGCGTTGTGAAAATAGATTTTTATCTAAACTAACCTTATTTTAACCTAGTTCCGAATAATTATATTTTTGCAAAACAAATATAAACTAAACTAAACTAAATTGATTTAATAGCTAATGATGAAAACATTAAGGTTTCAGAATCCACCCAACCAAAGTAAAGCATATATCTTCATGTTCTATATAAAAATAATCTATCCAAACATTCCATGAATCCAACTTAAACAAAAAACAACGAATATCCCAATTAAACCAAAAGCATTCAATGTATCCGCTTTTAACAAATCACAAAGGAAATCCAATTTAATCGAAAAGGATTCGATGTATCCATCGGATGAATCACACAAAATATCCAACAGAACAATTAAAAACTATCAATCGTAAGAATTTACTCAAACAATTGAAATAGAACATTTAAACTAAACATATCAGAATTGTATAAACATATCTGAAAATATAATGCTAAACAATGGCGAGGCTTCATCTTTAACCTTAGCTGAAGATTTTAGCCACCCATTATCATGAAACTAAATTTCACAATAAAAAGTGCTAAGCATTAAAAACTGGAAAAGAATTAAAATTGACTGTACATTGGGAGAAATTCCACACGCTGTTGGGCAGCACTTCCCCCGGTGGTGGCAAAAACCCTTAGGAGATCTACTAGAATGCTAGTAGAAATCCACTAGACTGCACACTGAATAATGAGGTGGGATAGTGTTTATATAAGGGAATTCTCGGAGTACAATGAGCTGTAAATTCGATGTGGGATACTGCTTCTTTGCGATCGATCGCAAGTCTGGTGCGATCGATCGCAGCATAGTGCGATGCAATGCTTCTGGCGCACTGTAAGTGCTTCCTATCCGATGTGGGATGTGCGAGTCAACTGCGATCGATCGCAGCCCTGTTGCGCTCGAGTGCATCACAGTGCGCTGTAATATATATGTAGTATCAAATGCTTCCTTTCCAATGTGGGATGTGTGAGTCACTTGCGATCGATCGCAAGTCTGGTGAACTCGAGCGCAGGTGCGATTGATCTCATGCCGTGTGCGCACGATCGTAGGTGCGATCGATCGCATGTCCTGTGCGCTCGATCGCACTAGGCATCCTTAGCTTTTGCTCTTTAAGCCCTGAAGTTTCCTCATTGCTTCATTTTATTCCAAAACCTATAAAAACACAGAAAACATATAAAATAGATAAAATAGCACGAAATAACATAATTAAGAACTCAACAAATGTAAACTAAGGGGCTAAAACATGTAATATTTAGCACTCATCACGCATAACTCCCATTCCTTCAAGTCATCATAGATATGCTCTCCAACCCCAACATTTCTAAGTTTGAACTCCTCGGGGATCCTATACATGATTCTTATCTTCTCGAGCTCATAATCTGTCAGTGTGTTAGCGGAGAGGTTGGCTGCAAAACCTAAGTTCGGCCTTTCATCCTCTCCCATTTCCTCTTGAAGCATACACAAGGTATGATTGCCCTCGGAGGAGGAAGAAGGTGACTTATCCTCTTTATACAGAACCAGGGTGTAAGAATCTCCCGAGGAGACAGTTATCTCGGCCTCCAAGTCTTTATTACTGTTACGACTATTGTCACCACTACTACCCCTACTCTTCCCACTACTTCTATTACTAACACTACTATTACCATTGTTGCTATCACTACCATTGCCCCTATCATGGTATATATCGAAAAAAGACATGAGTGTAGGAGAATAGAACTCACTGGTAGGGGGCTTTGAGAGGTCAAACGCTGAGTACCGAGCTCTGAAACTCCCAAACTCTGAGCTCCCATGGAGATAAACACTCCGAGCTCTCAAACTTTAGAACTCCAAGTAATAAACACTCTGAGCACTCAAAACTCAAAACTCTGAAGGCACCAAAGCTTAGAACTCTAAAGGCACTATAACTCAGAACTCCAAAGGCTCTCAAAACTCAAAACTTCGAAGGCTCTGAAGACTTTTGTGAAGTGAGGAGCAAAGGGAAGCCTCTCCCTTTATGCAGAGCTCTTCACACATAGAATGATGAGGCATTATTAACTCATACATATTCTCGAGTATTGAAGCAACACCTCTTGGGAAACCTTAAGAAGATATCTCCTCTTGGGAAACCCTAGGATATGCGCTGCCTTTTCTCAGCATTTAAGAATGCAGCTTGAGGAATTATCAATTGATGGCCAAATTGTGGGCCAAGAAGACTAGACCAAACATGAGAGTAAAACCCTAAAGCTTAGCATTTTAGGCCCCAAAGTTTAACATTTTGGGCCCAAGACCAAACCTTGACCCATTGCAGCAAATCTCACAAAGACATAAGGGACAGAAGACCCTATGAAAGTCACTTTATATGGCTAAGTCCTAACTCCTCGGACTTCTCTAAAAACTCTGAGCATTTGGAGCCTATGTCCAACTCTTCGGGCTTCTCTAAAAACTCCAAGCAGTTGGAGCCCATGGCTAACTACTAGGATTTCCCCAAAGACTACAAGCTGTTGGAGCCCATGTCCAACTTCATAGACTTCTCTAAAGATTTCAAGCTGTTGTAGCCCATGTCTAACTTCTCGGACTTCTCCGAAAACTCTAAGTAATTGGAGCCTATGTCCAACTCTTCGGACTTCCCCAAAGACTCCGAGTTATTGGAGCCCATATCCAAATCCTCAGACTTCTCCAAAGACTCCGAGCTGTTAGAGCCCATGTATGACTCCTCGGACTTATCCGAAAATTATGAGCCATTAGAGCCCATGTCCAACTCCTCGGACTTCTCCAAAGACTCCGAGCTGTTTGAGCCCATATTTAACTCCTCGGACTTCTCCAAAGACTCCGAGCTGTTGGAGCCTATGTCTAACTCCTCGGACTTCTCCGAAGATTCTGAGTAGTTGGAGCCTATGTCTAACTCCTCGAATTTCTCCAAAGACTCCGAGCTATTGGAGCCTGTGTCTAAATCCGAGCTATTGGAGCCCATGTCTAACCCTCAGACTTCTCTAAAAACTCAAAGTAGTTAGGGTCCATGATTAACTCATCAGACTTCTCCAAAAACTCAGAGCAGTGGTGACTGAATGTCAACTCCTCGGATCAATTTCCAAAACTCTGAGCAATGTTGACTGAACATCAACTTCTCGGACCAATCTTCGAAACTCCAAGCAGTGTTGACTGAACATAAACTCCTCAGACCAGTCTATGAAAATTTGAGTAGTGTTGAATGAACGTCAACTTCTCGGATCAATCTTCGAAACTCTGAGCAGTGTGACTGAACGTCAACTCCTCGGATCAATCTTCAAAACTTCGAGCAGTGTTGATTGGACATCAACTTCTCGGACCAATCTTCGAAACTCTGAGTAGTGCTGACTAAAAGTCAATTCCTTGGACCAATCGTCGAACTCCAAAGCAATGTTGACTAAACATCAACTCCTCGGACCAATCTCCAAAACTCCGATCAGTGTTGAGTAAGGGTTAGCCCCTCGGACTACAATCTTCAAAACTCCAAATAGTCTAGGCTAAGTACCAGTTCCCTGGGTCAATCGTCAAACTACGAGAAGTGCTTGACCGAGTGTCAATACCTTGGAGCAATCGTCATTTCATAACTATGGAGGTGTTATGGTAATACTCTATAGGTGATTAGCCTCCTTGAGGTCAAGTTCAAACCACCCCACGATATTTTCTTCCTCAAGTACAAAAGTGTACTTAAGGGAGTTGGGGGCATCTGATGTGGGAGAAAATTCTTCTACTAGTAACGCAATGACACATGTCATTCTCCAGGGTAGAAATGGTAATTCTCTAACCATGACAAGGCAAATAATCACCTCCTGACACGTAGTAAGGGCATAACAGTAATTTTACATCGTAATATCTTATGTTGTTCTACTATTCTAACTTTTGGATAAACTTATACAATAGATGAATAACTCCAAAAGAGTACCACTCCTATCCCAACACTTCAGTTGCTCTCATACTCAGACTCTACTTCGACACACTATAAATAAGGCTCTTATAAACCAAAAGTTACACACAATTTTTTTCAGTACACAACCTCATTCCTTTCCATTCTTTTTCATTCTCAAGAAAAAGGCCCAAACTGACTTAGGCATCAGAGAATCCTTCGGAAGCATCACTCCCCTCTCAACCTCCAAGAATTTTAGGTTTTAGATTCGTTTTGTGTGTGTATGTCCTGCTCTTTGACGGTCCAGCTCTCAGTAGAATTTCGGTATCAACAAGTCTTTAATTAATAATAAATCCCATGGTTGAACTAATAACCCCCAACTATCAAGTTACTGATGAGTGAAAAATATTGCATATTTTGGCCACTTAATTTACATTTGTTAGCTTAGGAATTTGTTACTTTGAGTTGTTTTCATTGTTTTTCAGGTTTACAAGCACTGGGAAAGGAGTTTCACTAAAATTGCCAGAATTGCCCGTACAGATCAATCATCTTTGAAAATTAAACTGTTTTGATTCAAGAAGAACCAGGATATGAGTCATATATGCTTAGAAAGATCCATAAGTATATTTTTTGGAGAATTTTACGGCTCATAAAAATAATTTTTCTACAGAAAGTTATGGCCGTTTTAGTAGACAAAGGTCGAGCTGTGCGGGCTGTGCAGGATTTTAGTGTGAACAGAAGTTTTGAAGGGCATGTGAAGACTTAAATCCCACATCCAACATCGGATTGGAAATACATTGCACTTGTGGTATTTGCCTATATAAGAGCCACTCCACTTCATCATTCAGTGTACAACTCCTGAGCCACTTTGGTGTTTACCGATGGACGTCCACTAGCATTCTGGTGGATCCCGAAGGCATTGCTACCACGAGGGGAAGCGCCGCCCGTCAGCGAGTGAAATTTCTCCCATGTAAAGTTGTTTATTTATTTATTTTTATTTAGTTGTTGTAGTTTAATGTTTAGCACTTTTATTATGAATTATAGTTTTATAGTTATGAGTGGCTAGACTCTTCAGCTAAGGTTAAAGATAAAGCCCCGCCGTTGTTTGGCGTAGTAGTTCAGATTTGCTTGTACAAATCTGACAATTTTTAGTATAAAATGTTCTGTCAATTATTTGAGTTAATCTTATAATTGATTGAGTTTATATTGTCTGTTGGATATTCTTTGTGTTTCATCTGATGGATACATCGAATTGTTTTCGATTAAATTGGATTTCCTTTATGATTTGTTAAGAGCGGATACATTGGATGTTTTTGGTTTAGTTGGGTTATTCTTTGTTTTTTGTCTTATAGTTGGATTCATAGAATGTTTTGATAGGCTATATTTTTAGAACATATATGCTTAACTTCGGTGGGGCGGATTCGGAAACCTTAGTGTTTTTAATTATTAGTTTTTAAATCAAGTGCCATGATTTCTTAATAAATCCCTATGACGTATCAAAAACATCAACAACATTAACGGCATGGGGATAAATAGAAGAGTCATCAAAATCAAAATTATTAATAAGAAATTTCAAAGAGTTAGAATTATCTTTAATGTACTCATCCTCCAAAATAAGCTCATCGATCATGTAAGTGTCGAAACACTTATCCTCTTCATGTGGCTGCCTTGAGACTCGAAAAACATTCACCTCTAGAGTCATATTTTCAAATGATAATGTCATTAGGCCATTCCTACAATTAATGAGGGCATTGGCGGTGGCAAGGAATGGTCTTCCAAGTATCAAAGGAATTTTTGACTCCGTATTCAAATAGAAATGGTATCTAACACCAAAAAGTCGATGGGATAATATAATTTGTCAATTTGTAATAACACATCTTCCATAATACCTCTTGGTTTTCTTACCGATCGATCCGCTAGTTGGAGTACCATAAAAGTGGGTTTGATCTCACCTAGGTCCAGTTACAAGTCAATGGAGTATGGCATGAGGTTCACACTAGCCCCCAAATCTAGCAATGCTTGGCCACAAGCTTTGTTTCCAATTTGGCAAGCCGCCGTAGGACAGCTTGGATCTTTATACTTGGGCGGTGTCTTGCTATCAATTACCGCACTTTTTTACTCTGTTAAGAATGTTGTCTTCTTCACATTGTGCCTCCTCTTGAGTGTGTATAGATCCTTAATGACTTTAGCATAGTTGGGAACCTGTTTTATGACATGAATAAGAGGAAGGTTAATTTTAACTTGCTGAAGTTGTTCAAGAATCTCACCTTTTAATGCTAAATTTCTCTCCTTAGGTTTAAGGAGTGCTTGAGGGAAAGGCACCGGTAAAGAATCACTATGGGCATTTTGTTCCTTGGAGGCTTCATCCTTGTTGCTCTTGGTGTTAAGAATCAAGTTTGATGTTAGAGTGGGTCTATTAATTTCATTACCACTGCGAGTAATCATGACATTAACCTCTTTAACATTTTGATTGTCAAGATTGGAGGTTTGCGCCATATGTTGTCCCCTTAGATTAGATTGTGGCTGTGAAGGAAAACAACCTTGCTCTTGAACCATCAAGAAACTAGTCAACTTGGTGAGTTGGCTCTTTATCACCTTTTGTTCCTCTTTGATCCCTTTTTGCTCCTTTAGCAACCGTTGATTTATCTTGCTTTGCTCTTCCACACTCTTGGCATGTACCTGCATAAATGACTTAAAAACATCTTCTAAAGGTAAGGATTATTGTGGTGCATTAGATAAAGTTGCTTCCGGTCACCATTGGGTACTAGAGTGGGTAGAAGGTCGTGTATCGGATCTCCAACTAAAATTAGGGTGATTCTTCCAACCGGGATTGAAGGTGTTAGAGTAGGGTGAGTATATTTTCCTAAAGGGTATACCTAAAGCATTACACTATTTCTTCAACTCAGAATAGGTTGGACAATCCCTAGGTACATGATCTACCCCATTACACATAAAACAAGGTTCGTGGGACTCTACCCTAGCAACCGGTTAGGGGGCTCTAGCATCCTTGGTTTTTAAAACTTCAATTTCCTTAGTTGGGACCTCTAAACGGGCTTTAAAGCTATCATCTTCCTTAAGTTGATAAATTCCAAAGGTTTGATTTCTCTTAGTACTTTCCATTGCATTCGGTCCCGTCCAAGTGTGGGCTTTTTCCGATAGGTCATCTAGAAAATCTGTGGCTTGGTCGGGATCTTTCTGAAGAAAATCTCCATTACACATCATTTCTATGAATTGCCTTTCCTTACTTAGAAGTCCATCATAGAAATAGCTAACTACCCGCCAACTCTCATACCCGTGGTGTGGACAAGAATTCAAAAGGTCTTTGAAATGTTCCCAAACTTGATATAAGGTTTCACTCTCCTTTTGTGCAAAGTTTGAGATTTGTCTCCTGAGGTTATTAGTCTTATGGGTTGGGAAATGCTTTTGGAAGAAGGCTTGGGTCATCTCATCCTAACTACCTATAGATCTAGGCCTTAACGAGTACAACCAAACCTTAGCCTTTTCCTTAAGTGAAAAGAGGAAAAACCAAAGTTTGACGGTGTTTACTATATCAGCCGTACTTTCAAAGGTTGCTACTACTTCTTCAAATTCCTTAATATGGACATAGAGGCTTTCATTCTCAAACCCATGGAAGGTTGGTAGCAATTGGATCATGCCCGACTTAAACTCAGGTTGTTGAACATTAGGGGGGAACATGATACAAGATGGTGTGGCCGTTCGGCTAGGGTGCAAGTAGTCCTTAAGTGTCCTAGCAACATTCTCATTGTGATTGTCGGCCATGTTAACAAAATTCTCTAAATTCTTGTTTGGGTGTGCACTATGATTTGATCTAGGCGAGCTTTCATTATCGGACATGGAAAGAGAGGCTAACTCTATTTCGGGTCTTTTAATGAATCTACCTCGCGCATCTCTCAGTCTACGCATACACCAAAGGAATTAGAGGGGAAACGAATAAAATAAAATAAATAGAAAATCAAAACAATGAGCAAAGAACAATATTACCGTCTTGTCTCAAAGTTGACAATCTTCCTTGTACTTAAGTGCGTTTCTCCGGCAACGGCGCCAAAATTTTATCACGCTTAAAATAACACACGATTATTATGTATAGTTGAGGTGTCGATCCCACTAGGAAAGCGAACTACAAGAGAAAGTGTAAACCTTAACACAAAACGATAAAATTCAAACAAGAAAATATGAGTTTTACGAATGAAATTATATGAGAGAGTTGTGAAAATATGACAAAGAATTCAATAAAGAAATAACAAGGTTCCAGGAATCCTTCCTAAGTTCATTGCCTTATTCCTATCTTGACTCAATTGTTTTATCCCAATTGCTAGTTTCACATCCCAAACAAGCAATTGGTAAATATTCAATCAAAGCACATAAACACCCTAATGTAATTGCTACAAATTACTCTTTAATTTCAATTCAAACACACAAGATCTATCTTATAAATTATCAAGAAGCGACAATATATTTCAATAATAATACCGCAGTAATAAACAAACCTATAAGATAAATCTACAAAAATCAATCACATCTAACAACTTTGACATAAGAAAAGCTTGACTAGACTTATATGGAGGAGAAAGATGCAATCACCGGATTAAGAGTAAATCCTCTCCTTCTTACTTAATCAAAGAGTAAATCATAAAAAAATGTTTAACAATCAATCCATACAACTGAATCAAGGATAGAAATAAGAGCAACTACACCTAAGAATTCATCCTTTTGCCTTGCTTGGAGTTTAGTTAGACATTAGGCTCATGCTTGATCACCTTAAGGAAGAAGAATGTGGTAGCTTTCTTAATTCCCAGCCTCATTTTCAGCAAACTCTAAGTGTTCTATTAATACCCCAGAAGGTTCAAGGGTATTTTCGGGTCAAGAAATGTCATTAAAGCCCTAATAAGGTCGTGAAATAGAAATAAGGAAATCGCGCCCGTGCCGTGACACAGAAAAGGGAAGCCATGGCACGGCTGGAGAAACGCTCTTGCACCGCGGCACCTCCCTCGGTCCTTGCTTTTCAATGGTTTTGGTGGCCGCGGCGCGAACCATGCCTCGCCGCGGCATGGAACCCTAAAAATGGGTTTCTCTTTATTTTGTCCTTCCGAAACCATTCCTTCACTCTGACATGCATAGAATCTTCGTGCTTTAAGCAACATTAGCTTTTACATCTCTTTTAAACCCAAAATACCTGAAAATGCACCGAAATAAATCAATATACCAAGAATGATACTTGAGAATTATTAAGGTATAAATGTGTAATTCAACCCTTGATTACGCCCAAAGTATAACGCGGTAATTGTAGTATAGCTTTGGGATGTTAATTCCACAGGGAAACAAACCAATTATAAAAGAAGGTGTAAACCTCAACACAAACGATAAAAGATTAAATGAAAGAATCTGAATTGTGTGAAAATTGTGTAAATAGATTGATGGATATAATAAAGAAACAAAAAGGTTCCGGAAATCCTCCCTAGGTTCGTTGCCCTAATCCTAACTTGATTCAATTATTTTTATCTCGATTGCAAGTTTCACATCCCAAACAGACAATCGGTAAATATTCAATTAAAGCACATATATAAACCCTAATGTAATTGATATGAATTATTCTTTACTTTCAAGCACACATGACCTAACTTATAAATTATCAAGAGACGACGATATATCTAAATGAAAATACCGCAGTAATGGACAAATCTATAAAAGAAATATACTGGACTCAATCACACCCAAACAAATACACATAAGAAGAGCATAACTAGACTTATATGGAAAAGAAGCATGCAATCACCGGACTAATAAGAAATCTACTAATTAAATTAAAGAATAAACATAACAGTGTTTAATAAAAATAATACCAAACTACAACTAAATCAAATAAAGGAAAATAAGAATAACTACACCTAGGGATTCATCCCTTCGCCTTGCTTGGAGACTAGCCGGTCATGGAGCTCATGCTTCATTGAGTTGCCTCCAGCCTCTCAACGATCATCTCCTCCTTGGTAGCAAAAGCTTCAGCGATTCCTCAGCTTGCCCTCCAAAAGTATACTTCGGATTCCTCCTAAAGGCCCTCTGGATTGCTCCTAAAGGCCCTCAGGATTCACTCTTTGATGATTTCAGATGAGCTCCGATTGATGCCCAAAGCTGAAGCGGAGTGGGTCTTATATAGGAAAACTCTCGGAGTGCTATGTGTTTTCTAACTGATGTGGGATACTACCTAAGTGCGCTCGATCGCATGTGCGCTCGATCACAGTTGCGCTGCAGAGTACTTCTTGGTCGATGTGGGATGTGCGCTCGATCGCAGTACAGACAGTAGTCCATCTTGTCCTTCCAGAAGCATAAGATCTTAGCTTTTTAAGCAACGATCGCTTCTTTTTCTCTTTTAAACTCAAAAGACCTGAAAATTGCACTGAAATAAGTCAGTGGTCCAATAATGTTACTTTAGAGTTATTAACACATAAAAGCGTAATAAAGACCGAGATCAATCCTAAAATGCTAATAATTAACCACCGTTGAGAAGCATTTTATGACTCTCATCACAACCTCCAACTAGCTTATTGCTAGTCCCTAGCAATTCAAGCGAAAACAAAGGATGAATTCTACGGTGGGAATCAAAGTAAATGAAAAGCAATATTAGTGTTAAACTAAGAGAAATTCACTTTTGTCTCAAAAATCGCACATAGCACACGGCACATAGAATCATTAAATATCACTCAAGTCCAAAAATAATCCAAACATCAATCTTAAAATCGTTATTGACTCTTAGCATCCATCTTACCACAATCCATTAATCCAAACTCCCGGATGATTTTATGCATAACATTTATGAATAAAAGTCTTGGCCTCTAAAAACATAATAAATTTCGTGACGTCAATCACAAAAACAAGCTCCATATGCTTACATTTCAAACCACTCTCCACTATTGTAGAAAAATTACACTACATTGGATCAAAAGGTCTTTAATAAGCTTGTAACGTTAGGCTAAGGTAAAGGCTAAGGAAGAATGGGAAGGATTCACAAGTAAAAGAACTCAATCTATTAGCTTTAAACACAATCACTTTAAGAACTTGATAACCTTTACTTCAACACCCAACTCTTTCAACCATTTTTCGAGCATTTCTTTCAACAAATCACCATTTTTTCTTTTCTTTTTCTTTCTTTCTTCTTTCTTTGCCATAATTCATTTTTTTATTATTTTGGCACATAACCATTCACCTTCTTTTTCATCATTTTTTTCCTTTTCTTTTCAACAACCCCCAACTTATCTCCTTTAATATATATATATATATATTTTCATATTTCCATCCCTTACTCCTTTTAAGTGCTTCTCACAACATGTGTATAACTAAGTTCTTTTAAAAGAAAGGTAAGGATAAAATATTTTTAGGCTCATAAAGGTATGTAAATGGTTTATCGAAAGAAACAATGCTCAAATTTTCTTTTCAAGAAAAAAGGCTCAAATAGGTGACTAGTGAAAGCAATGGTAGGTTTGAAAGGCTTAAACGGTTCAAAAATGGCCTATATCATATCCTAAGTAGTGTGCATTCTAGGAATTCGCCTCAAGTAGTTATCAAGTAAGTTCTAGAGCTTGTCGAGACCGCAAAAATATTCACAAAATAATCACATATAAAACTTTTATAAATGTTTAAGACTAATCATACTATCTTACCACAAACTAGAGTCTCAAACCAAATGAAGATTGATGCTTAAATTAATTTCAAACTGAAGCAAGATTTAACTTCTTCTACATGCTATCTACTATCTCAATTAAGTTTATATCATTGACATGTAAATTGACTCTAAGGCTAACACCAAACATGCTAAAAACAAACAAAAATGACACCAAGCAGTTCAATGAAAGAAAAAAAATGTATGGAAATAAAGAATATGGAAACAAAGAGATGCGTTTCCTCAACCCCCAACTTAAAAATTGCATTGACCTCAATGTGAAAGAAAGAGTAAAGGAGACTCCTCTTGTAGCCAAAGGTGCACAGACGCTGAAAATTGTGCACGATCATTTGAACTGCTTCGTTTATTTGTCCTTGAAAAATAAATACTAAAGTAAAACTGGAAAACAACAAAATAATAATAATAAACAAGAAAAAGAAATATGAAAAACAAAAAAAGTAAAAGGATATGTTGTTGGTTGCCTCCCATGAGCGCTAAGTTTTACATCTTCAGCCAGACACTTTTATCCCTCCTCGAAAAACATAAGTTGGATGCACCAGCCACGGCTTTATTGCTAAATTTGGTGCTTGTATGTTTTTGAGAGGTCTCAAGGATATCATCAGTAACACCCACAGATTCTGGCTCGATGTATGCTCTTGTGAAGCCATGGGTGAGGGTGGACTCCAATGGATTAAGATGATGGACCTTTTCCATGCATGAGTCAATCATGTATACTTGATGGTTCTCGTCCACATCCTCTGATTTGTTCGGTGTTGGGATGTGTAATGACTTACCACTAAGTGTTTCAATGGCATTCACCTCTTTTTATTCTGTTGTGTTAGGTGCTGACCATAAGATGTGGACTGAGCTCGGGAAGGGAACTTACCTCGCTCCGTCACACTCAAGTAGCTCGTCAGCTTGGACACTTGGCTTTTTATCTCTTTATGTTCTTCAACAACCTGCATAATTAAAGATTCAAGCCTTTGATTAGTCTTACTCTGTGCCTCAATAAAAGCATGCAAAATGTTTTCTAAAGGACTCCTAGAAGATACAAGTGCATGATATGGTTCATGATAAGGTGCAGGGGGTTGTGCAAGCTGCTGGTTTTCAGACTTTCAGCTGAAATTTGGGTGATTTCGCCATCCCAAATTATAGATATTAGAGAAAGGTGTAGAAGGCTTCGTGTACTTGCCTAAGGCATTATGATGAGTCTTAAATATTGCATATTTAAGCCCTTAAATTATATGTGTTAAGCTCTTAGTTTGTATTATTTCCCTTTATTTTATGTCTTTTCTGTGTTTTGTGTATTTTTATAGGTTTGTGGAGAAAATGAAGCATTTCGGGAAATCAAGCTTCAAGAGCAAAAGCTGAGGATGCCTTGTGCGATCGATCGCACGAGACATGCAATCGAGTGCACCTGTCTATGAACGAGCGCATGGTCAACATCCCACATCGAAATCTTTACAGTGCAGTGCACCTGCGATCAAGCGTATCAGACGTGCGATCGAGCGCCTATGTGATCGTGCGCACAAGACATGCGATCGAGCGCACATGCGATCAATCGCACCAATCTGTGATCGAGCGCACTCGAGCAGTATCCCACATCGAATCTACAACCCATATTGCTCTGGGACTCCCCTTATAAAAGCACCATCTCACTTCATCTTTCAGTGTGCAATTCCTAGTGCCATTTGGTGTAATTCGGTGGACGTCTGCTAGCACTCTTGTGGATTCTGAAGGCTTTGCTACCACGAGGGGAAGCGCTGCCCAACAGCAAGTGGAATTTCTCCTTTGTATAGTAAATATTTCTTTTCATTTTGTTTTGTTTAGTTTAAATATTTAGCACTTTTATTATAAACTGTAGTTTCATAACTATGAGTGGCTAGAATCTTTAACTAAGGTTGAAGATGAAGCCTTGCCGTTGTTTGACATATTTGTTTCAGTTTTGTTTATACAATTCTGATGTTTTTTTTAGTGTAAATGTTCTGTCAATTATTTGAGTAGAATCTTATGATTAATTATGTTTAAATTATTCTGTTGGATATTCCTTGTGTTTCATCTGATGGATACATCAAATCGTTTTTGATTGAATTGGATTTCCTTTGTGATTTGTTAAAAGCGGATACATTGGATGCTTTTGGTTTAATCGAGATATTCGTTGTTTTTTGTTTTAAGTTGGATTCATAGAATGTTTTGATAGGCTATTATTAGAACATTGAGATATATGCTTAACTTCTGCGGGGTGGATTCGGAAACCTTAGTCTTTTTATCATTTGCTTTAAACCAATTTAGTTTAAGTTTATATTTCTTTTGAAAAAATACAATTCAAAATTCGAAACTAGGTTAAGATAAGGTTAGTTTAGATAAAATTATATTTTCACAACGCAATTCCTTGTGGATTCGACCTCGCACTTGCACAACACTATATTACAAATGATTCGTGCGCTTGCGAGTAATTTAAAACTCACAACACATTACATTGTTCCTTATACATCCCTCTCATATCAGCAAATGTGGGACACTCTTGGGTGAGATGATCTACCCCGCCACACACAAAACATGGTTCAAAAGATTTTGCATGATTAACCACGTGTGTTGGCTTTGAACTTTTAGTCTTTAATACCTCTAGTTCCCTAGTGAGCACCTCGACCTTGGCCTTAAGATTATCCTCTTCCCTAAGATGGTAAATTCCACCACTATTTGGGTTCTCTATAGGTCGTGACCTATTGTTGGACGAAAATCTACTTAAATAATTAAGCAGATAATCGCACTAGTTTTACTTGCAAGTGCACAAGGTCAACAGTGTAGTATAGTGTGCGAAAGCAAGGTCATCTCCACAGGGAATGGTAAAGTTCAGTTTTAGAATTAGTTTCTTTAAGTAAAAAGAAATAAAATAACTGTTGTGTGTGATTTGATAATAATAAAGACATAGGGCTTTGATATCCACCACTAGTTATACTTTCCCAATTGTATAAGGTATCAGTGCACTAACCTTATCATGTATACCTACTGGTTGCCAACCTAAGGGCATGGTATCTACTCCTTAAGCTATTGATTTCCCTACGAAATGAGTTAAGCATGATATCTACTCTAACTCTTTTCTTCCTTAAGGGATTCAGCATGGTATCTACTTGAGTTGTTCCTTAAGAAAACATAAGTACTATGGAAATCGACAACCACATGAGACCTAGGGCATGGTATCTACTCCCGGTTTCCCATGTTGATTAACCCGGGTATCCGAATAAGATATCCCTTGTTACTAATGTTAGACCTAGGACTCGGTCATCCAAATTGATCTAACTAACAGGTCTATACCACATGCATACGCTGGCCATACACATACATATGAGGAACTTAAATAAGCACAGGCATTAATCAAGTTAAGCACATAATAAAGCTATTGGCAAAGATTTATAAATGAATAAATATATGAGAAAGAATAACTAGGGCTTCAATCGAGCCCTATAAGAAAGTTAGTTACATATGGTGTCTAAAAACATCATATATAAACTAAACATAAAGAGAAGAATAAACCCGAGAGAAGAGGCGCCAATTCTCTCCCAAAGCTTACAACTCCAAGTAAAAGCTAAAAGAAGTGTTCTCTAAGTTGTCGTCTGTATTGTGTGTGCATTACAGGTGTATTTATAGGTCTTTGAGAAGTCCTAAGAGGTGCAGGAAACCCTAAACTTCCTAAACCGACAAAAACTATTTATTTCCAAAACAGGGTTCTACAATTTACTGTTCACGCCCGTATATGTGCGCTCGATAGCACACGTCTTGCGCTCGATCCCAGTGCTGCGCTCTATCCCTCTTCTGTGCGCACGATCGCAATGTGCGCTCGATCGCATTGCATGGTGCGATCGATCGCAGTTTGTCCAGAGACTGCTCCAGGGATTCCAAGCTTCTTCCTTTAAGTGCCAAAACTGCTTCTTTTTTCTCCAAGACCCTATAAAAACATGTAAAACACACAAATGGAGTAAAAGAGATAAAATTAACGTAATTAAGGACCTAATAAATGTAAATAAGGGGGCTTAAATATGAATATTTAAGCACCTATCATACCCCCAAACTTACATATTGCTAGTCCCTTAGCAATATTAAATTAAAAACTAAAACGAAAAAAACAGATAAATCCAATGTTCATGGTGTCAAACAAAAGTTTAAATCTTACAAAACTATGATGCGCATTCATGAGCAATCTTAACAGATACAAACATGTTTTTGCAATGAATAAGAGCTTTGAACGCAAATCACTTTCATGAGGCAATTTAAGACATCACAAGTTCGACTTTGGTGTGTTGTGAACTAGCACACAAAAGATTGGGTTTCCAAGAAATTCAAACATGTAGTGTTTCGATGACTCAAGATTCACTAAACTTCCTATTAGAGTCAACAAATATGGTATAGACTTTTATTTGTGAGATTTTTGCCAAGTTAGTTCCCTTAAGCTTTCTTGTTGACTCGTGTAACGAGCATTTAGCCAATGACTCCCAAACCAGATGGTTTTAGGGCATTAGGTGTAAAGACACCCCTAAGGACTTACTAGCTCAAGTCAACAAGGCTACGAAACTAACTGGTTTTAATGCTACCACTTAGAATTTTCCACCTTTTGACGTGACACTCAATGCTTACTGAGGTAAGAGGGCCAGTTACTCAGCGGAAAGTTATTTTTAATGATCACTTAGAATTTTCCACCTTTTGACGTGACACTCAATGCTTACTGAGGCAAAATGGCCAGTTACTCAGCAGAAGATTTGTTTTTATTGATCATTAGAAGCATTTTTTTTTTATTTTTGAGAACTAATCAATATTTTCTATTTTCATATGCCAAAATGTCAATCTAATAGGTCATCTAGTTCATAGTTAAGCAAAAGAAACATACCAATCCAAATAACATGTCATACCCCACACAGTTATGTGCAAGTGTGCTTATGATAGTTTAGGTCAAACTTGTGAATCCTTAAATGTCAAAAAGGCAGTGATCTAGGTTCAAAACTTGATTATTGGCCTATATGTTTAAAGTGTTAAGCTAGCTGATGAAGTCGAATCATTAAGTTCTGTTTAGATCACAAAAAATTTTATTTGGACAGAATGAACATGTATTTATCTATGAAAATAACAACAAAAACAAATGTGGGACATAGTGAGTGTGTGAATGTGTCCCCATGCCCCCAAACTTAAATTGCACATTGTCCCCAATGTGTGAATAACATGAAAGGAGCTGACATGGGAGATAGAGAACTGATGGATGGCATGGCTCGTAGCACGCCCCCAAACTTCAACGGGATGCACTCACGTTGCCCTTGAAAAAGAAAGAAAAACAAACATAAAATGGAAAACAAGTAATAATAAACAGATAGAAAAATAAACTAGGAAATACAAATAATAAAATGAAATAAACTAAGAAAAATGATATGCTTTGGGGTGCCTCCCATGAGCGCTAAGTTTAACGTCTTCAGCCAGACGTGGTATCCTCTCACTGCTGATCATCAGGTGGTGCAGTCGAAGAGGTACCGGGTGTCGGAGGTAGGCGATCAAGAATGGCCTGCAGCATAGCCTCCTATCGTGCTAACCATGCCTCCAAACTACCCATGCGCTGATGCACGAGTATGGTAGCAGCGGAGACCTCACCTCGGAAGGAGGACTGCTCAGTTAGAAAGTGCTGGGACTCGGTGGGTTCCATGTTTGAATGGTCCTCCTCATGTAGTGGGCTAATGACAGGGGTCTCGGTCTCCATGCGATCCTCCTCAACTCTCTCAGCTGCTGGAGCGGGTGTCGGGAGTCCTCGTGGCATATGCGAGATGCTGTGTGTGCACTGAGCCTTCCCGAAGAAGGGATGCTCTCGCACTGGCCCGTCGCTGTGGTTCCCCTTAATCCCCTTCTTCTTGAGGATAGAGGAGCGTAGGAACGGGAAAGGGAGGCCTCAAGCATTGGCCGTGGTGGTCTGACGGCCATTTACGTGATCCCAAAATTTGTGCAACTGGCTCCAAATGACAGCCAGGATGGAGTACTAGTGGCCTCTATGGAAGGCATATAAGGAATTGAGAAACTAGTCTCGCTGCTGTGTCTTGTGCCCCAATGGACACACATTACGCTGCAGGATCGTGTTGACAAGCCACAGTCGTAGAGGCAACTTGGACCGGCTGTCCGCATTGTTATGGCTGTCGGTATACTGACCAGCGCACATGTCTGTGATGATCTCAGCCAGGGAAAAGGACTCCGGTTGCTTCTTGATATTTGTGTCCTCAGGAGGGGACTCATCGGTGCAATGAAGAGCAGTGGCTATATTGGCACTAGTCACCTCTATGGGTGTGCCCCGGACTGAAGAAGTGAGAGCTCCCGGTCTGTTGCAGTCAAATGATAGGCTCGCGTAGAACTGGACTATGAGCTGGGCGTAAGCAGTGGAACAGACCGGCTTAAACAGCCTCTTCAACCCTCAGTGTCGAAAAGCTTGGACAGCCCATTGAGTGATGTCTATGTGCCGGAATACATCGTCGATGGCGAAGGAGGTCTCGAATAAAAGCTCTCTTTGCTCTATGCTAGGCCGAGATGACGAAGCACGACTGCTGGATGCACCAGAAGTGGAAACAGATGGTTTAGACATGCTTTTCTGTAGCTTTTATCTGATTTGCGATCAATCCTAAGGAGGTGCACTCGATTGCACACTAGCTATGCGCTCGATCGCAAATGCCGTGCGCTCGATCGCACACGGCCATGCTTTTCCTCGAATAGGTGGTGTGCACCAAAAGACCAAGCTATGGTCTTGAGATGTTGAATGTGATCCCAACCTCCTACAAATAAGCAAGCACTCAATTACACATAAGAAAACGTATATGTATAATGATTTTTTAGAAATAAAGTATTAAAATTCGTGTTTGTGTGCAAAGAGTACCTTGTGGATGCATGTAATGGGGAAGGGAGTACGGTGGTAATGGATGTTTGATGGTGAGGAGGGTGATGGTGATTGGTAGTGATGGGGAGTGGAAAGTGGTTGTGAAGTGGAGAGTGTGAGTGAGAACGGCTGAGTGTGAGGGTGTAAGTGTGAGAGTGTGAGTCTTATGCGAGAGGGAGTGAGTGAACAGTGAGATAGGGAGTGAGTGTGAATGTGAATGAAAATTTGCAGATTTATATTTGTTTCTGCCACGAATGCGCTCAATCGCACGCGAGGTGCGCTCGATCATATTCGTGCGCTCGAGCATATGGAAAGACACACTCGATCGCACACATGTGCTTGATCGCAAGTAGTGTGCATGGGACAAAAGAAAAACTTACCGTGAGCTGAAAAATGATAAATTTGGAATGATACATCCTTACCATGTGTTAGTGGCCTCAGTACCACTAACCTCTGTAGAGTTGCTTGAGCTGTATGAGTGATCGAAATGAATTTTTGCTCAAGCACTCTCGTGTTTTAGTGCTAGTTGGTTGGATGGAAGCACTTAGAACCCATATCAGGTGGTTCAAGTGCTTTTGATGGTTGCTTTATCTCCCATTTTGATGCCTGGTCATTAAGATAAGGAAAGGTAGCATCAGTAAGTGCATGAGGTTCAATTTGAGTAACATACTTACTTGAAAGCTTTGGTATGTTTTTGAAAAGGTGCACAGCTTTATTGACGACTTTAATCACATTGTCCTCCTCCGGCCTAATGTCCATTCTTGTGTCCTTATGGTTGGGGATGGTCTCTGATTGAACAGTGTGATGGACCTGAGAAACTTCCTCAACAATATCTTGAATGAAGCTCACAATAGAATATTCATTATCCTCATTGACTGATTTTGATGTATTAAATACTTTAAATTCTATCTCCTCATTATTTACTTTCATAGTGACTACTCCCCTTTCTACACTAATGTTAGTATCAGCAGTTATCATAAAGGGGCGTCCTAGGATAATGGGGAGAGGTGATGGTAAAGTACATTCTTCCATATCTAATACTACAAAATCAGTAGGTATAATGAATTTACCTACTCTTACCAACACGTCCTCAAGGATACCTCTCGGTCGTTTGATGCTTCGGTCAACTAATTGTAAAGTGACGGAGGTCGGTTGAAGCTCCCCTAAACCTAGTGTCTCATATACACTGTATGGCAGCAGGTTGACACTTGCTCCTAGATCCAATAGTGCATGCTCCAACAGTTGGTCACCTAACCTGCAAGGAATAGTAAAACTACCCGGATCTTTTAGCTTAGGTGGTAATTTTCTTAAAAGTACAGCACTTTCCTCTTCGGTTAAGGCTGCCGTCTCATGCTCCTGGAACTTCCTTTTGTTAGTGCAATAATCTTTTAAAAACTTAGCATATGCAGGTATTTGTTTGATTGCATCTAACAGAGGAATGTTAATTTCAACTTTCCGCAAGGTTTCAAAAATATCAATTAGTTTATTGTCTTTCTTTTGTTTTACTAACCTTTGCGAGAAGGGTGGTGCATTCCACTTCTGTACTTCACTTACCCTTATTGCCGATGGTGTCTCTTTGGATGCTGTTGCAGATTCATTGGACCCTATTACCTTGCCATTTCTCAAGGTTGTCACAACATTTAGTTGTTGATACCCCATAGGGTTGGGTGATGTTTGAGCTGGGAGCTCTCCTTGCTTTTTGTCACTAAGCTCTTTAGCTAGTTGTCCCATTTGTACCTCTAGTCTTTGAATTGCTTGCACATGTGCTGCAGTAGTCTGTTTTTGCTAAGTCATGAACTGTTCTTGTGACGTCACCAGTTGTCTTACTAGACTTTCGAGGTCGTTCTTCTTTGGTTCGGGAGTAGCATGAGCAGTGGGATGGGGGTTTCATTGCTGTCCTTGATTGTTTTGGTTATTGCTCCACGAGAAATTTGGGTGGTTTCGCCATCCAGGGTTGTACGTGTTGGCATATGGGTTGTTCTTCGGTGGATAGTTGTTAGGCCCCACGTAGTTGGCTTATTCCAGGTCTGCAAATGAGTACAAAGGACATGTTTCAGTATTATGGTCGTATTGAGAACAAATTGCACATACCTGGAGTGGGATGGATGGTAGGCTGGATAAGGCATTTTGAGTATTCATGGCTTTTACAATCATATATAGTTTTCTCTCCATTGCTGTCATTTGAGGGGAAGATCCTCCATTTACACTTACCTCATACATACCCTTACCCTTGGTCACATGTCTACCTCGAGAGGAGAATTGTTGGGTGTGCTCGCTGAGGGTTTCGAAGAGCTCCATTGCTTCTTCACTGCTTTTCTCCATCAGGACTCCTCCACAACCTGAATCAACAATACATTTGTTAGTATCATTTAACCCTTCATAGAATGCTTGTACCAGTTCATCTTGAGGCAGGTTGTGGTGTGGGTATTTCAGTAGCAGCTCGTTGAAGTGTCCCCATGCTTCGAAGAAGAGGTCCCCATCCTTTTGTTGGAAGGACTGGATCTCCTTCCTCATTTGCCTTGTCTTTTGGGATGGAAAGAACTTCTTCAGGAACTTGCTTGCCAACTCCTCCCAAGTGTGGATGGAAACTACAGGCAAAGAATTATACCAAAGTTTAGCCTTATCTTTCAAGGAAAAAGGGAACAGAATTAACCTTATTCCTTCTTGGTCTAGTCCTTGTATGTGCTGGAACTTGCAAAGATCGAAAAATTCTCGGAGGTGCAAGTGTGGATCTTCGTTAGGAGTGCCTCTAAAATGAGTCAAAGCATTCAAGATTTGCGGAGATATGTAATAATTTCCCACCGCCTCAGGTTGATATGCAATGCATGATGGTTGATCAATGTTCCGAGGGATGAAGGAGTGCTTCATCGGTACTCGTGCAGGTGGTTGCTGGTTCTCGAGCTATTCCGCCATTTGTGTTTCGTTCTCGACTTCTTCTTCGTTCTCCTCAAAGTTGTTCCTTAGCTTTTGTCGGATAGTCCACTTAAGCTCGGGATCAAGGGGAAAGAATGTTGGATGTCGGGATCACAGTCCGTGCATAAATCAGAAGAAACAGCTTCAGTGCAGCAGTTCAACTCTGCTGCTCGGATACTTTCTGCCATAAATGCGCTCGATCGCACAGGAGGTTGCGATCGATCGCAAGTACCACAGAAAGTGTGATTTAGGGTTTACGTGCCTGAAACAGAAAATGAATTTGATTAGGTTTTGATAAAAAGATGGTAAAAATAAAGTAATAATAATAATGATTAAACGAAAGTAATCCTAAAAGGAACTTTTAGCGCAATCCCCGGCAATGGCGCCAAAAACTTGTTAGCCGAAAATCTACTTAAATAATTAAGCAGATAATCGCACTAGTTTTACTTGCAAGTGCACAAGGTCAACAGTGTAGTATAGTGTGCGAAAGCAAGGTCATCTCCACAGAGATTAGTAAAGTTCGGTTTTAGAATTAGTTTCTTTAAGTAAAAAGAAATAAAATAACTGTTGTGTGTGATTTGATAATAATAAAAACATAGGGCTTTGATATCCACCACTAGTCATACTTTCCCAATTGTATAAGGTATCAGTGCACTAGCCTTATCATGTATACCTACTGGTTGCCAACCTAAGGGCATGGTATCTACTCCTTAAGCTATTGATTTCCCTAAGCAACGAGTTAGGCATGGTATCTAACTCTTTTCTTCCTTAAGAGATTCAGAATGGTATTTGCTTGAGTTGTTCCTTAAGAAAACATAAGTACTATGGAAATCAACAACCACATGAGACCTAGGGCATGATATCTACTCCCGGTTTCCCATGTTGATTAACCCGGGTATCCGGATAAGATATCCCTTGTTACTAATGTTAGACCCAGGACTCCGTCATCCAAATTGATCTAACTAACAGGTCCATACCACATGCATACGCTGACCATGCACATACATATGAGGAACTTAAATAAGCACAAACATTAATCAAGTTAAGCACATAATAAAGGCTATTGGCAAAGATTTATAAATGAATAAATATATGAGAAAGCATAACTAGGGCTTCAATCGAGCCCTATAAGAAAGTTAGTTGCACATGGTGTCTAAAAACATCATATATAAACTAAACATAAAGAGAAGAATAAACCCGAGAGAAGAGGCGTTAATTCTCTCCCAAAGCTTACAACTCCAAGTAAAAGCTAAAAGAAATGTTCTCTAAGTTGTCGTCTGTATTGTGTGTGCTTTACAGGTGTATTTATAGGTCTTTGGGAAGTCCTAAGAGGTGCAGGAAACCCTAAACTTCCTAAACTGACAAAAACTCTTTATTTCCAAAACAGGGTTCTGCAGTTTACTGTTCACACCTGTATATGTGCGCTCGATCGCACACGTCTTGTGCTCGATTGCAGTGCTGCGCTCGATCCCTCTTCTGTGCGCACGATCGCAATGTGTGCTCGATCTCATTGCATGGTGCGATCGATCGCAGTTTGTCCAGAGACTGCTCTAGGGATTCCAGGCTTCTTCCTTTAAGTGCCAAAACTGCTTCTTTTTCTCCAAGACCCTATAAAAACATGTAAAACACACAAATGGAGTAAAAGAGATAAAATTAACGTAATTAAGGACCTAAAAAATGTAAATAAGGGGGCTTAAATATGAATATTTAAGCACCTATCACCTATTTAAGCTCTCAGTAGTACTAGGTCCAGTCCAAGTGTGAGCTTTTTCAGCAAGCTCATTGAGTTACTCTATGGCCTCATCAGGATCTTTCTCTAAGAACCCACCATTACACATCATCTCTACAAATGGGCGTTCTCTATAGGTAAGTCCCTCATAGAAATAGCTCACTAAACGCCAATTCTCATACCCATGGTGAGGACACATACTCAACAACTCCTTAAATCTCTCCCAAGACTGATACAAAGTCTCACTGTCCTTTTGTGCAAAGGTGGAGATTTGTCTTTTTAAAGCATTGGTCGTATGTTGGGGAAAGTATTTATTAAAGAAAGCACGAGTCATCTCAGTCCACGACCCAATAGATCATGGTCTTAGTGAGTATAGCCAACTCTTAGCTCTATCCTTCAAAGCGAAAGGAAAGAACTTAAGCCTCACAATATCATCGGTTTCATCTTGACTATGAAAAGTCGCGACTACTTCCTCAAACTCTCTAATGTGCACATATGGGTTTTCATTATCTAAGCCATGAAATGTAGGGAGTAATTGAATCATCCTTGGTTTAAGATCTAATTGGCGAGTATTGGCTGGAAACATGATGCATGATGGTGTGGCTGTGCGTGTAGGGTGGAGGTAATCCTGAAGTGTCCTAGCAACATTCTCATTAAGGTTATCGGCCATGTTAACAAAATCCTCTAAATTCTCACTTGGGTTTCCACTATTGGTTGATCTAGGCGAGGTTTCACTATCAGACTCGGAAGGGGAGGGTAATTCTAGTTCGGGTCCTCTAATGAATCTACCTCGTAAATCTCTCGGTCTAAGCATACACCAAATGAATTAGATGGGAAATAAATAAAACAAAATAAATCAAAAAATCAAAACTAAGGTAAAGGAACAATATTACCGTATTTACAAACTGCTGAAAAGAAAAATATTTACAATTCTTCTACCGTCACACTCAAAGTTGACAAGCTTCCTTGTACTTAAGTGTGTTTCCCTGGCAACAGCGCCAAAATTTGATTACGCCCAAAGTATAACGCGGTAATTATAGTATAGCTTTGAGGTGTCGATTCCACAGGGAAACAAACCAATTACAAAAGAATGTGTAAACCTCAACATAAACGATAAAAGATTAAATGAAAGAATCTGAATTGCGTGAAAATTGTGTAAATAGATTGATGGATATAATAAAGAAACAACAAGGTTCTAGAAATCCTCCCTAGGTTCGTTGCCCTAATCCTAACTTGATTCAGTTGTTTTTATCTCGATTGCAAGTTTTACATCCCAAACAGACAATCAGCAAATAGTCAATTAAAGTGCATGTGTAAACCCTAATGTAATTGATATGAATTATTCTTTACTTTCAAGCACACATGGCCTAACTTATAAATTATCAAGAGACGACGATATATCTAAATGACAATACCGCAGCAATGGACAAATCTATAAAAGAGATCTACCGGACTCAATCACACCTAAATAAATACACATAAGAACAGCATGACTAGACTTATATGGAAAAGAAGCATGCAATCATAGGACTAATAAGAAATCTACTAATTAAATTAAAAAATAAAACATAGCAATGTTTAATGAAAATAATACCAAACTACAACTGAATCAAATAAAGGAAAATAAGAACAACTACACCTAGGAATTCATCCCTTCGCCTTGCTTGGAGACTAGCCGGCCACAGAGCTCATGCTTCCTTGAGTTACCTCTAGCCTCTCAACAATCATCTCCTCCTTGGTAGCGAAAGCTTCGGTGATTCCTCAGCTTGCCCTCCAAAAGTATATTTTGGATTGCTCCCAAAGGCCCTCTGGATTGCTCCTAAAGGCCCTCAGGATTCACTCTCTGATGATTTCAGATGAGCTCCGATTGATGCCTAAAGCTGAAGTGGAGTGGGTCTTATATAGGAAAACTCCCGGAATGCTATATGTTTTCTAACCGATGTGGGATACTGCCAGAGTCACTCGATCGCAGCCTTAGTGCGCTCGATCGCAGATATTCGTGCTCGATCGTAGTTGCACTGCAGAGTACTTCTTGGTCAATGTGGGATGTGCGCTTGATCGCACTGCTTATGCGCTCGATCGCAGTACAGGAAACAGTCCATCTTGTCCTTCCAGAAGCATGAGATCTTGGCCTTTTAAGCAACGATCGCTTCTTTTTCTCTTTTAAACTCAAAATACCTGAAAATTGCACTGAAATAAGTCAGTGGTCCAATAATATTACTTTAGAGTTATTGATTATGCCCAAAGTATAACACGGTTATTGTAGTACGGCTTTGGGGTGTCGATTCCACAGGGAAACAAGTTAAGTACAAAGGAAAATGTGTGAACCTTAAAACGAACGATAAAAGTTAAACTCAAGATTTTTGAGCTTTGATGGTGAAATAATGTAAAGGAAAATTGCGTAAATGTAAATAAAATATAAATGAGAAATAACAAGGTTCCGGGAATCCTCCTTAGGTTTGTTCCCTATTTCCACTCTTGATTCAATTGATTTTATCTCGATTGCAAGTTTCAACTCCCAAACAAACCATCGAAATATATTCAATTAAGCACATTTCCAACTCTTATATAATTGCTACGAATTAATCATTGATTTCGGTTCATGCACACATGACCGATCTTAAAGATTATCAAGAAACGACAATATATCTTAAAAGACAATATCGCAGTAATGGACAATCAATAAGATAAATCTACCGGAATCAATCACATCCAAGCAACCTCAATGGAGGAGAAGGATGCAATCACCGGATTAAGAGAGTCTAAAAGAAGAAGAATAAAAAGTACATCTATCACATGAACTCAAATCTTCTTACTTAATCAATGAATAATTCATAAACAATATTTAACAATAAATCCATACAACTGAATCAAGAACAGGAAATAAAGAACAAGAAATCCCTAAAAATTCATCCCTTTCCCTTGTAAAATGATTAGTTGGCCATGGAAATCAAGGTGGAAGAACAATAAGGATGCTCTCCCCTTGATTTGGCCATGGAGTTCAAGGTGGATGAACAATATGGATGTTCTCCCCTTGATTTGCAACCAAAGAAAACTTAGAAATAAAATGGAAGAATGCTGGATTTGGATCCCTTGAATCCTCTCTTTTTTTTCTCTTCCTTGCTTTCTCCCTTCAATATTCAGTTGCACACTCCATAAAGATATATTTATAGAGCATGAGGGGGGTGTTTTGGTCTTGGGGAATGTTATTTGCTTGCCCTAATCCGGTCAAGAGGCGAGTGGGCCGTGCTGTGCGCCTAGGCCTGCTGTGCGTCTGGGCCTGCTGTGCTGGCCCGAACTGTTTCCACTAAAACTGCCATAACTTTCTCTAGAAAAATCCTTTTTACGAACCGTAAAATTCTCCAGAAAATAGACTTCTGGATCTTTCTAAGTATATATGGCTCATCATCTGGTTCTTCCTACATCAATACAGTTTAATCTGCAAAGATGATTGATCTGTGCGGGAAATTCTGGCAATTCAGTGAAACTCCTTCAGCTTGTATGCAGAAGTGCACACACTAGTGTGCCTACCCTTAACTTGCTCCAAAGTGATGCACACACTTGTGTGCAGTCTTTTAGCTTACTTTACTTTATTACCCCAGCCTTGGTTTAGACTTTAACCATCTTTGAATCATGTTTGGACTTGTCTAAACCTTGGACAAAAACGAGCACCGACACCCAAGATCTTTTGGTGCTTTAAACATGGATCGCTTTATTATCTCTTTTGTACTCAAAGCACCTGAAAATGCATCGAATTAAGTCAATGATTTATGAATATCACTTTAGAGTTATCAACATGTAAAAGTGTGATTATGATCGAGATCAACCCTAAAATGTTAACAATTAAGTATTGTTTAGATGCATTTTATGACTCTCATCACAACCCCCAACTAGCTTATTGCTAGTCCCTAGCAATTCAAGCGAAAGGCATGAAATGAATTCTTTATTTAGAAATCAAAGTAAAATACAGCAATGCTGGCATTAACCAAGAGTGATTCAAAAATCTATCTCAAAAATCATGCATAACATACAACACATAGAATCATTAAATATCACTGAGGTCCAAGAATAATCCAAATGTTAACCTTAAAATCGTTATCGACTCTTACCATCCATCTTACCACAATACATTAGTCCAAACACCCGGATAATTTTATGCACAACATTGCATGAATACAAGTCTTGGCCTCTAAAAAATATTAATTTGCGTGACATCAATCACAAATCAAGCTCCATATGCTCACTTTTCAAATAACTCACCACTATGTAGAAAAATCACACTTCATCGGATCAATAGGTTTTTAATAAACTTGCAATGTTAGGCTAGGGTAAAGGTCAAGAAAGAATGGAAAAGTTTAAACAAATAAAAGAACTAAGTCTCTTAATTTAAACACAGCCACTTTAAGCACAAGATAACCTTACTTCAACACCCAACTCTTTCAACCATTTTTCGAGCATTTCTCGCAATAAATCACCATTTTTTTTCTTTTCTTCTTTCTTTGCCATAATTCATTTTTTCTCTTTTTTTATATTTTATTTTGGCATAAGACCATTCACCTCCTCTTTCGTTCTTTTCTTTTCTTTTCCACAACCCCCAACTTATCTCTTTTAATGTACTTGGGTTATGGTAGTAATATTTTCTCATATTTCCACCCTTACTCCTTTTAAGTGCTTCTCACAATATGTGTATAACTAAGTTCTTTTAAAAGAGAGGTAAAGATAAAATATTTTTAGGCTCATAAAGGTAAGTAAATAGTTTATCGAAAGAAACAAGGCTCAATTTTTCTTTTCAAGAAAAAGGCTCAAATAGGTGACTAGCGATAAATATAACAAGGGTAAGTTTAAAAAGGCTCAAATGGTCCAAAAATGGCCTATATCATATCCTAAGTAGTGTGCATTCTATGATTTTCGCCTCAAGTGATTATCAAATAAGTTCTAGAGCTTGTAGAGACCGCAAAAGTATTCACAAAACAACCGCGCATAAAACTTCTCCAAATGCTTTAGACTAATCATGCAATCTTACCACAAACCAGAGTCTCAAACTAAAGAAAAATTGACACTTAATTTATTCTCAAAGCGAAGCAAGATTTAACTTCTTCTAAATGCTATATGCTATCTCGATTAAGCTCATATCATTGACATGTGAATTAACTCCAAGGCTAACACAAAGCATGCTAAAAACAAACAAACATTTTTTTTTTATCCTAACAACGAAAAGAAAGAAAGTGACACCAAGCAGTTCAATGAAAAAAAAAGAAAAGAAATATGTTTCCTCCACCCCCAACCTAAACATTGTATTGACCTCAATGTAAAAGGAAAAGGAAAGGAAACTCCCTGTGTGGCCAAAAATGCACAGAAGCTGAAAATTACGCACCACCAATTGAACTGCATACCGTTCTTTTCGCTGAAATCAACTAGAAACTAAAAATTAAAATAGACTTAACACAACCAAAATTCAAAGTTAATAAAGACTTGACAACGAAATATTAATATATATATATATATATATATATATATATATATATTTGAAATTTGAAGTAAACTAAAAACTAACAATTAAGATTGAATGAAAACTAACTAAAAATAGAACAAAAATTAAAAGGAATAACGTACCTTTGTTGTGTGGTCAAGGTGAATAGACCGGATCCATAAGCGGAATGTCTTCCATCTCCGGATCATGTCTATCAATTAAGATCTTAAGTCGTTGACCGTTTACTTTAAAGACCCGACCATCTCTAGTATCCTCAATTTCTACTGCCCCATTTTCAAAAACATTTTTTACTATAAAAGGGCCGGTCAATCTTGACCGAAGTTTTCCAGGATGCTTATGAAGTCTAGAGTTGTATAAGAATACCCGATCATTGGGTTTAAATGTTTTCCTCAAAATGTTTTTATCATGGAATACTTTCATCTTAGCCTTATAGATTCTAGAACTTTCATAAGCATCGTTTCTTAATTCTTCTAACTCGGTCAGCTGATATTTTTGAAGTTTACCCGCTTCGCCCATGTCAAAATTGAAAGACTTAATGGCCCAATAAGCTCGATGCTCGAGCTCCACGGGTAAGTGGCAAGGCTTTCCAAAAACAAGCCGATAGGGTGACATAACTAAGGAAGTTTTAAAGGCTGTACGGTAAGCCCAAAGCGCATCAGTTAGTCTCAAAGACCAATTTTTGCGATCGGGGTGAGCCGTTTTTTCTAAAATTTGTTTAATCTCCCTATTAGCAAGCTCTACTTGTCCACTAGTCTGAGGATGATAGGCAGTAGAGATTTTATGTAATACCCCAAATTTTTTCATTAAAGCTTCAAAGGAACGGTTGCAAAAATGTGTACCTCGATCACTAATTATAGCATGTGGTGTACCAAATCGAGATAACACATTTTCTTTAAGGAATTTAATCACCGTTCCATTATCATTGTTTCGACAAGCTGCTGCCTCTACCCACTTGGATACATAATCTATTGCTACAATGATATACTGGTACCCGAAGGAAGGAGGGAAGGGTCCCATGAAATCGATGCCCCAACAATCAAAGATTTCAATCACTAAAATAGGGTTCAGGGGCATCATATTTCGGCGAGACACAGCTCCTAACTTTTGACATCTTTCACAAGAGCGACAATAGGTGTTTTGTATCTTTAAACAAAGTAGGCCAATAAAATCCACTGCAAAATTTTTGCAGGGGTTTTTTTCATCGAAAAGTGGCCTCCACAAGCTTGGGAGTGACAAAATTCTAAGACACTTGAAATCTCTTCATTAGGGATGCAACGCCTTAGAATTTGGTCAGGGCAGTACTTGAAAAGATAGGGCTCATCCCAATAAAAATTACGTACCTCATATAAGAATTTCCTCTTGTCTTGAGCGCTCCAATCCATAGGTATCTCACCTGTAGCCAAATAATTTACGATGTGAGCAAACCATGGTAGAGAAGTAATGGAGAGTAATTGCTCATCGGGAAAATCATCTTTGATTGGCATGTCATCACAAGTGTCGTCAAAAGTGAGTCTGGATAAATGGTCAGCTACTACGTTCTCCACTCATTTTTTATACTTGATGGTGATATCAAATTCTTGCAAAAGGAGGATCCATCGGATTAGTCGTGCCTTAGCATCCTTCTTCGTAAGAAGATACTTGAGGGCTGCATGATCTGTAAAGATAAGGATAGGAGAACCAATTAGATGAGCACGAAATTTATCTAAAGCAAATACTACAGCTAGCAACTCTTTTTCAGTTGTAAAGTAATTCATTTGAGCACTATTTAAAGTCTTACTAGTATAGTAAATGACAAAAGGTTTACCTTCCCTTCGCTGTCCAAGAACAGCACCTACAGTGTAGTCACTAGCATCGCACATGATTTCAAAAGGTAAAGTCCAATCTGGCGACTGCATTATAGGTGCGGAAGTAAGCTTGCCAATCAACATTTTAAAGGCCTCTTGACAAGCTTGACTCCACTCAAAGGGGGTATCTTTAACTAGGAGGGCGCATAGCGGTCTAGATATTTTTGAAAAATTTTGTATGAACCTCCTATAAAAACCAGTATGACCAAGGAAAGATCTCACATCCTTTATTGTCTTAGGGGCAGGCAACTTAGAGATTAACTCAATCTTAGATTGATCAACCTCTATTCCTTTAGAAGAGACAATATGCCCTAAGACAATATCGGATGGTACCATGAAATGGCACTTTTCCCAATTTAAAACCAATTCTTTTTCCTCACAGCGAATTAATACTCTTTCTAAATTCATTAAGCATGTTTCAAATGAAGATCCAAAAACAGTTAGGTCATCAATAAAAACCTCCATGCAATTTTCAACCATGTCACTAAAAATGCTCATCATGCAGCGTTGAAAAGTAGCAGGGGCGTTACATAATCCGAATGGCATTCTACGAAAAGCATAGGTGCCAAAGGGACAAGTAAATGTGGTCTTTTCTTGGTCTTCTAATGCAATTTCTATTTGATAGTAATCAGAATAACCATCTAGAAAACAGTAGAAGGGATGACCAGCTACACACTCAAGAATTTGATCAATAAAAGAGAGTAGGAAGTGGTCTTTCTTGGTGGCAGCATTTAATTTTCTGTAATCAATGCACACACGCCACCCGTTCACAAGTTTGGTAGGGACTAACTCTCCTAGGTAATTTTTTATCACAGTGACTCCGAACTTTTTCGGGATGACTTGCGTAGGGCTTACCCACTTACTATCAGCTATGAGATATATAATACCCACATCTAATAGTTTCAGTACTTCATTTTTCACTACTTCTTTCATAGTGGGGTTAAGCCTACGTTGAGGGTCTCTACGAGGACTGGTTCCTTCATCCAGATTTATTTTATGGGAGCAGATTAGGGGACTAATTCCATTTAAATCAGCCATGCTCCATCCCAGGGCTGATTTGTGTTCATTTAAAGTTTGAATTAATCTCTTACCTTGGGTCTCAGTTAATTCAGAAGAAATTATAACAGGAAAGGTATCACCTGGACCGAGAAAGGCATGTTTTAGACCCTTAGGTAGTGGCTTCAATTCGACTTTAGGTGCTTCCACACTTGAGGGGACTTGAGTCTTGCTTCTTTCGGGCAACTCCTCAAACCTTGGTTGCCATGCCCGATTTCCGTAATCCTGAGATTTGTCAAAAATAACACATATATCAATTATATCAGTTTTATCATCAAATAAATCTATCTCAGAATTAACAAGAAAATTTTCAAGAGGGTCATAATCATGAGTTAAGAAAACTCCCTTATTGACGAATGACTCGATCATGTAAAGCTGGTGGTTTTCGTCCTCATCTTCGGGCTGTTTTGCAACATTGAAAATATTTACTTCAAGGGTCATGTTGCCAAAGGACAGTTTCATGAGACCATTCCTACAATTTATTAGAGCATTTGCAGTAGCAAGAAAATGTCTACCCAAAATCAAAGGGATTTTAGAGTTAGTGTCTACAGCAGAAGTAGTATCAAGAATTAAGAAATCAACAAGATAATAAAATTTATCAATTTGAATCAAAACATCCTCAACCACACCTCGGGGTACCTTGACTGAGCGATCAGCCAATTGTAACACCACGCTGGTTGGTTTGATTTCTCCTAACCCCAGCTATAAGTAAATGGAAAATGGCATCAGGTTTACACTAGCTCCCAGATCTAGTAAGGCTTGTCCAACCTCATGATTTCCAATGCTGCAAGCAATGGTAGGACAGCCCGGATCTTTGTATTTCGGGGGAATTCTTTGCTCAATTAGTGCACTAACTTGCTCAGTTAGGAAAGCTGTTTTCTTGACACGATGTTTCCTCTTAATTGTGCATAAATCTTTAAGAACTTTTGCATAGGTGGGGACTTGTTTAATCACATGCAAAAGGGGAAGATTAAGTTTCACTTGCCTTAAGTTCTCAAGGATTTCATCATTCATTTCCAAATTTTTCTTGTTGGATTTTAAGGCTTGGGGGAATAGGGCCTTAACAGGACTTTGGGTCACTTCAGGGTATTTAGGCAACTTGGTCTCACTACTGGTTTGACCCTTCACATTCTCAGGTTTATTCTTTGGTGGAATGTGTAGTGACTTACCTCTTCGGGTCACAATGGCATTTACATTTTTCACATTTTCTTGTGCCATATGTTGATCGTGAGGTATGGACTGAGCTTGGGCAGGGAACTTACCTCGCTCAGTCACACTTAAGGAGCTCATCAATTTAGACACTTGGCTCCTTATTTCTTTATTTTCCTCAACCAACTGTGTAATTAATGCCTCACACTTTTGGTTTGTCTTGCCTTGTGCTTCTATAAAAGTATGTAAGGAGTCTTCTAAAGAGTTCTTAGAAGATGAGGGTGAATGATAAGGTGCTGGGTACGATCTAGGGGGCTGCACATGCTGCTGATTTTCAGATTTCCAACTGAAGTTGGGGTGATTTCGCCACCCCGGATTATAAGTGTTAGAGAAGGGTGCTGAGGGCTTCTTGTACATGCCTAAGGTATTGCATTGTTCCTCGTACAGTCCTCTCATGTCAACAAAAGTGGGACAATCTTGGGCGGGATGATCAACCCTGCCACACACAAAACATGATTCTAAAGGTTCGGCCTGATTAACCATGTGTGTTGGTTTTTTCATTTTTAATGCCTCCAACTCCCTAGTAAGCATTTCGACCTTGGCCTTGAGGTTATCCTCTTCCCTAAGATGGTAGATTCCTCCACCACTAGGTCGTGACCTATTTGTGCTCTCAGTAGCACTAGGTCCAGTCCATGTGTGAGCTTTGTCAGCAAGCTCATTGAGGTACTCAATAGCCTCATCAGGGTCTTTTTGCAGAAACTCTCCATTACACATCATCTCGACAAATTGATGTTCTCTATAGGTAAGACCCTCATAGAAATAGCTCACTAAATGCCAATTTTCGTACCCATGATGTGGACACATACTTAACAGCTCTTTAAATTTCTCCCAAGACTGATACAAAGTCTCGTTTTCCTTTTATGCAAAGGTGGAGATTTGCCTTTTCAAAGCGTTAGTCTTATGTTGAGGGAAGTGCTTGTTAAAAAAGACTTGGGTCATCTCATTCCATGACCCAATTGATCGTGGTCTCAGCGAGTATAACCAACTCTTAGCTTTATCCTTTAAGGAGAAAGGAAAAAACTTGAGTCTCACGATATCATCAGTTGCATCGTGACTATTGAAAGTCGCAACTACTTCCTCAAATTCTCTAATGTGCACATAGGGGTTCTCGTTTTCCATGCCATGAAAAGTAGGGAGAAGTTGTATCATCCCTGTTTTAAAATCTTGATGACAGGTATTGGTTGGAAACATAATGCACGATGGTGTGGCTGTCCGGCTAGGATGTAGGTAATCTTTAAGTGTCCTAGCACCATTCTCATTAGGATTTTCAGCCATGTTAACAAAATCCTCTAAATTCTCTGATGGGGGTGCACTATGGTTTGATCTAGGCGAGGTTTCACCAATGGAGGTGGAAGGAGAGGGTAACTCTAATTCGGGTCCTCTAATGAATCTACCTCGCGAATCTCTCGGTCTAAGCATGCACTAATTAATTTAGAGGGAGAATAAATAAATAAAACAAAATAATAAACAAATAAATAAAACAAAATAATAAACAAATAAATAAAACCAGAATAATAAACAGATAAATAAAAACATAATAATAAACAAATAAATAAAACAGAATAATAAACAAATAAATAATAAACAGAATAATAAACAGATAAATAAAAACAGAATAATAAACAGATAAATAAAACAGAATAATAAACAAATAAATAAAAACAGAATAATAGACAGAATAATAAACAGATAAATAAAAACAGAATAAAATAATAAATAGATAAATAAAAACAGAATAAAACAATAAACAGATAAATAAAAACAGAATAATAAAAGAAAATTAGAAAATCAAAACAAAAGTAAAAGAATGATATTACCGTATTTACAAACTGCTGAAAAGAAAAATATTTATGAATTTTTTTTTTTTTTTTTTTTTTTACCATCACTCTCAAAGTTGACAAGTTTCCTTATACTTAAGCGCGTTTCTACGGCAACGGCGCCAAAATTTGATTACGCCCAAAGTATAACACGGTTATTGTAGTACGGCTTTAGGGTGTCGATTCCACAGGGAAACAAGTTAAGTACAAAGGAAAATGTGTGAACCTTAAAACGAACGATAAAAGTTAAACTCAAGATTTTTGAGCTTTGATGGTGAAATAATGTAAAGGAAAATTGCGTAAATGTAAATGAAATATAAATGAGAAATAAAATGGTTCCGGGAATCCTCCTTAGGTTTGTTCCCTATTTCCACTCTTGATTCAATTAATTTTATCTCGATTGCAAGTTTCAACTCCCAAACAAGCAATCGGAATATATTCAATTAAGCACATTTACAACTTTTATATAATTGCTACGAATTAATCATTGATTTCGGTTCATGCACACATAAAAGATCTTAAAGATTATCAAGAAACGACAATATATCTTAAAAGACAATATCGCAGTAATGGACAATCAATAAGATAAATCTACCGGAATCAATCACATCCAAGCAACCTCAATGGAGGAGAAGGATGCAATCACCGGATTAAGAGAGTCTAAAAGAAGAAGAATAAAAAGTACATCTATCACATGAACTCAAATCTTCTTACTTAATCAATGAATAATTCATAAACAATATTTAACAATAAATCCATACAACTGAATCAAGAACAGGAAATAAAGAACAAGAAATCCCTAAAGATTCATCCCTTTCCCTTGTAAAATGATTAGTTGGCCATGGAAATCAAGGTGGAAGAACAATAAGGATGCTCTCCCCTTGATTTGGCCATGGATTTCAAGGTGGATGAACAATATGGATGTTCTCCCCTTGATTTGCAACCAAAGAAAACTTAGAAATAAAATGGAAGAATGCTGGATTTGGATCCCTTGAATCCTCTTTTTTTTTTTTCTCTTCCTTGCTTTATCCCTTCAATATTCAGCTGCACACTCCATAAAGATATATTTATAGAGCATGAGGGGGGTGTTTCGGTCTTGGAGAATGTCATTTACTTGCCCTAATCCGGTCAAGAGGCGAGTGGGCCGTGCTGTGCGCCTGGGCCTGCTATGCATCTGGGCCTGCTGTGCTGGCCTGAATTGTTTCCACTAAAACTGCCATAACTTTCTCTAGAAAAATCCTTTTTACGAACCGTAAAATTCTCCAGAAAATAGACTTCCGGATCTTTCTAAGCATATATGGCTCATCATATGATTCGTCCTACATAAATACAGTTTAATCTGCAAAGATGATTGATCTGTGCGGGAAATTCTGGCAATTCAGTTAAACTCCTTCAGCTTGTATGCAGAAGTGCACACACTAGTGTGCCTACCCTTAACTTGCTCCAAAGTGATGCACACACTTGTGTGCAGTCTTTTAGCTTACTTTACTTTATTAATCCAGCCTTGGTTTAGACTTTAACCATCTTTGAATCATGTTTGGGCATGTCTAAACCTTGGACAAAAACGAGCACCGACACCAAAGATCTTTTGGTGCTTTAAGCATGGATCGCTTTATTATCTCTTTTGTACTCAAAGCACCTGAAAATGCATCGAATTAAGTCAATGATTTATGAATATCACTTTAGAGTTATCAACATGTAAAAGTGTGATTATGACCGAGATCAACCCTAAAATGTTAACAATTAAGTATTGTTTAGATGCATTTTATGACTCTCATCAGTTATTAACACATAAAAGCGCAATAAAGACCGAGATCAATCCTAAAATACTAACAATTAACCACTGTTGAGAAGCATTTTATGAATCTCATCAGCCCTAAATCAACCCCAAACGCTAACAAATAAATACTATTAAGATGCATTTTATGACTCTCATCAGTCCTACTATTTGAACTCCATCAAATGCCAAAGAAAAGTTGAAGCTTTGCCCTTAGAAATAGAGGACCTGAAATATAAACTTAAAACTCCAGGAGGACAACCAAAAGAAAAACTCATCCTTATCCCTCCAAACGAAGGAGATTCAAGGACTGAATTAATCGGGTCCAGTTTCTCTGAAGATCTTAAGAAATCTTTGATTTCTTTCCTTCGAAGGAAACATGATCTCTTCGTTTGGTCAGCCTTTGACATACCTGGGATTGATCCGTTAGTTATTGTTCACCGGTTGAATGTGGATCCTAACCATCGGCCAATAGTCTAAAAAAAGAGATCATTTGCTCCTGAATGCCAAAGCATCATTAATGAATAAGTAGACAAGCTCCTAGCAGCTGACTTCATTCAAGAAGTCAACTACTCAGAGTGGATCGCCAATGTGGTGATGGTCAGGAAGGCGAATGGTAAATGGAGGATCTGCACTGATTTCACACATCTAAACAAGGTTTTCCCAAAAGATGGTTTTCCCCTACCTTAGATTAACTAGCTAGTTGATGCCACCTCTAGGAACGAGTTGCTTAGTTTCATGGATGCATACTCCAGGTATAATCAAATTTTAATGCTTAAGCCTTATCGACCCAAGACCGCCTTTATCACCAATCAAGGCCTATACTGCTATAAGGTGATGCCCTTTGGACTCAAGAATGCAGCGGTCATTTATCAAAGGCTAGTCAACAAGATCTTCAAAGAGTAGATAGAGAGAAATATGGAGGTTTACGTAGATGACATGTTAGTTATGTTGGTATTTGTCTGAGGTTTAAACATGGTTAAGGTTTAAACATGGTCAAGGTTTAAACAAGGTTGGAAGAGGTCAAGCATCAAGTCATTGAAGCCTCAGCACACTTGGAGTGTGCCTCAACACAAAGCAGCCAAATGAGTGAAGGTCCAGCATCAAGTGGTGCCGCACCTCTGTTCTAGGCGGCGCCCAGAAGGTGGAGTACTGGAGGAGGAGGCCAGGCCGCGATGCCCAGAACCTTGAGGAAGTGTGATCTGCCTTGGGACGTGACGCCCTCTGTTCTAGGCTGCGACGCCAGATACATTGATGCACACATGTGTAAACCTCTTCCATGGTTCGTGAGACATGTCCAAAATGCACAGCTTGACTAAGGGATGATCAAAGGCTATGGTTGATTGTTCATCTAGATCTAAGGGTGGATATTAACCCTCAAGATTGGACAAGAAGTTGGTGCACTATATAAAGGGTCACCTAGCTTCATTCTAAAACAACAATGTGACATAACTTGTGATCAAAAGTAAGAGAATTGTAAAGAGTTCAAAGACACAAAACAAGAGAGAATCATTTGTAAGGCTGGTCGTTTAGAAGAGTGAGTAGAATAGAAAGGGGATTGAAGGGCTTGTAAAGGGAATTTTCTTGGGAAAATTCCAGGGTTAGTTCTTATCACTTTCTGTTTCTTATTCTTCTTTGTTTCTTCAAGACCTTAGACTTCTTGGAGATGGGTTGCTATGATTGTAAAAGAACCATTGATTAGTGTAAAGAGTTCAGGTGAACTCACAGGGACATAGGCTTTTGCTGAACCTCAATAACAAATCGCTTGTGTTCTTTTCTTTCTTGCTTTCGTTTGCTGTTTCATTTCATTACAAGTCATTCTAGACTTAGGTGTTTGGAAGATCACCACCTGGGCATCTTGTCAAGGTGATTTCCAACAAGTTAAGATTGTCAATGCTAGGGATCATGAGTCTGATCTAGATGAAGCTTTTAGAATACTCTGTCGCTACCAAATGAGGTTGAACCTAACCAATTTCACTTTTGGAGTGACTGTCGGAAAGTTCTTGGGTTTCATGGTAACATAGCGAGGAATAGAGGCTAACCCCGAGAAGATAAAGGCAATAATGAACATAACCCCTCCTCAAAACGTCAAAGAAGTATAAAGGTTGACTGGACGAGTAGCTGCACTCAGCCACTTCAAGTCTAAGTCTGTTGAAAGGTGCCTACCTTTCTTTAAAGCCATTAAGAAAGCCAAGGATTTCACCTAGAATGAAGACTATCAAAAAGTGTATGAGGAACTAAAAGAATACTTGAGCTCACCACCACTCTTGACTAAACCTATCATAAGGAAAGAACTCTTTCTCTATATATCAGTAGGCCAATACGTAGTAGTCTTTGTCTTAATTCGAGATGACGTTGAGATGCAAAAACTCATCTATTATGTCAGTTAAATCTTACACAATGCTGAAACAGGGTATCTTGTGATTGAAAAATTAGCATACACCCTCCTGATAATGGCTTAGAAGCTTTGATCATATTTGCAAGCTCACAACATAGTTTTTTTCACCGACCAACCTCTATGGTAAGTACTCCACAAACCAGACATTTCTGAAATGATGGTCAAATGGTCTATTGACCTAGGAAAATCTGATATTTGATATGAGCCCCGAACGACTATCAAAGCGTAGGCCCCGACAGATTTTATAACTGAAACAAATTTTCCCAGTAAGTCAACTGAAGTTGAAGCACCCAAGGAAATTGATCGGATACCCAGTTGGATGCTATATGTGGATAACTCTTCTAATAAAGCTGGAAATGGGGTTGGCCTTATCTTAAGTAGCCTTAAAGGGTTCACAATCGAGTACACCATGAGATTTATGTTCAAAGCCTCAAACAAGGCTGAATACAAAGCATTACTTATCGGAATGAAACTCGCCAAAACATTAGCTATGAAGCTTTAGAAGCCTATAGTAACTCACAGCTAGTGGTGAACCAAATGACTAATGAATATAGAGACAGAGGTGTAAAGATCGCAAGGTATCTCAAAAAGGCTTGTGAGCTTACAGTAACCTTCAAGAGATTCCAAATAACCTAAGTACCTTGGATGGAGAACACAAAGGCGGATGCCCTAGCTCGACTTGCCTCTTCTAGGCATACTAATTTTACTCAGGCATTATACCTTGAGGCCCTCTCCACCCCGAGACTCAATGAAGTATCAGTTATACCTCTCACCAAGGAGCAAACTTGGATGGATCCGATTCTCAAGTACTTAGTGGATGGCATACTCCCTTATAATAAAAAGCGAGGCCAAGAAGCTCATCTCCCACACCTTATGATCCGTTATCATTGATGGACAACTATACAAAAAAGATCTCACTACACCTTATCTAAAATGCTTAGGAACCACAGACGCATATTATGCTTTCAAGTAAGTACACTAAGGGATATATGGCAATCACCTTAGAAGTTAGGCGTTGGCATTCAAAATACTTCACCATGGTTCTATTTGCCCCAAATGAGCCTCAACACAGCTGAAATGGTAAAAAAATGTAAGACTTGTCAAGAACATGCCTCCATACCTGAGCGACCAACCAATCTCTTAACGTCAATCACCAACCCTTTTCCCTTTGCCATTTGGGAAATGGATATCCTTGGTCCATTCTAAGAAGCACTAGGAAAAAGAAACATTTGATAGTAGCCATCGATTATTCACCAAGTGGGCAGAGGCTGAACCTCTTGCCAGCATTTTCGACCACCAAACACGAGGGTTCATCTAGAAGTCAATTGTCTATAGATTTGTTGGTTACTGATAATGGTATGTAGTTTGACAACACCTGGTTTAAGTTTTTTTGCCAAGATCTCTATATCAAACAAAGATTTTTCTCGATCGGCTATCCTTAGACAAACAGACAAGCCGAAATAACTAACAGAACCATCCTGCAAGGCATCAAGAAAAGGTTTGAAGATGCTGACCAACAATGGATTAATTAGCTCCCAAATGTTCTTTGGGCATACCGAACTACTGTCCAAACTCCTACGGGAGAAACCCCATTTTTCTTAGCATATGGATCTAAGGCAGTCATGCCTCTCAAGATAGGAACGCCATCATTACGAGTGCAAAGCTTCAATGAAGCCGATAACGAAGAGGCTCTCAAGATGAACGTTGATTTGATTGACGAGGCTAAGGACGGAGCCCAAATCAAGCTTGTCACCTGCCACCAGAGGGTGTCAAGGTATACAACTTCTGAGTCCAAGAGAGGGCCTTTAGACTACATGACCTGGTTCTAAGAAAGAGCAAGGTGTTTCACCCCCAAAAGAAAGAAAAACTCCTCCTAAACTGGGAAGGTCCCTATCGTATCAAAAGGGTTTTTTGAACTGGTATGTTCAAGCTTGAAGACTTAGATGGCAAGCCAATACCGTGAACTTGGAACTCCTAGAATCTCAAAAGTTTTACCAGTAGAACTCCTCCGAAGAGCCCTCTAGTTGTCACCAAATTTTTTCACCAATTTTGTTTCTCCTATTTTCTTCAAATGCTTATGTAATCCTTAGATATTTTTAATAAAAGGAACAGTTCATTTTTGCCAAGTTTTTTTTCAAAGTTTCTCATATACCAAGAAGAAGGCCCAGAGCCTTTCCTTCTCAGACTCTCTTATTGGATCACAAAAAAATGTGGACATTGAAAATGAAAAAGAAAAACCTTCATTAACTTATAATTTTTTACAAAAGGTACAAATGACTGGGAGTACAAAAAGTGAGAAAAGGGAAAATCCTAATCTATATCCACCTATTCCTCCTCCTCAGTAGCGAGAACTTGGTCCTCACCCTTAAATCTAGCACCCTTGTCATCAAAAGGAATCTCCACAATGGAGAAGTCCAGGTCAGGATAGGTTGCCGAAGTCTGCTGCTTGGCCTCCTTAAAGCCTTTGAGATAGAAGTCTCCTATTGCAACCTCCACGGCTGAACTAAACTCTTGGGATTCTTTAAAATCTACTAAGGCCTTCTCCGCAGCTTCCTTCTCGGTTCGGAGCCTCTCTATCTCAGTCTTAGTTTTGTCTCACTCTGACCAGGCCTCCTTTAAGTCCTCGATCAGCAGGGCCTTTCCTCTCTTCAAGCACCCAGCCTCTACCACATGCTTCGCGAGAGATTCCTACAAAGTCCAGATAAAGTTGTGGCAATCCCCCAACTTTTTTATCTAGGTTAAGGCATCAGTGTGAACGGATGCCCGAGGCTATGCTTGACTGAAAAATAAGACAAGTTAAAATTCTTTGGATGAAAGCAAAAATACTATGAAAAAATTTAAAGGATCAGGGAATACCTGAGAGGCTAAAACCTCGACCATCACTATAAGACTCTCTATGGGCTCTTAAGTAAGCCTATCCATATCCTTCAAAAAGATCCCCCTTATTAAGTGCTTCTGAGAGATATTGGCTGCAGGAACCTCTAATGTTAGCGTTCTTCCCAAAAAACTGACTGGTCCCAGCTCGGGCCTTTTCATCGAGCTTCCTCTTCTAGGTTTGCTTTATTTCCCTCTGAGCGGCTCTTAGCACATCCATAGTTGCAAAAAAAAGTACAAGACTTAAGTACAAAAAAAGAAAGGAAAAATAAATATAGGGGAAAGAGCTCGGACCTATCTCCTCGCTTGGACCCTCAAGGTAGAGTTTGAGCTTGGCCAACTCTTCGTTTTGATATAGAAGTTCAATGTTTATCCACTTGCAAATCATCTTATCCATGGTCTCTATCTCCATCATCATAAGGTTTGACTTCTTATTAGACCTAACCATATCCAAATCCCACTTCAAAGGAAGGTCGAAACCTCTTTCACTTTGGATAAAGAAAAAACCCATATTCCATTGCTTGATACAGGAAGGTGTCTTCTCCAACAACCCTTTCTTTGGCCGAGAACTCAGCACCACTAAGATATTCTCTTTGTGCTTATTAATTTGAAAGAGACTCTTGAAAACACTCATGTTCATAACACCTATTACTTTTATATTAACATATATGAACGCCATGAGGAAGCGTATGGAATTTGGCACAAATTAGCACAGGGCTATATCATAGTGTCTAAGTATGGTATGAATAAAAAATTGAATAGGAAACCTAAGCCGAGCCTTCAAATGATTCAGATAGACACATAGCTCCCCCTCATTCAGATCATCACAAGAACGATCCCCAGTTCCAACATTCTTAAGTGTGTATTCCTAAGGGAACCTGTTTGTAATCTTTATCTCCTCGAGTTCCTCCTCGTTCAGCTTATTAGGAGCAAGGCTTGTCGTAAATCCTAAGTTGGGCCTCTCATCCTCTTCCATCTCCTCTCAAAGTTCGTATAAGGCGTGGTTGCCCTCTGAAGAGGTGGAAGATGATTCACCTCCCTCATAAAGAACTAAGGCGTGAGACTCCCCTAAGTTATCATCTACCTCATTTTACAAATTATGACTACCCCTACTGTTCTCACTACCACTACCACTCCTACCGTCTTCACTACCTCTACTATCATCCCTACCACTATCTCTATCATGGTAAATATCAAAAGAAGACATGGGTGAAAGAAAGATAGGACTCATCAATCAGAAACTTCGAGAAGATAACTTCTTCAAGATTCCGAACTTCCCATGGTGACTGGAACTCCGAGGCTCCCAAACTCTGAAAGCTTCCAAACTCCAAAGCTTCTAAACTATGAAAGCTCCCAAACTTCGAAGGCTCTCAAACTCTGAAGGCTCTTAAATATTTTTATGGTTATAAATTGAGTGAAAAACAAAGGAAAGCCTCATCCCTTATATAGGGCTCCTCGCACAAAGAATGAATAGGTATGATTACCCCAGCTATATTCTCCAACATCGAAGAATCACTTTTCTCCAAAACCAAGAAAGATCTTGACTATTTAAAAAACCTAAGACATGCACCACCACTTTTCAGCATTCAAGACGAAGGCTCAATGCATCCTCATTAAAAGCTTATAACCTAGATAATGGGCCAAAAAATTCAAGGCCAAGCCCAAATTATAGGTTCTACAATTTGACATCTTGGGCCCAATAGGCCAAACTCAAAAAAAATATAGACTGAATTCTGGCCCACTATAAGAAAGCCCATAAAAATTAGAGGGGGAAAAGGGCCCTAGACAAAGTTACTTTGCATTTTAAAATATCCAAGTCCATTTTCCTTTAAAGCAATCCGTGTTTGCGAAAACTCCGAGCAGTTTGGCTTTGTGTCTTTCTCCTCAGACTTCTCCATCAAACTCTGAGCTGTTTAACTCCATGTTTTTCTCTTTGAACTACTCCATAAAACTGCAAGCAGTTTGACCCATGTCCTTTTTCTTGGATCACTCCATCAAACTTTGAGTAGTTTAACTCCATATCTTTCTCCTCGGACTACTCCACCAAACTTTGATCAGTTTGACTGCATGTCTTTCTCCTCGGACTTCTCGATCAAATTTCGAGCAGTTTGACTCCATGTATTTCTCTTCGGACTTCTCCATCAAACTTCGAGCAGTTTGACTCCATGTCTTCCTCGGACTTCTCTATCAAACTTCGAGCAGTTTGACCCCATATCATTCTCCTCAAAATTCTCCATCAAACTTCAAGCAGTTTGACTCCATGTCTTTCTTCTCGGACTATTATATTAAACTCTGAGTAGTTTGACTCCATGTCTTTCTCCTCAGACTTCTCTATAAAACTCCAAACAGTTTTGATTGAACGTCAACTCCTCGGACTCAATCACCAAATTTTGAGCAGTTTTGACTGAACATCGACTCATCGGACTCAATCGTAAACTCCAAGTAGTTTTGACTGAATTTCAACTCTTCAGACTCAATTGCCAAACTTTGAGTAGTTTTGACTGAACGTCAACTCCTCGGACTCAATCGCTAAACTCTGAGTAGTTTTAACTAAACGTCAACTCCTCAACTCAATCGCCAAATTTCGAGTCAATTTGACTGAACATCAACTCCTCAAACTCGCTTACCAAACTCTAAGGGGTTACCAGTATGATGGGTCTCCTCAGAGTCTCCATCCCCACTCAAATGGGTTTAAACGACCATAGTACCAAAAGTACCCTTAGCCATTATGAGTTGCACGATATACCCCATGCGGCCTACTTCCTCAAGTGCATAAATGCAACTAAGGAAGTGGGGGGCATATGATGTAGGAGGAAATTCCCTCTCCAATAACATGATGACATGTGTTGATGAGAGTCATATAATGCATCTAAACAATACTTAATTGTTAGCATTTTAGGGTTGATTTCGGTCGTAATCGCACTTTTACATGCAAATAACTCTAAAGTGATATTCATAAATCATTAACTTAATTCAATGCATTTTCAGGCCCTTTGAGTCCAAAAGAGATGATAAAGTGATCTATGTTTAAAGCACCAAAAGATCTTGCATGTTGGTGTTGATATTTGTCCAAGGTTTAGACATGTCTAAACATGATTCAAATATGGTTAAAGTCTAAACTAAGGTTGGAGTAATAAAATACAGCAAGTTAGAAGACTGCACACAAGTGTATGCATCACTTTGGAGCAAGGTAAGGGAAGGCACACTAGTGTGTGCACTTCTGGATTCAAGCTGGTGAACGGCAGCAAGACTGTGTGCACAAGCTGACCAAGGGCAGCAAGAGTGGGTGCCTTGGTGCCCAAAACTGAGCACCATGCCTTCTAAGGACTTCACCTCTCAAATATGCAAGAGTGAGCGCCTAGGCGCCCATCCATGAGCGCCACACCTCTCAATCTGCAAGAGTGAGCGCCTTGGTGCCCAAAAATGAGCACCATGCCTTCCAGAAGACTTCAATCTCGGACATAACCAGCACCTAGGCACGAGCAAGGTAGCACCTAGGCACCCACTCGCTTCTTGAACTGATTAGGGTGACTAAATGACATTTCTCTTGACCAAATTACCCCTAGCTACTACTTGTAATCTATAAATAACTCCTTAAAGAATGTGCAGCCGGGCATTCAAGGAAGAAAAGAGAGAGCAAGGTTTTGGGATTCAATTTTAGCGTTCTTCTAAGTGTTCTTTGGCTGGAAATCAAGGGGAGAGCATCCATATTGTTCTTCCACCTTGAGCTTCATGGCCAACTAATCATCAAGTAAGGGAAAGGGATGAATCCTTAGGGATTTGTTGTTCCTTATTTCCGTTCTTGATTCATTTGTATGGATTTATTATTAAATATTGTTTGTGATTTACTCTTTGATTAAGTAAGAAGGATTTGAGTTCATGTGATGGTTGAATTTATGTTCTTATTCTTTTAGATTCTCTTAATCCGGTGATTGCATCCATCTCATCCTTTGATGTTGTTCGGATGTGATTGATTCCGGTAGATTTATTTTACTGATTGTCCATTACTGCGATATTATCATTGAGATGTATTGTCGTTTCTTGATAATCTTTAAGATCGGTCATGTGTGCTTGAACCAGAATCAATGAGTAACTTGTAGCAATTACATTAGAATTTATAAATGTGCTTGATTGAATATCTTCCGATTGTTTGCTTGGGATATGAAACTAGCAATCGAGATAAAACAATTGAATCAAGAGTGGAATAAGGGAACGAATCTAGGGAGGATTCCCGGAACCTTACTGTTTCGTTTATATTCTCATTTACATTTACGCAATTTTTCTCACAATACACCATTATCAAAACTCATATTTTTTCGTTTAACTTTTATCGTTAGTATTAAAGTTTACATATTCTTTCGTAATTAACTTGTTTCCCTGTGGAATCGACACCCCAAAGCTGTACTAAAATAACTGTGTTATACTTTGGGCGTAATCAAATTTTGGCACTGTTTCCGGGGAAACAAGCTTAAGTACAAGGATGCTTGTCAACTTTGAGTGTGACGGTAGAAGAACTGTAAATATTTTTCTTTTCAGCAGTTTGTAAATACAGTAATATTGTTTCTTTACCTTTGTTTTGATTTTCTAATTTTATTTAATTAATTCTGTTTTATTTATTTTATTTTCCTGTTTTATTTATTTTATTTCCCCTCTAAATTAATTGGTGCATGCTTAGACCGAGAGATTCGTGAGGTAGATTCATTAGAGGAACTGAATTAGAGTTATCCTCTCCTTCCACTTCTGTTGGTGAAACCTCGCCTAGATCAAACCGTAGTGCACCCCCATCCGAGAATTTAGAGGACTTTGTTAACATGGCCGAAAATCTGAATGAGAATGGTGCTAGGACACTTAGAGATTACCTACATCCTAGTCGGACAGCCACACCATCGTGCATTATGTTTCCAGCCAATACCCATCATCAAGATTTTAAAACAGGGATGATACAACTACTCCCTACTTTTCATGGCATGGAAAATGAAAACCCCTATGTGCACATTAGAGAATTTGAGGAAGTAGTTGCGACTTTTCATAGTCAAGATGCAACTGATGATATCATGAGACTCAAGTTTTTTCCTTTCTCCTTAAAGGATAAAGCTAAGAGTTGGTTATACTCGCTGAGACCACGATCAATTGGGTCATGGAATGAGATGACCCAAGTCTTTTTTAACAAGTACTTCCCTCAACATAAGACTAACGCATTGAAAAGACAAATCTCCACCTTTGCACAAAAGGAAAACGAGACTTTGTATCAGTCTTGGGAGAAATTTAAAGAGCTGTTAAGTATGTGTCTACATCATGGGTATAAAAATTGGCGTTTAGTGAGCTACTTCTATGAGGGTCTTACCTATAGAGAACGCCAATTTGTAGAGATGATGTGTAATGGTGAGTTTCTGCAAAAAGACCCTGATGAGCTTGCTGAAAAAGCTCACACATGGACTGGACCTAGTGCTACTGAGAGCACAAATAGGTCACGACCTATATCAAACCCTAGTGGTGGAGGAATCTACCATCTTAGGGAAGAGGATAACCTTAAGGCCAAGGTTGAGATGCTCACTAGGGAGTTAGAGGCATTAAAAACTAAAAAACCAACACACATGGTTAACCAAGTCGAACCTCTAGAATCATGTTTTGTGTGTGGCAGGGTAGATCATCTCGCCCAAGAGTGCCCCACATTTGTTGATATGAGAGGGCTGTACGAGGAACAACGTAATGCCTTAGGCATGTACAAAGAGAAGGCATAGATTTCATAAAAAGTTTATCACTTGGACACAAGGTGGTGAAAATGGTGAGTATCCTCATCTATGTTGATGATATGCTGTTGGTTGATAACAATAGGGAGAAGATAGAAAGGTTGAAGTCTCGACTCAGTTCAGAGTTCGAGAAGAAGAATCTTGGCCTTGCACAAAAGATCCTTGGGGTGAGAATAATCCGGGAAAGGGAGAGAAATAGGTTGAAGGTTTCTCAGTCTTCCTACATAGAAAAGGTGTTGTCTAAGTTTTCTATGGAAGATGGTAAACTAGTGAAGATTCCCCTTGCTGGTCATTTCAAGTTCTCCAGTGAACAATGTCTTGGAACGGATTAGGAGAAGAAGGAAATGGAAAAGGTCCCTTACTATAGTGCGGTTAGATCAGTCATATTCATGATGGTAAGCACTAGACCCGACATTTCTCAAGCAATTAGTGTTCTCAGCAGATTTGTGAGTAATCCCGGAAAGGAGTTTTGGCTTGGGATGAAGTGGTTGTTGAGGTACTTAAAGGCTTAGTTGTTGCCGGTGGTAGCACTCTTAACAACCAAGGAAGAGTACATAGCGGCAACGGAAGCCTTAAAGGAGGCTATATGGTGCAAAGGGTTTCTTGGAAGAGTTGAAGGTCCTAAAAGAGCAGGTGGTGGTGTATTCAGATAGCCAAAGTGTGTTGCACTTGTGTAGGAACCCAGTGTTCCATGAGAGGACTAACCATATGGATGTTTGGTATCATTTCATTCGGGAAAATGTTATGAAAGGATGCATTCATGTGGACAAAGTCGCAACAGAAGAAAATCCTGCAGATTTAGGCACCAAAGTTCTACTTCTAAGCAAGTTCAATCATTGCCTTGGAATTCTTAGGATTGGAGTCGGATGATCTAGTGACTCAAGTTGAGTTTGGATCCTGAGACTATGGGTTCGGATTTAGTTGCTTAGACAAAGGTAGAGATTGTTGGGATTTGTCTAAGAACTAAAGAGAGAAAACTTCAGCATCAGATACAGGTGTGCACCGCGGCCCATGAGGTGTGCGTTGTGGCCTCCAGCAAAGGAGCTAAGGTGGAGGTGCTCCCCTCAGGTGTGCATTATGGCATAAGGAGGTGTGCGCCGCGGCGCCCAGCAACTAGAGGTTTTCAGCCCTGTTGTGTGCCGCGGCCTACCCTGTTCTGGGCCGCAGCGCCAGGCACACCTGGTGCCTCTGATTCAGCATGTTGAAATGGTGCGTGGGACTTAGTTAAAATGCATAGGATTACTTAGACTTGTTGAAGGGCTATGATTGTTTGGTCTTCAATATTTAAGGGATGAGATTGACTTCAAGATTGGTTCAAGAAGTGGTTGCACTATATAAAGGATCATCTAGGAGCAATTCAAAAATATATGTGAGCATCAAGAATGACATGTGAATGTGTGTGAAATAGAACACATGGTGTGTGAGAGTGCAAAGACACTAAACACAAGAGAGACTCATTCAAGAGAGGTTGGTTGTTTAGAGAGAGAGTAGTATAGATTGGGGATTCAAGAGCTTTGTAATTGGAATTTTCTTGGGAAAAATTCCAAGGAAACACTTAGTCCTTATTGCTTTCTTTTTGTCTTCTTTCATTCTTCAAGAACAAGAGGGTTCTTGAAGAGGTGTTGCTGTAATTGTAAGAACTCCATTGATTTAGTGCAGAGAGCTCAGAAGAGCTCACGAGGATGTAGGCAATTTTTCAAACCTCGATAACAATTGCTTGTGTTCTTTTTGCTTTGATTCTTGATTGCTATTTATTACAAGTCATTCTAGAATTGGGTGTTTGAAAAGATCACAACCTGAGATTCCGTAAGAATGTGATTTTCCAACACTTGCTTTCGCAACCACCTACTCTGACTTAAGTATCGGAGGGCCCTCTCCAGAGTAAAACACTCCAGGTCAGCTTCTTCTTCATGTCCTTCGATTCAACCCACACTGAATCAACTCGACTTAGAGTACAATCAAGTGAACTAATCTGGATCCAACTCCAGTAACCAACCCAACCAGACTCCAACATACCCGTTCTATTTTTGGTATAAACAAAATTGGTGTCGTCCATGGGAAACGAGAACAAATCTTATTTCTGTTGAAAATTTGAGGGTGTTCTTGGGAAAGGTAAGAATTGAGTCGATGTAGCCCCCGACGAAGTCCTCAACATTCAATCCGAGACAATGAGTCTCTCTCAAACTCACACTTATCTAGGAAGTAACAAGAACATGATAGTTTGAGGTCAGCAAGCAACTAAAAAAAATGAATGAATGCATCAGACTCGCTATCAAGGCCACACAAGGAAACATCCTCGATGAGATAGACACGCAGGCAACCCTTTCTTATAGGAGCTAATGGAGGAGAAAATGCCTCCAAATTTCAAAATACCTCACATAGAGCCATACACGGGAAAGACATATCCTATAGACCACTTGGAGACTTTTAAGTCTCTGAGGTTACTCCATAGCCACTTGAAGGCAGTAATGTGTCATGCATTCCCAATAACCCTTCAAGAGACAACAAGAACATGGTTCTCCAGGTTGCCTTCAAGGTCAATAAAATCATTGGATGAGTTTAGTGAGATGTTTGCTACATACTTCTTTAGTAGTTGAGGTCACAAAAGGACTCATAAAATGTTGGTGAGCATAACTCAACATGTGGATGAGACCCTTCATGACTACATTTCAAAGTTTACCTCTACCATGGTACAAGTGAGGGACTTGGATCAAAAAGTAGCAGTCATGGCCTTCATTAATGGCCTCAAAGCTTTCGACTTCAGTTATTACCTCTCTAAGAACCTGTTATAGACTATGCCGACATTTTTTTCCAAAGCAAACGAATTTGTGATCATGAAAAAAGACCAAGCCTTCCATAAAATGAGACACATTGACTGATAGGAAAAGAAAAGAACCTGAAGAGCATAATCCTAAGGGCGATCAAAGGAAGGAAGGCCAAAATGATGTTCGAAGAAATGAAAAATCAACAGCTCCTTGACGATACGAAACTTACACTCCCCTCAATACTTCGAGGACTAACCTCCTGATGGAGATAGAAAATGAACACATCATCAAGTGGCCTGCCAAGATCTCTAGCTAAAAAAGAGACATGAGCCATTTCTATTGCTTCCACAAAGACCACAACCATGATACAGATGAATGCAAGCATCTGAAAGATGGAATCTAAAGCTTGACATAGAGAGGGTACTTGAAGAAAATTGTCGAGATAGAATCAAGAAGAAGTCTGAGCTAAAGAAAAAGTACAGACCACAAAGAAAGGAAAAGATCCAAGTAGAGTCCGAGTTAAATAGAAAACAACAGGAGACATCAGACCTCGAAGAAGAAGTTGGAGAATGTCCCAACAGCAACTATCATCCAAACTATCTTTGGGGGGATAACATTTAGAGGAGAATCCTCAAACTAGTGAAGGGCATATACCTGCTTCATTGGATCAGTAGAAAGACCCATAAAGAAAACACTAGTTGATCAAATAACCAATTTCTCGGATGAGGATATTGAAGGAGTAAAGTTTCCCCACGATGATGCAGTGGTTGTAACCTTGGTCATTTCAAACTTTACAAAGGTAGAAATCTTGTTAGACAATGGGTCATCCCAAGACATATTATACTTTAACTCCTTAAAAAGATTCAACTATCAGATGGCTGTCTGAAGCCAACAAACTATTCATTATACAGTTTTTCATGTGATCTAGTGTACCTAAAAGAAAGTATATAAATACCAGTAAGAGCAAAAACTTTTCCTTGTTAAATGACCATCCTAAGCACCTTCCTAATCATAGACCTCCCCTCTTTGTCAAACATAATCCTTAGACGACTATGGATGAATGCCATAAAAGTAGTGATCTCAACATACCATATGAAAATGAAGTTCCCAACAGAGAATAAGATAGGAGAGGTCAAAGGTAACTATGCCAAAGCGTGAACTTGTTACTTGGCCTCACTAAAAGGAAAAGGCAATGCGAGTGTCCACTAGATAGAATACCTAAAGAATAACTCTAAGGCTCAAAGAGGAAGACTTATGGATGAATTGGTAGCAATACCCATCACGAGAAATGAAACAAAGAAAGTAGTACAGATCGATGCGAGTTTGGTGGGAGAACTCCAAATGTAGTTGAACTTGTTCCTTAATGAAAACCAAGATGTGTTCACATACAGAGGATCGACCGAAAAACAATGGTATGTCATTTGAATGTCGACCTTAACCAGAAGTTGGTTATATAAAAGAAGAGAGCTTTTGCGGTAGATAGACAACTAGAAATCGGCACAGAAGTCAACAAACTCCTTGAAGTGGAGTTCATTGGGGAGACTGACTACCCCTAGTAGTTAGCCAATGTGGTAATGGTAAAGAAAGAAAATGGAAATTGGAGGATCTGCATTGACTGCACCAATCCAAACAAAGCATGTCCAAAAGACAATTATCATATGCCAAGGGTCGACCAACTAGTCGATGCAACTTCAGGGTGCGAGATTCTAAGTTTCATGGACGTGTACTCGAGTACAACCAAATCAAGATATGTGAGCTGGATCAACTGAATACAGCCTTCGTGACAGAAAAAGCATATACTGTTACAATGTGATGCCGTTTGGATTGAAGAATGCTAAGGTAATATACCAAAGGTTGGTCAATAAGTTGTTCGAGAATTGGATTGGAAGGAATATGAAAATATATATTGATGATATGCTTATAAAAAGCATGCAAACGGCTTATCATGTGGCTGATTTGGAAGAATATTTCTCAGTGCTAAGAAAGCATTAAATGAAGCTTAACCCATCGAAGTATGCCTTTGGGGTGACCTTTGGTAGATTTCTTGGCTTTGTAGTTACTCAAAGGGGGATTAAAGCGAACCTCGAGAAAATCAAGGCTATTTTAGATATGGAAGCCCTAAGGATCATTAAAGAAATACAAAAGCTCACTAGTTGAATCACTGCATTAGGCCGATTCATGTATAGGTCAACTAAGAAGTGCTTGCTTTTCTTCAAGACACTGAAGAAGATCCCAGATTTTTAGTGGATAGAGGAATGCCAGATCTCTTTTAAAGAATTGAAAAGGTATCTGTGTTTGTCGCTCCTCCTGACCAAACCAAAAGAGGGGGAAGACATCTATCTGTACCTGGTAGCAAGTGAAGTGGTCATAGCTGCGGTCCTCGCAAAGGAGGAGGAAAGAGTGTAGAGGTCAATTTACTACGTCAGTAGAGTGCTTCAAGATGTAGAAATGCGATACCAATCCCCTAAGAAGTTGGCATTCACCGTAGTCATTTTGGCTCGTAAGCTACGACCCTACTTCTAATCATACCTTATCATCATGTTGACAGATCACCCTTTGATGACGATACTGCAAAAACCCAACCTCTCAAGATGACTAGTAAAATGGTCTACAGAGTTGGGAGAATTTGAAATCAGATACAAACCTAGTGATCAAGGCCCAAGCACTAGACGACTTTATTATCGAGTCACATTCCCTGAAAGGACAGTGAAACAACAAGAAACAAAGGAACAGCAAAAGCAACAGAGTTGGAAGCTCTTTGTTGATGGATCCTATAACACTCTGGGGAGCAACGCAAGCCTCAACCTAGTCATACTTGAAGAGTTCACAATCGAGTATGCCTTACAATTTGACTTCAGAGCATCAAACAACGAGGCGGAGTATGAGGCCCTTTTGGCAGGATTGAAATTGGTTTTGTCTCTAGTAGTGGAACACTTGGAAGTTTTTAATGACTCCCAGTTAGTTGTGAGCTAGGTAACTGGAGAATATGAGGCAAAAGAGACATAGATGGTTAAGTACTTAGCCAAAGTGAAGTAATTGATGAGTACATTCAAAGAAATCAAGGTAAATCGCGTACCAAGGGAAGAAAATTCCAAATTTGATGCCTTACCACAGTTAACGTTTTCCCAGACCTTTGATCTCTCGAGAGCTATATATGTTGAAATCTTGCTAGGCCCAAGTGTAGATGAAGTTGAAGTTATGGACATCGATGATGAGCCAAGCTGGATAGACCTAATCGTCAAGTACCTGGAAAATAGTGAGCTTCCAAAGGCAAGGACAAAAGCAAGAAAACTCTTGTCCAGAGCAGTCTGTTACTGTATGGGAAATCAGCTATATCAACAATCCTTCACTAAACCTTATCTCAAGTCCATCAAACCTAAGGAAGCCCACTACACCCTAAGGGAGAGCTTTAGCCCATAAGATCCTCAGTGTTGTGAGTTTTAATTTACTCGCAAGCGCACGAGTCGTTTGCAATATAGTGTTGTGCAAGTGCGAGGTCGAATCCACAGGGAATTGCGTTGTGAAAATATAATTTTTAATCTAAATTAACTCTATCTTAACCTAGTTCCGAATTGTGAATGATATTGCAAAAGAAATATAAACTAAGCTAAGTTGATTTAAAAACTAATAATTAAAACACTAAGGTTTCCAAATCCACCCTACCGAAGTTAAGCATATATGTTCTAAAAATATACCCTATCAAAACATTCCATGAATCCAACTATAAGACAAAAAACAAAGAATATCCCAATTAAACCAAAAGCATCCAATGTATCCGCTCTTAACAAATCACAAAGGAAATCCAATTTAATCGAAAAGCATTCAATGTATCCATCAGATGAAACACAAGAAATATCCAACAGACAATTTAAACTCAATCAATTATAAGATTAACTCAAATAATTGACAGAACATTTATACTAAAAATTGTCAGATTTGTACAAGCAAATATGAACTACTACGCCAAACAACGGCGGGGCTTCATCTTCAACCTTAGCTGAAGAGTCTAGCCACTCATAACTATAAAACTATAATAAAAAGTGCTAAACATTTAAAGTAAAACAACTGAATATAAAGAAAAAAATAAAAAACTTTACATGCGAGAAATTTCACTCGCTGATGGGCGGCGCTTCCCCTCGTGGTAGCAATGCCTTCGGGATCCACCAGAATGCTGGCGGACGTCCACCGGTAAACACCAAAGTGGCCCAGGAATTGTACACTGAATGATGAAGCCAGATGGTGTTTATGGGTTGCAGATTCGATGTGGGATACTGCCCGTGTGCGCCCGATCGCAGTGTGGTGCGATCGATCGCAGGTACGATCGATCGCATGTCTTGTGCGCACGATCTCATGTGCGCTCGATCGCATGTCTGCTACGATCGATCGCAGATGCATTGAACTTCAAATATTTCGATGTGGGATGTTGACCATGCGCTCGTTCGTAGGCAGGTGCGCTCGAGCGCAGGTGAGCCCAATTGCATATCTCGTGCGATCGATCGCAATGTCTCCAGAAGCTTCACATCTCCTGAAATGCTTTATTTTATCCACAAACCTGTAAAAATACACAAAACACAAGAAAGACGTAAAATAAAGTGAAATACTACTAACTAAGAGCATAACAAATATAAGTTAAGGGTCTAAAATATGCAATATTTAAGACTCATCAAATACCCCCAAACTTATATTTTGCTAGTCCCTTAGCAAAACAAAATAAAAGACTCAATGAAAAACAAAGAACATAAAGATAAAGTCATCACTCATGGTATCCAAAAATTTAAGGAGCACACATCACCATGATATTCATTCATAAGCAAGCTTAAAAAGGTAAATCCATCTTCGCAATGAATAGAAATGTTAAAATCTAATTACTTACAAAAGGCATGATAAGGCATCACAAGCTTGAATCAGTGTAAGGTGAATTAGCATATAAAAATGAAGCTTCCAAGTAACTCTAATGTGTAAGGTCTCCATGTCTCAAGATTCACCGAATTTCCCATCAAAAATGAACGAAAAGGCATAGTTTTTATTTTATTCTTTATTCTTTTTATTTTTTTTAACAATAATAAGGCACGACTATGTTTAGTTCCCTTAAGCTTTCTAATTGACCCATGTAGCGAGTGTTGAGTCAATGACTCCCAAACCAGATGGTTTTAGGGCATTAGGTGTACAGACACCCCTAAGGACTTACTAACTCGAGTCAAAAAGGCTACAAAAATAAACCGGCCTTAATACTACCAAGCAAAATTCCACCTTTTGACGTGAACACTCACTGCTTACTGAGGCAAGAGGTCCAGTTACTCAGCAGAAAGTTTATTGATAATGAAATTTTTTTTTATTTTTTATTATGCTTTTCTATGCCCAAGAGTTCATCCAACAAGTCATCCAGTTTCAGTTAAGATAAGGAAAAATACACATTAAAATCACGTGTCATACCTCACATAATTTGTGCTAATGTGTTCGTGTTAGATTGGATCAAACATGTGAATTCTCAAACGCCTAAGGTAAGTAACTAAATTTTAAAATTTATCACCAGATCATGTGTTCAAAATGTTAAGCTCACCAATGACATCACATCACAGAAAATGTTTAGATCAACCAAAATTTCACGATAACATGAGCATGCATTTATCTCTACGACGAAAAGACAACAAATTAGGACAAAGTGTGTGATGTGTCTCCCATACCCCCAAACTTAAATTACACATTGACCCCAATGTGTGACTAATATGGAAAGAGCTGACCTGAGATATGGAGAACTATCTGGACTGGTATGGCTCATATCATACCCCCAAACTTGAACTGAGGTACGCTTTATCCCTGAAAAATAAAAACTGGAAAACAAAAAAAAATACTGAAAACAAACATTAATCATAAAAATGCGAAATAATAAATAAACAAAAAAAAATATAAGCTATGGGGTGCCTCCCATGAGCGCTAAGTTTAACGTCTTCAGCCAGACCTAACATTAGTAAACAGGCCCAACTAAGCGCTCCACCATCTGATCAATAAATGGGAATGAAAAATGATCAGGCCTAGTGGCAGCATTCAATTTACGGTAGTCTAGACACTTTCTCCATCTTGACTGCACTCGAGTTGGAACCAACTCATCGTCTTTATTTACTACCGTCAATTCAGCACGTTTGGGCACGACTTTAATCAGGCTCACCCCCTTGTTATCAGAGATGGGATAAATGATCCCTGCCTTTAACAGCTTAATATCTTTTTCCCTCACAACTTCTTACATAGCAAGGTTGAGCCTTCTTTGTGGCTCCCTCGATGGCTTGGCATTCTCCTCCAACTGTATCGTGTGTATTACCAACGAGGGATTGATTCCCTTGACATCCTCAATAGTCCAGCCTATAGCTTCCTTATGCTCTCTTAAGACGTCCAATAATTTCTCCTCTGGAGCATCACCCAAATCTAAAGCTATAATTATAGGCAAAGAATCTACTGGACCTAGAAACTTATACTTAAGATTGTCCGATAAAGGCTTAAGTTCCTTCTTGGGGGGTTCAAGTGTTGTGGTTTCCTCCGTCTCACTGATCTTTAGAGGAGCAGAGTCCAAAGTAGCATTTGCTTGCTCAAACAACTTATCTAAGCCCAAGTCCTCTTCAAATTGAGCAAAGCATGCTTTCAGGGGATCCTCAATACATGATTCATCCACAGTCTCCTCCGTCTCACTGCTCTTATGAGGATCAGACTCCAAAATGGCATTCACTTCCTCTAGTAACTTATCTAAGCCCAAGTCCTTTCCAAAGTGAGCAAAGCATACCTCCAGGGGATCCTCAAACTCCTCTCCTTTCTTGGGCGCTTGTAATATCTCAGGGTAAGGCGCTTTAGGTAAAAACGACCTAGGGAGATCCTTAATGATAAGTGTGGCTGTAGATGGCTCAGCATCTCTCTTTTCTTTGTTGCCACTTTCTTGCCCTTGTATAGGAGTTGATAAATTTCCCACCGCAAACTGTTCCTTTGGGTTAGGATCAGGTTGACTGGGGAACTTTCTTTCCTCTCCTTCACCCACGTAACTTGCGATTTGATCAATTTGACTCTCTAGCTCGGCAATCGCTTGGGTGTTTTCTATGGTCGCACTCATCACTTCACTCATAGATTGGCTAGTCGTTTTCATGAAATCATTTAGAGCGTCCTCCAATGACTGTGAAACCGACACTGGCGCTTGAATGGGAGCTTGGTAAGTGGGTGATGGTGCTGGATAGGCATAACTTGGTATTGGTGGAGGAAATTCGGGAGGGTATTGATTGTGAGCATGATAAGGGGCTCCTCCCTGATTCATCAGTTGGTTCTGCTCCCATGAAAAATTAGAGTGGTTCCACCACCCTGGATTGTATGTTTCGGAGTAAGATCTATTTGATTCCCAACAACAGTCATTGAAAGCATTCATTTGTTCCAGGGGGTACTCGGCATAAGCCGGCATTGATGGACAATTCTGTGCTAGATGCATGGGACTAGCACAGATGGAACAACTATCAACATTGAATGTGTTGGCAGCATTGAGGGATGGGCCGGTCATTTTCATGTACTCCTTAATGGTGTCCTCTAAAGACTGTGAAACCGGCGCTGGATTCATCCACATAATTTTTTTTTTACACAAAAAACAAAAAAAAATAACTAACTAGTAGAAAAATAAAATCATTTTAGACCAAAAATTTTCACAAACCAAACAATTCCCCTGCAACGGCGCCAAAAACTTGTTGTGAGTTTTAATTTACTTGCAAGCGCACGAGTCGTTTGCAATATAGTGTTGTGCAAGTGCGAGGTCGAATCCACAGGGAATTGCGTTGTGAAAATATAATTTTTAATCTAAATTAACTCTATCTTAACCTAGTTCCGAATTGTGAATGATATTGTAAAAGAAATATAAACTAAGCTAAGTTGATTTAAAAACTAATAATTAAAACACTAAGGTTTCCAAATCCACCCTACCGAAGTTAAGCATATATGTTCTAAAAATATAGCCTATCAAAACATTCCATGAATCCAACTATAAGACAAAAAACAAAGAATATCCCAATTAAACCAAAAGTGTCCAATGTATCCGCTCTTAACAAATCACAAAGGAAATCCAATTTAATCTAAAAGCATTCAATGTATCCATCAGATGAAACACAAGAAATATCCGACAGAAAATTTAAACTCAATCAATTATAAGATTAACTCAAATAATTGACAGAACATTTATATTAAAAATTGTCAGATTTGTACAAGCAAATCTGAACTACTACGCCAAACAACGGCGAGGCTTCATCTTCAACCTTAGCTGAAGAGTCTAGCCACTCATAACTATAAAACTATAATAAAAAGTGCTAAACATTTAAACTAAAACAACTGAATATAAAGAAATAAATAAAAAACTTTACATGGGAGAAATTTCACTCGCCGACGGGCGGCGCTTCCCCTCGTGGTAGCAATGCCTTCGGGATCCACCAGAATGCTGGCGGACGTCCACCGGTAAACACCAAAGTGGCCCAAGAATTGTACACTGAATGATGAAGCCAGATGGTGTTTATATAGGGGAAGACCCGGAGCAATATAGGTTGCAGATTCGATGTGGGATACTGCCCGTGTGCGCTCGATCGCAGTGTGGTGCGATCGATGGCAGGTACGATCGATCGCATGTCTTGTGCGCACGATCTCATGTGCGCTCGATTGCATGTCTGCTACGATCGATCGCAGATATATTGAACTTCAAATATTTCGATGTGGGATGTTGACCATGCGCTCGTTCGTAGGCAGGTGCGCTCGATCGCATATCTCGTGCGATCGATCGCAATGTCTCCAGAAGCTTCACATCTCCTGAAATGCTTTATTTTCCCCACAAACCTGTAAAAATACACAAAACACAAGAAAGACGTAAAATAAAGTGAAATACTACTAACTAAGAGCATAACAAATATAAGTTAAGGGTCTAAAATATGCAATATTTAAGACTCATCACTCAGACAAGGCTACTACTAGCCAAGACTCTAGAAAAAAGCTATAGACTTCATAAAAAAGTGCGTCAAGTGTCAATAGTTCGCCCTGATTCCCCAATCTCCTATGAATCTATTGACTGTTGTGACCAACCCAGTGCCATTTGAAATGTGGGGATTTTCCCCAAGCACCTCGACAGGTAAAGTTTATGATCATGACAACAGATTACTTCACCAAGTGGGTTGGAGAAGAACCACTCGTAAGGATAACAGAAAAAAAAAATGCAAAAGACTTCATTTGAAAATCAGTAGTGTGTCGGTATGGGATCCTAAGAGTACTGGTAACTAACAAATGGAAACAATTTGATGGAGCACGATTCAAAAGGTTTTGTTAGGACCTGTAGATCAATCAATGATTCACTTTGGTCCAATACTCGCAAGCCAATGGCCAAGCCGAGGTCATTAAAAAAAATATTGCAAAACTTGAAGAAACGACTTGAAAAAACCTAAGGACTTTGGATCAAAGAGCTACCACATGCATTATAGGCCTATAAGACCACACCTCGATCCCCAACAAGAGAAACACCTTTTTCCTAGCTTTTAGATCTAAGGCCGTGGTCAAACCAAGGTGAGAGAACCCTCTCATAGAGTTCAACTTTTCAACCTAAGTAGCAATGTGGAAGGTCTGAGAACGAGCTTGGACTTAGTGGAAGGGGGTTGAGATGAAGCATTGTTAAAGCTCGCAACTTACCAATAGATGACAACCAGATACTCTAACTCTAGGGTAAATTGAATAACCTTCCAGATTGGAGAACTAGTCTTTCAAAAGAAGGAAATCTAAACCTGTAACGACTCATCCCGGGTTGGCCACCCCCAAGACAGTGTCATGACATTTTGAAAATCCCAGCACGACATATATATGCAACAGTATAAATAATAATAACAATTTTTTTTTCATCAATCCTCAACCCTCAACAGGGGATATACATCAATATGATATTGACTTAAACATTTTACACAACATAATATACATAAATATTTACAAATGATTTTTTTATTTTATTTTCTCATTAGTCTGAGGATGTTGACATGTACATGGTTTACAGAAAAAGATTTCATCTGACTCTCAACCCACCAGACTATTTGTCCTGCTTGCTACCTGAAATCATTGTACAATGAGGGATGAGCTTCACAAGCTCAGTGAATTAAATTTACTAGAAGTATTTATTTGTATAAATGGTCTTTCAATATTTAATAATTTATATCTTATACAACTTGATACTAGCATTCTACTATCACTATACATGTCATAAGATTCATTCACTATCAATCTCTTCTTCTTATTTATTGGTTCATCTTAAGACCATCAATTATCTCATAATTACCTCGCAATGAGGTTCACATCATAAAGTCTACCATTTAGATGGTTCTTATCATGTCATACTTCTAGGTTTCTTTCTCACCATAACTGTCTCTCTGTGAGACTCATTCATCTATAAATAATTTCACACACAACACATCAGCATTTCGATGATGAAATCAATATTTAAAATAGATGCAATGCATGAATTATTATTAGAGAACAACTTCCCACATGTCGACATATTTTTATTATCTTAGACCGGCCCTCTCCCGATTCTGTTCTTTCCAGCTTATCCTGGCTATCACAATATTTATTTCTAGCATATACCGGCTATCATAGTGTCCTTTTTATTTCCAACCTATGCCGACTGTCACAGTGCCCCTTCCCTGTTCTTTTTATTTTTTTATTTAATGCATATGTATATTAAGAATAATACAAAATATGCATCTGAACAATAACATAAAAAAACAAACATTAATTCAATTATTAAATTTAGTTATCATGTCTTTCCTCAAATTTCTGCTTGATAATTTCACTAATTTCTTCTCCTCATATATCACATCAATTTATCCATCAAAGCTTGCCAAGATCCACTAAATTTCATCTTCTTATAATATCAAAACATCAACCATAACTCATCAAGAATTTCACTTATCGCTTTTATTATTAAACCAACTTATTATTCCAAAAATATTACTTCTCACCTAATAATTTTCTACATGTCCAAAACTTCGTATCATACCTATCAATCAATTTTTCATCTACCACCAAAGCATACACTAATAATTTATTTTAATATTATCAGTAGATATTTCATTTTTATCTAGATTACTTAAAGTAAATCTAACTCACCACGTAGTACTTAAAGCTACCCGTAGATCACCTCATTGTCTTTCCTGTTCCTTTCAGAAATTTCCCCCGGTTGCTAATCGTCAACACCTGACATAATATTTATATTAACTTTCTAATTTATTCTTCAATTCTTCATAAACCACACCATTTGAAAATTCCCACTTTGAATTCCGGGAAATTTCATATATGCTATAAATTCAAAAATAAACATTAAATTATTACCTTATGTTTTTCTTAGTGCTTCCCGTGGTTCTCTATAAAATTCTCCCGTAATCCCTTCAAAATTTTTCTCTTTCAACCTTTCTTTCGGTCCCCAATTTTTTAGAGAAATAGAGTAATTGAAGGAAAACCAAACGGGATAAGTAAATAAGTAATATATATATATATATACACCACACTTTTTTTTTCTTCAGCAACGCTCCCCCCCCCCTATTTCTAAGTTGCCATGACATGTGAAACGTGGCTCACATGCAAAAAAACTTGGCAGTAAGTTGCCACCTACTGCCACGATTTTTTTTTCCTTCTTTTCATACTAGCCATTTCTAGATTTTTTTTTCTTTTTCTTTGTAACTACGCCCCCACACGTCAATTTTTTTTCAAAAGAATTATTTTATTCAATACTAAATCCTTTGCGTAAATATATTATTTTAATTTCATGTCATATTTATTAAATTACTTCTTTACTCTTACTATACAATTACAGGTATTACAATTTTACCCACCTTATAAAAATTTAATCCCCGAAATTTCCTTACCTAACTCAAGAAACAATTGTAAATAATAATTCTTCATAATTGTCTCACACTTTCATGTAATCTCTTCAACATCCTTATTCCACCACAGAACTTAAACTAATAAATTTTATTTATTATACAACACTTGTTCTTTTCTGTCTAAAATTCTCACCGGTACTTGTATATAAGCCCAAACTTCCTGAATTTTTATAGCTTAGCTCGAAATATTATACTATTCATCATGTAAACACTTTCTTAAAAGTGAAACATGAAATACATTATATAAATTTTTTAATTCTGAAGGTAAATTCAGGCTACTCACAACAAACCCAACTTTCTCAACAACCTCATAGGGTCCCACATACCTCAGATTCAGCTTTCCTTTCCTGTTTAAATCTCAATACACCAAATCACCTACTTAAAACTCAAGAGGTCTTCTTTTGTTATTAACATAGCTATTCGGTCTACTATGTGCTGCTTTACGATTCTCTCTAACCAATTTGATCCTCTCAGCTGTTAACTCAATAATTGATGGACTAGATATATTTCTCTCTTTCATTTCTTCCCAACATATAGGAGTTCTACACCTCCTACCATCTCAATCAGTTCCATCCCAATACTAGTTTGATACTGATTATTATAAGCAACTTCAATCGACAGCATGTAAACATCCCAACTTACTGAGAAACTCATCACATTTGCTCTTAACATATTTTCTAGTGAGCATGAAAAATTATATTAAATTGTAACTGTGTACCCGTGGCTTTCTGAAAGCCTCTCTAAAACCAAGATGTAAATCTAGCATCTTTATTTGACACTATACTTAATGGTACTCCATACAACATCACAATCTCAACTACATCCCTCTTCAATCCTAACCATCAAAATTTATGTCTCAATCCTCTATACATCTTATTGTTACTTGGTTGCATCGAATCCATATCATCATGTACATTTCTCATTATCTCCTCTCTTAACTTCGCATTATTGGGAACACAATTTCCCTGTTCTAATACTAAAATAGCCTCATTTCAAATTTTTGAACTCATATTGCTTTCTAGTAAGCATTCAGTGATTAATCTTTTCTATCTCTTCATCTCTACCTTGCATCTCTAAAACATTTTACTATGGATGACTATACAACAATATTCTTTAACAATGATCTTCTATCACTTCTATTCAACTTCATTCTTATCTCAGTTAAATTTATCATCAATTTCACATTTGAACTCCTATAGTAGTTAGCCTTATAGAATTTCTACTCAATGCATCAACTATCACCTTCGAATTTTTAGATGATAGTGAATTGTAAAATCATAGTTACTAATTAACTCCATCCACCATCTTTGCCTCAAATTCAACTCTCTCTGGGCAGGTATGTATGTCAAACTCTTATAGCCTATGAATATCTCACAAGTGGCCCCATACAGATGATGTCTCCAATCTTTAAAGTAAACACTATAGCAGCCAACTCTAAGTCATTAGTAGGGTAATTTCTATCATGAATCTTTAATTTCCTAGAAGTATGGGCCACAGCTTTCCTATGTTACATATATCCCAATCATTGATGTGACGCATCACTATACACCACAAATCCTTCATCACCAGAAGGAAACACCAAAACTAGAGCTGTAGTCAATTACTCCTTTAGTAATTGAAATTTTTTCTAACACTTCCCTCACCATACAAATCTCACCTCTTGCTTAGTCAGTCTATTCAACAGTATTACAATAATATAAAAATTATGAAAGAATCTTCTATAATAACAAGCTAACCCTAAGAAGATTCTAATCTCAGTAACATTAGTTGGTCTCTCCCAACCTAACATTGTCTCTACATTTTGTGGATCAACTGCTATGCCATTTCCCAATATTGCATATTCCAAGAATGTTATTTCATTCAGCCAACACTCACATTTAGAGAACTTTGTATATAATTAATCTCTCCTCAAAATCTCCAACACACTGTCTAATGTTTCGCATGTTGTTCTTCCTTCTTAAATTTATATCAAAAAGTCAAATACGACCATAAACTTGTTAATATATAGTTTAAACACTCTATTCATCAAGTCCATGAATGTTTCTGGAACATTAGTCAATCCAAATGACATCATAAGAAGCTTATGACCATAACGTGCCCTAAAAGCAGTATTAGGCACGTCTCCCCCCTTTATCCTTAACTGGTGATAACCTGATCTTAGGTTTATCTTAGAAAACACTCTCACTCCTTGCAACTGCTCACACAATTTATTTATCCTGGGAAAAAGATATTTGTTTTTATTCAACTATCTGTAGTCTATACACACTCTTATCATTCTATCTTCCTTTTTCACGAACAACACAGGGATTCCCCAAATACATTAGGTCCGAAAAATTGTTTATCCAAAAAATTCTTAAAATGGTATGTTCAACTCTCTCAATTCAGTTGGTGTCATTTTGTAGGGTGCTATTAAATATATGTGATGATCCTGGTATCACATCAATAGAGAATTTAATCTTCCTACTTGGAGGCAACCTAGATAACTCATCAAAAATTACATTAGAATACTTTTTCACCACTAAGATTTATTCTAACTACTATTTTCCTTTTTATAATCCATTATGTATGCCAAATACTCCTCACAACCCTTCTTCAACCCTTCTCTCTGAAAGTTACACTCCTCATGTCCATATCTTGAACACTACCTTCTTTCTGGAACAATCAACCTAATCGTAATACATTGACAACCAATTCATTCTCAAAATTAAATGAAATTATATCATATTCATAGATAATAAATCAACTTTAGATTCTCTATCACTGATACGAATCACAAAACCCTTGTAAACATTTATGATTATCACTCTATCTCTAATGGGAACTTCAACAAAAATACTTTGCATCAAAGGACTAATACATACTTCAGTAGACTTCATATGAATATTGGATGCAAAAGAATGGGTTGAACTAAGATCAACCAACATTGATATGTCAACCTTCTCTATATACAAAGCACTTCAAATTAGAACAATGATGGGATAAATATCTTATCGGATTACACCTATAACACGTTCTAATATTTTTATCATGTCATAACATCCGCTAAGTAGTAAACTCCCACATTTAGCATAACTTCCAATTCTCATAACCTATCTCTCAAATCTAGGGGTCGCACCGATATTACTCTGAGCTACAGAAGTAATAGATTCTATTTTCCTCTGACTCTATACTAAAGTTCTCTGTGATAAGGAACGCCTCATTTGGGTGGTCTCCCACCCTGCACACTCGTACTGATACCACCTCTGGATTCCTCAAATCTAGACTTCTTCCGCCAATTCCTCCTTCCTCTAAATTCCATCACATCCTTCTCAAACTGAAGTGTTATATCCACCAATCTAACATAATTCATATGCCTTATGTAAGATAGTTTTGATCAAATCTTAAAACATAGTTCATCTATGAACCTCTTTCACTTCTTCTCCTCTAGGTCTACCATTTTCGATATAACCATTGACAAGACCACAAATTTTCTATCATACTAAGCCATAGTCAACCCATTTGCCTCAAATAAATAAAATCTCTATCTTATTGGGCTCTAAAGGTCTAAAGAAAGTATTTATCAAGGAAAGCCTCCTTAAACCTATTCCAGGTTAAAGGTAAATCAACATATGCAACTTACTCTGGGAAGAGTATCCTCTCATCATTCTAAAGCTTCTTCTTCTAACTTGAATGAAGCAAAAGGGACCCTCTGCCAGTCAGTCACTAGTAAAGTACTAAATAATCTTTCAACATGTTTCTCCCAAAACTCGAGCTTAAAGGGATTCATAGATCCTATTGACCCTCACCTATATTTTAGTGATGACAAAACACAACCTTAATTATGCTAACAGTGCTATCTAAGTGTATTAAGCGAGAAAAGCATTCAGCCAAGGATCAAAGTGCATGAACTCAACCCGAATCAAACATCAACTCAAGACAGAAGATCTAGTATAGGTTCAAGGTAGTTAAACAAATTGTAAATCTCACTTGTTCAGGTATTTAACTTGTCCAATAGCTCTTTTTGAAAAGCATTTTAACATAACTTTTTAATCAAACGTTTTAAAATTAAAAACATTTCCAAACATGAAAACTGGGTTGTTAAGCAACCCGTCGACTAATACTTATACCAGAAGACTGGTATATGGAACAGTATGTCCCCAGTCGACTGGGTCACACATACCAGTCTACTGGTAAGTCATACCTAGTCGACTGACACCTTCAACAACCTTAAAAATCACATTTTTAAAGCTTGACCCGGTCGACTGGTAGTTCAAAAAATATGACCACTGAGATGCGAAATTTCAGCACAACTTGCACAAAAACATAGCAAATCAGCACAGAACTGGCATATTACTTTAAGGCTATATAAACCCACTTTATTGAGCATTTAAAAAAAAGATCACACATTCAATCAACTTTTTACTCTTTGATACACAAAAATCTTTGAAATATTTGTGCTGAGCCATTCTTCAAGCTTTACCTTGAAAGAGAGATACTATTCAGTTGTATAAGCTTTCATCGTTGTCTCTCTACTATTTACTTTACAGCTCTTATTGTAAAGGGATTAGCTTCCGAAAGGAAGAGATTAGCTTCCGAGAGGAAGAGGTTTGCTTCCAAGAGTAAGGGCTTGATTGTAAGGTTTGTACAACACCTGTGAAGTTGCACGACTAAGTTTCTTAGTGGATTACTTCAAGGAGGTTCCTTGAAGAGAGTGGATGTAGGGTCGGAATGAATCCGATATTGTCGAACCACTATAAACTGAGTTTGCATCCTCTATTCCTTAAACTCTTTATTTACAGCACATATTACTTGTTTATATGCTTATGGTGTTATCTGTTTTATGAACTTGTGTTTGATTAGTAAAAGATTTTAAAAACCCAATTCACCCCCCCTCTTAGCTTGAAACCTCAGTCTACAATTGGTATCAGAGACTCGTTCTCAATTTTAGGCTTAATATCCTTGAGTTGATCCGATAGCAGCAAATAGCTATTGTGAGGGACACTCATATGCTAGGCCTCCTTTGCTCAATGGCTCCAACTATAACTATTGAAAAAACAGGATGAAAATCTTTGTTGAAGGACAGGATTATAATCTGTGGAGAGTCATTGAAAAAGGACCTAGAATTCCATCAAAGGAAACAACTATTAGAGAAATCAATCATACAATGCATAAACTCAAAATTGAGTACAATGATGAGGATTGTAGAATGATGTCTCTTAATAGTAGAGCCACAAGCATTTTATATTGTGCTTTAGATATATCTGAATACAATAAAATCTTTGCATGTGTTTCAGCTAAGGAAATATGGGATAAATTGCAAGTTACATATGAAGGAACTAGTAAGGTTAAAAAATCAAAAATCTATATGCTAGTATCTGAATATGAATCTTTTAGAATGTCTCCTAATGAAACAATTTCTCAAATGTACTCATGTTTCACAACTATTGTTAACGGTTTGAAGCTTCTTGGTAAGAACATTGAGGAGTTTGAACTAACAAAAAAAATCTTAAGATCTCTGCCACCTTCGTGGAAACCAAAGAAGATGGCGATTCAGAAGGGCAAAGATCTTGACAAACTTGATGTTGAGACACTCCTTGGGTCATTATTGACATATGAAATGGAAGAAATTAATTCCATTGTCAATGATGATGAGAAGAAGAAAAAGGTAACTCTCAAAGCCTCTACATACAACAAAGAAAAGGAATCGAAAAAAAAGGTGGAGAGCAGCGAAGAAGATGGTGAGATGACTTTAATCACTAAACGGTTTCATAGATTCTTGAAGAAAAGCAAGAAACCATACACAAAGGATCCCATCTCAAAAAGGGAACCATTTGTATGCTATGGATGCAAGAAGCCCGGTCACATCAACGCCGATTGTATGGTTACAAGCAAACCATATAGGAGCTTCAAGAAGAAAGCTATGATTGCAACTACTTGGAGTGATGATGAAGAAGATAAATCCTCGGATAAAGAAGTTGGATACGAGAAAATTTCCAAACTATGCCTTTATGGCAATTGATGATGAAAATGAGGTATTATCTTCTCCCTCTTCTAAAAATAACGTTGTTAGTAATAGCGAAGAATTGTTAGAAGTAATAAATGAAATGCATGATGAACTAAAGAAATTTGATTCTAGGAACTCAACTCTTAAGAAAGAGGTATCATCTCTTTCTAAAGAAATGATAAGTCTAAGAGAAGAAAAAGATAAACTATCTTCATTGCTTTATGATTCTTCTCAATATTTCATTAAAGATGAAAATGAAAACTTAAAGAATAAGATATTAGAATTGAATGGCACTATATTTAGACTCATGCTTGGAAAAGAAAAGCTTGATGAAGTGCTTTCTTGCCAAATATTAAGTGGAGGAAAATCTGGAATAGGATACTCTCCATTAGGCAAGCAAAAATCAAAAGAGAGCTTATTCATCAAAGCTTCGTGTATGATTGAAGCCTCTACTTCAAAGGTCAAAATCACACCCACAATGAATGATAACATGTCTAGAAATACTAATTCTAATATATATATATATATATATATATATATATATATATATATAAGAATGAAGAATCTTAGGAATACTCATGCTTATATGTATTCTCATTCAAGAAATGCTTATACACATCCTAGGAATAATCATCATATGCATCCTAGAAACTATATGTGTAATCAAAATTTGCACACTGCACATACATATACTAGGAATTACCACCATTGTCATCCTAGAATTAGTGTGCATACAAGCATGTATCCTAGAAGTCATCATCATACATTTTCTAGAAATGACATGCATATTCATAATCCTCACAATAGAAACATGTTTCCTAGGAACTCATATCCTAAGCATTATAGGCATGCACAACTAAATACTCCTAGAAATTTCAATAACTATTATCCTAGGATTGTGCATTATCAACATGTCTATAGATCACAATATGCTTTTAAGAAAGTATGGGTCCCAAAAGGAACCATATTTTCAAGGACTAACCCCAAATGACCCAAGAAATTTTAGGTACCTAAAAATGAAATTGTGTATCCTTGTGTGATGTAGATATGTCTCCACACCAAAGAAAAAGGTAACTGTTGGTACCTTGATAATGGATGCTCAAAACACATGACCAGTGATAAAAGTGTCTTCAAGGAGCTAACTCTAAGAGATGGTGGACTTGTCACCATTGGAGACAACACAAAAATAAAGATCATCGGGCATAGAAAAGTTGGTAATGATTTCTCAACCATAGATAATGTATTGCTAGTACAAGGCCTTAAGCCAAATTTACTAAGTATTAGTCAACTTTGTGACAAAGGCAACAAAGTCACATTTGAAACCTCTCATTGTCTAGTTATAGACATCAAGAGTAACAAGATCAAATTTGTTGGCCATAGAAATGAAAATGTCTATATAGTTGATTTAAAATCCTTACATTCAGAAAATGAAAAATGTTTTCCCCCATTTAGTGAAAATCCATGGCTATGGCATAGAAGGCTTGGTCATGTGAACATGAACTTGCTTAAAATCATTTCAAGAAAAGATTTAGTCATAGGACTTCCCAAAATCAATTTTGAAAAAGACAAAGTATGTGATGCTTGTCAAATAGGAAAACAAACCAGGATTTCTTTTAAATCAAATAATGTAGTCTCAACTATTAGACCATTGGAACTTTTACATATGGACTTATTTAGTTCAATAAGTACCATTAGTCTAGGTGGCCATCATTATACTCTTGTTATTGTTGATGACTATTCAAGATATACCTTTGTTATCTTTATTGCTTACAAGGATGAAGCTTTCAAAGGATTTGAAAACTTTTGTAAAAAGGTTCAAAATGAAAAAGAATTTGTATTTCAAGCATTAGAAGTGATCATGGAAAAGAATTTGAAAACCAAAGTTTTCTAAAATTTTGTGATGAAAACGGAATTGATCACAACTTTTCAGCTCCTAGAACTCCTTAACAAAATGGAGTTATTGAGAGGAAAAATAGAGCTCTAGAAGAATTTACAAGAACAATGCTTTGTGAAAATAGTTTACCAAAATACTTTTGGGTTAAAGTGGTAAACACCTCTTGCTATATCTTGAATAGAATATTAATTAGGCCTATGCTTGATAAAACTCTATATGAATTATGGAAAGGTAGAAAGCCTAATATCTCCTATTTTCGTACTTTTGGTTGCAAATGCTTCATCCTAAATAACAATAAAACTAACTTGGGTAAATTTGACTCTTAGACCGATGAAGGGATCTTTTTAGGATATTCAACCTCTAGCAAGGCTTATAGAGTCTTCAACAAGAGAACTCTAGTGGTAGAAGAATCCGTACATGTAACTCTTGATGAGTCTAACCTAATTAGTAGTAGAGAAGTTTCTTTTAATGATGATGCAGATTTTATTCCAAGAACGGAAACACCTACTCCTATTGTTAACCCAAAGGAGAGCCCACCTCAAACAAATGAAGAGATGGAAAATCTCAAATTAGACCAACCATCTATAAGTCGACAAAAGGATGGTCTTCCCACAGATTGGAGGTATGTAAATTATCACCTGATTGATCAAGTGATTGGTGATCCTTCACAAGGGGTAAGAACTCGTTCCTTTATTCGAAATATTTACAATTATGTAGCTTATTTGTCTCAAATAGAACCTAAGACATTTATAGAAGCTGAAAAGGATAATGATTGGATAATTGCAATGCAAGAAGAAATAGATCAATTTGAAAGAAACAATGTTTGAAATCTAGTTCCTAGACCTAAGAATCATACAATAATAGGAACTAAATGGGTTTTTAGAAATAAGATGGATGAAAATGGAATAGTAACTACGAACAAGGCTAGACTAATTGCTAAGGGATATAATCAAGAAGAAGGACTAGACTTTGATGAGACCTATGCTCATGTAGCTAGATTAGAAGTTATTCGAATGTTATTAGCCTATGCATGCTTTAATAAGTTTAAATTATTTCAAATGGATGTAAAAAGTGCTTTCTTAAATGGCTTTATAGAAGAAGAGGTTTATATTGAGCAACCTCTTGGATTTGAGAATCCTAGTCTTCCAAATCATGTCTACAAGCTTACTAACGCTCTATATGGGTTAAAGCAAGCTCCAAGAGCATGGTATGAAAGACTAAGCAAATTTTTTATTGACAATAATTTTATTAGAGGTAAAGTAGACACAATCCTCTTCACAAAGACTCACAAAAATGATACTCTACTAGTCCAAATATATGTTGATGATATTATTTTTGGTGCTACTAATGAATCTATGTGTCAAGATTTTTCCAAGGGCATGCAAGGCAAATTTGAAATGAGCATAATGGGAGAGCTTACCTACTTCCTTGGACTTCAAATCAAATAACTAAAAGGAGGCATCTTCATCAATCAATCAAAGTACACTAAGGACCTACTAAAAAGGTTCGGGATAGAAAGCTCAAAGCCGCTTGGAACACCAATGAACACCTCTACAAAACTTGATCTTGATGACGGAGGTAAATGTGTAGATACCAAATATTATAGAAGCATGATAGGAGGTTTACTTTATTTGACTGCAAATAGACCTGATATTATGTTCAGTGTATGCATGTGTGCTAGATTTCAGGCTAATCCTAAGGAATCACATGTAGTTGCAGTAAAAATGATCCTTAGATTTCTACAAGGAACTCAAACCATAAGATTATAGTATTCTAGAGATTCATCTTTTGAGCTTATAGGATACTCAGATACTGATTTTGCTAGATGTAGGTTAGATAGAAAAAGCACAAGTGGAACATACCAATTCTTAGGTGTAATGTTAACCTCTTGGTTTTCTAAGAAACAAAACTCCGTTGCACTATCAACAGTCGAGGCAGAATATTTAGCAGCTGGAAGTTGTTGTACTCAAGTGTTATGGATGAAATAACAACTAGAGGACTATAGCATGATCTTTAAAAGTATCCCTATACATTGTGATAATACTAATGCTATCAACCTAACCAAGAACCCTATTCAGCACTTTAGAACTAAAGACATATAAATTAGACATCATTTCTTAAGAGACCATGCGCAAAAATGTGATATAAGACTAAAATTCATACCTTCAGAAGATCAAATAGCTGACATTCTTACAAAACCTCTAAGTGAAGCTAGTTTCTGCAAAATTATACTGTTAATGGGATTGTTAGACTATGACCAACTGCATGTTTGATTGCTTCATCATTCATCATTATGCATACTTGACATCTAGTGAAAGAGTATTAATTCTTGATTAAATATCTCCCTCACTCAAGATGGCATAGATAAACAAATTTCGTGCTAAGACTCAAACACTGAAAATTTTCTTAAAGATCTAGTCGACGGGTAAGTCTATCCAGTCGACTGGTAAGTCTCTGCCTAATTTCCAAGTCGACTCGTAAGTCAATACCAGTCGACTAGTTCATCTAGACCTTGTTTGGAGCCAATTTTTTAAATTCAGTTATCACCCCAGTCGACTGGTATGAACTACCCAGTCGACTAGTATCTGTCTACCAATCCATCCAGTCAACTGGTACCCTAACTCTAATCGACTGGTATCGCGATTTTATAAATAAATTGTTCATTTTTCTTTTTCAAATTTTCACGCCATTTTCAAAAACTCTAACTTTCTCTCTCTACAAAATCTCATTATTTTGATCCAAAAACCATCAAAACACTACCTAAACACCTCGATCTACTCATCCACACCATCTATTTTAACTTTCTTCGGTTGAAATCCACCATTTCCTCTTAAAACCTTCTTTTACCCAAAACTTCATTTCTACCAAAAATATCTGATAGAATCCAAATAAAAACCACTGTTGAGGGACCACATGCACCTATGAGGCCAAGGTCTACCAAATCTGTGGCTCAAAATTCACGGGAGAAGGGCGTGGTGGGCTCATCAAGCAAGAAGCCCATAACATAGCTTTATGATTCTCTGTTTTCTAGCCCAGCTGCAAAGGACAGGTATACCTCTATCATTCGGCACAAGAAAATCATGACGGGTAGAGTTGTCAACTTCGACTCTATTCGTCATGGTAATTTCGATATATTACCTGCCTTTGAGGCAATAAACTTGACCTCACTAGTCAAGATACATGAGAAGTATTACCCTAGATTGATTCACCAGCTCTATGCGAACTTGGTGAAATCTAGTCCACTAGCTCTGAGATTCAGAACCAGTGTTATGGGTGTAGAGTTTGAGGTCACTACTGACCTCTTGATGAGTATTTTGAGGATCCATAGAGTCTGAATGGATGGCCAGACAATTTCGAGGTTGAGGAGGCATGTCAGATAGTTAGGGATGACCCTAACTATGTGTTTCGACCTACTACATTTCACACATGTAGTGACATACCCTTAGACTCGAAATTGTTCAACCTCATTGTGAGTTGGACCATCCACCTGAGACTAGGGAGTCGGGGGTATCTATCTAAGATAGATATCGTATTGATTTGGTGCTTTAAAACTGGCACCACTTCAATATCTACCTCCTCCTGCTCGCCAACATGATTAATGGCGAAGTGAGCGACTCTGGATGCCTTCCCTACAGGATGCTCATCACGCTCATCCTCCAGCACTTTCGGGTGCCTCTCCCCGCCTCCGAGGCTCAGGACATCAGCCTCAAAGACATCATTAATGTCTCATCGCTGAAGAAGATGGGATACACGGTCCAAGAAGGCTTCATCTACTCTAAGGTTAGGAAGCATATTCGGATTGGAGAGGACGACAACAATGATGATAAGGATGAGGGTCCAGATGCTGATGCTGCTGCTGCTGCTGCTATGGATACGGATGACCAAACACCTCTTATGGGTGACTCGAGTGTTGGTCAGGCTGGATATGGCGATCTCCTTCAAGCTATCATGAGCCTCCAGCTGACCATGCAGTCCGGCTGCCAAAGCTTGAGCTCCATAGCCGGGAGTATACATCACGACCTCCACTCTCTTCGGGATGACTTTGATGCACTGTGAGCATACCGAAGGCTCTCTGGCTGAGTTTCGGGATCTTGCTCATGGTGGCTCTGACTCTCCTACTCCCTGAGTCATTTTTCTATCCACTTTTGATGTACATGGTGTTCTAGTTTCTCATTGTCTTAGCATGAACATACTTTCATCTTTTATTGTATTTGTACTTCTGTTTCAGCTGTTCGAAGCCTACCTTGTATAAAATTTTGTTATATATGATAATGGTTCATGTTTAGACCTATTTCATGTACTTGTTTTACTTATATGTAATATAGTTGCATGCTTTATACCTCTTTATATTCGGATAAATGCTTTAAACTGTTTATGCTTGTATGGAAACTTTCGATTTTTTTCGGGAAGGCTTCCAAACTTTGAATGGTGCCAAATTTTCACGTGCAAGTTTCTTTGTATATGCCCTTCATGTTTATGTAACTATATTGCTTATTGTTTAGTTTATAGCCCCCTTTTCTGCTGTTGTTATAACGGGGGAAAAAATGAGAAAATGTGAAAACCTACTGTAAACTCAAACTAGTGCATAGATTTAGGGGGAGCATAGCTCCAAAGATCTTGGTATATGTTTATAAATGTTGAGTTGATTGGTTGGGCTACATATAAACTGCTTTTGGTCCTTTTACAGGTTGGTTTTGTTCAAAAAACAGAGGAGACTCTGCCTAATATTTTTTCAAAAAATCAACACTTAGTTTTTTAAAACAGTTTTCTCTCTTTAGTTTTGTCATCATAAAAAAGAGGGAGATTGTTGACCCTCATCTATATTTTAATGATGACAAAACACAACCTTAATTATACTAACAGTGCTATCTATGTTTATTAAGCGAGAAAAGCATTCAGCCAAGGATCAAGGTGCGTGAACTCAACTCGAATCAAACATCAACTCAAGATAGAAGATCTAGTATAGGTTCAAGGTAGTTAAACAAGTTGTAAATCTCACTTGTTCAGGTATTTAGCTTGTCCAATAGCTCCTTTTAAAAAGCATTTTAACATAACTTTTTAATCAAACGTTTTAAAATTAAAAACACTTCAAAACATGAAAACTGGGTTATTAAGCAACCCAGTCCACTGGTACTTATACCAGAAGACTGGTATATGTGACAGTATATCCCCCAGTCGACTTGGTCACATATACCAGTCGACTGGTACTTTGGGTAGAAGGTTTCCAATCGACTAGTAAGTCATACCCTATCGACTGGCACCTTCAATAGCCTTAAAAATCACATTTTTAAAGCTTGACCTAGTCGACTGGTACTAAGACCCAGTCTACTGGTAGTTCAAAAAATATGACCGTTGAGACGCGAGATTTTAGCACAACTTACACTAAAACATAGTAAATCAGTACAGAACGGGTATATTACTTCAAGGCTATATAAACCCACTCTATTGAGCATTTAAAAAAAAAATTGATGACACATTCAATAAAGTTTTTACTCTTTGATACACAAAAGCTTTGAAATATTTGTGCTGAGCCATTCTTCAAACTTTACCTTGAAAGAGAGATATTATTCAGTTGTATAAGCTTTCATTGTTGTCTCTCTACCATTTACTTTACAACTCTTATTGTAAAGGGATTAGCTTCTAAAAGGAAGAGATTAGCTTCCGAAAGGAAGGGGTTTGCTTCCGAAAGGAAGGGGTTTGTTTCCGAGAGGAAGGAATTGATTGTAAGGTTTTTGAAACACCCGTGAAGTTGCACGACTAAGTTTCTTAGTGGATTACTTTAATGAGGTTCTTTGAAGAGAGTGGACGTAGGGTCGGAACGAATCTGATATTGTCGAACCACTATAAACTGAGTTTGCATCATCTATTCCTTAAACTCTTTATTTACAGCACATATTACTTGTTTATATGCTTGTGGTGTTATCTATTTTATAAACTTGTGCTTAATTAGTAAAAGATTTTAAAAACCTAATTCACCCCCCCTCGCCCTCTTGGGTTGAAACCTCAATTTATAGATCCTTTAAATAACAAGGCATTCAACTTAACAATCTCCTTGCATCTCATGCCTAAACTCACTTTTCCACTTTTGAACATTTATCATTACTGGATTAACAACCTCAGGCACTGCTCTAGCCTGTTCATCAAGTCTATGCTATAAGCTATCAACTCTATCATCTGTTACATTCATTTTCTCAAGAGCATGTGTAAGAGCTTATCTTAGCTCATCTCTTTCAACTTCATATTCTCTCACACCTTTACTAATATCAATTATACTGTCAACACATTCCCTTCTAAGAACCACAGATTTAGACTCAACCTTGACTTATCAAAATATTGGGGGCCTACCATGCCCTTTCAAATTAACAACTCTAACTCAAACTCTAGCACGTCCAAGTGTCATCTTGAAACTATTAAAATATAATTTATTTTAATCTTCCACTTTCTTACTTTTTATGCAGTCTACAGAATCATAAAACCTAATGCTCTGATACCAAAATTGTAACGACCCATCCCAAGTTGGTTCATCACATTTTGAAAATCTCAGCATGACACATATATGCAACAGTAAAAATAATAATAACAGAATTTTTTTTTACATCAATCTTCAACCCTCAACAAGGGAGATACATCAGTATGATATTGACTTAAACATTTTACACAACATAATATGCATGAATATTTACAAATAAATTTTTATTCTATTTTCTCATTAATCTGAGAGTGTTGACACGTACATGGCTTACAGAAAAAGATTTCGGCTAACTCTCAACCCACCAGACTATTTGTCTTGCCTGCTAACTGAAATCATTGTTCAATGAGGGATGAGTTTCACAAGCTCAGTGAATTAAATTTACTAGAAGTATTCATTTGTATAAATGGACTTTCAATATTTAATCATTTATATCTCATACAACTTGATGCTAGCATTCTACTATCACTACACATGTCATAAGATCCATTCTCTATCAATCTCTTCTTCTTATTTATTGGTTTACCTAAAGACCATCAATTATCTCACAATTACCTCGCAATGAGGTTCACATCATAAAGTCTACCATTTAGATGGTCTTATCATGTCATAATTCTAAGTTTCTTTCTCACCATAGCTGTCTCTCTGTGAGACTCATTCATCTATAAATAATTTCACACACAACACATCAACATTTCAATGATGAAATCAATATTTAAAACAGATGCAATGCATGAGTTATTATTAGGGAACATCTTTCAACATGTCGACATGTTGTTATTATCTTAGACCGATCCCCTCTCGGTTCTTTTCTTTCTAGCTTATCCCCGCTATCACGGTATTTATTTCCAGCATATACCGGCTGTCACGGTGTCCTTTTTATTTCCAGCCTATACCAGCTGTCACGGTTTTTCGATTAGACCGGCCCCTTCTAGGTTCTTTTCTTTTATTTAATGCATATGCATATGAACAATAATATAAAATATGCATCTGAACAATAACATAAAAAAAAACAACCATGAATTCAATTATTAAATTTAGCTATCATATCTTTCCTCAAGTTTCTTCTTGATAATTTCACTAATTTCTTCTCCTCATCTATCACATCAATTTACCCATCAAAGCTTGCCAAGATCCACTAAATTTCATCTTCTCATAATTCGTATCAAAACATCAACCATAGCTCATCAAGAATTTCACTTATTACTTTTATTATTAAATCAACTTATTATTCCAAAAATATTACTTCTCACCTAATAATTTTCTACATGTCCAAAAAATCATATCATACATATCAATCAATTTTTCATCTACCACCAAAGCATACGGTAATAATTTATTTTAACATTATCACTAGATATTTCATTTTTATCTAAATTACTTAAAGTAAATCTAACTCACCCCGTAGCACTTAAAGCTACCGGTGGATCACCTCCTTGCCTTTTCTGTTCCTCTAAGAAATTTCCCCCGGTTGCTGATTGTCAACACCTGACATAATATTTATATTAACTTTTTAATTGATTCTTCAATTCGTCATAAACAACACTCTTTGAAAATTCCCACTTTGAATTCCGGGAAATTTCATGTATGCTAAAAATTCAAAAATAAACATTACATTATTACCTTTTGTTTTTTTTAGCATTTCTCATGGCTCTCTATAAAATTCTCCCGTAAACTCCTTCAAAATTTTGTTCTTTCAACATTTCTTTCGGTCCCCAAATCTTATCGGATTATATATATATACTACACTTTTTTTTCTTCAACCCCCCCCCCCTCGTTTCTATGTTGCCATGACATGTGAGACGTGGCTCACATGCACAAAAACTTGGCAGCAGGTTGCCACCTGCTGCCACGGTTTTTTTTTTCTTTTCTTTTCTTTTTCTTTGTAACTATGCCCCCGCGAGTCTTTTTTTTTTTCAAAAGAATTATTTTATTCAATACTAAATCCTTCTCGTAAATATATTATTTTAATTTCATATCATATTTATTAAATTACTTCTTTACCCTTACTTTACAATTATGGGAATCACACAAACCCTTGTGATTTGGGAATGCCCTCTGTATTGACACATCCCAAGTGGGCCCACTCAGGACGGTGTCAATTACCTTTCATAATCGAGCACCTGGACACACAATTAAGATAATACAACAGGACAATATCTAATATATAAGTTAAGATCATATAGTAATTACAACTATAAAGTTGTACCTTTACAAGGTGTCCAAAGGGACACAACCTTCAGGTTACAACTTCACACACACAATATACAATACAACATTTATTACAAAAAAAAAAGACATAACCGAGGATGCGACGCTCGTGGACCCACCAAAAAATTCATCAAATCTTCAAAACTTCATCACCTAAGATCCGAGATTTCCTAGAAGCTTACCTGAAAGGTTATAAAGGGGAAGGCGCGAGCTATAAAGCTCAACGAGTTCTTACTCTACACAAAGCAATCACTTTTATATATTCATATAATGCTTTGCAAATCAACAATCTTAGTAATCGTAATACAGTCCTATAGAAACCCACATCCAATTTGCAATCACCATTTCATAGTCAATTAAAAATATCACAATTTCTTCATATAACCAAACAATTCACATGCCCCCATATGGGCCAAGCATATAAATTCACGTATGGTATGCCAATGCAACATGATGCAATGCAATGTCTCATCTCATGATCAATCATAATCCATCGGGGATGTCTCCCCACGTACCAGTACGTTTCACAAACAATCAATTTTTGGAAGCCCCCTTAATCTGGGTCAGGTCTATTCCTCCAAATATATTCAGTACTCATACCCCCTTGTGGGAAGGGACCTACCGTCCTCATACATCACCCCCCTCAATAACATATTGTCAATTTCAACGTATGAAATCAAGTGATGAACATCAAAAAATTCTCATCAATCAATATAATCACACAACATTCGACACAAAGGTTTCAAAATCACTATCTCGTCGTTAGCGTATAATTAACTTATCTTACCACATATTTATACATATAATTATTATATTTTAGTAATGAATTATAATTCTTATGTAACTTTATTGCTTTGGTTTCCTTATTAACCTTCGTGCTTACTAAAAGTAAGGTAATACTCACCTTACGTGCTAAATCCTAATCTTGGATCACTTATTTGCCTTTACTATGATCATCCACCACACCTATTAAAATGCCATTTTAACAATTAAAGCAAACTACATATATAAATAGTCATTTAGTATAGTATTTAAAACTATAAACACTTAATAAACAACGAACCATCCCATTTACTTACACATATAAATCAAAGAAAATAATACTAAAGTTCATTCTTCTCTTTAATCACCTTTCTTCATTATTTCCTTCTTTCCTTCATTTGTTACTTCTTTTCCTTATATGTAAAGGAAATGGAAGAATTTTGCTTTTACCAAGTTTACAAGAATCACACTCAAGAGATAAAGAAGAACGTTCTTCATTATCAAGAAAACCATAGTGCAATACATGAGATAAGATCTTAGTATTGGGATGGCCTAAACGATGATGCCACACCATACTCAGATCTGGAACATTATTAGAAGCAAAAGACTTAATAGACGAAACTGGAGAAATTGTTGGAACAGATAAAAATAGTGGAAACAAGCGCCCCACTTTAGGTCCCTTCGTGATCAGCTCCCCCGTTACCTAGTCCTGCACAACACAACCATCACCAGAAAAATTAACAGCACAATTGTTATCAACTAATTGACCAACAGAAATAAGATTCGTGGAAAGTTGAGGAGCAAGAAACATATCAGTGAATTTAGAAGAGACATCTCCGACAGCAGCTATTGGCAATCTGGATGGCAGATTGACCAACATAGGGCCGAACATGACACAGGGCGGTGGGAGTATTTGTCATATGATTAGAAGCTCCTGAGTCTACGTACCAGAGTTTGGTAGAATTTTTACCTTGAAACCCCATTGCAGATAATGGTCAAATTAACATCTGTTGCACCATTTCGGGTGTGCAGTAATTCGCTGCAGGAGGTGCTGGAACTGGGGAGTCACATGAAGAAGAGCCAGGAGCTGTAGAGGGTACAATAACATAAGTCTTAAATGCTTGAGCTTGACGATTCTGGGGACGGATACGACATTCTCTGATGATATGACCCTTTTTCTTACAATAAGAGCAGTATTTCTTGGGACAATTGGAAGCAATATGCCCATATTCCTTACAGCAAAAACACTGCAAGTTTTTAGAATGCATAGGTGGTCCACGTCCTTGGGCAGCATAAGCCACAGTTCCTGGACTACCATAAGATTGCTCCAGAGTAGCTTGAGTACTAAGACGTTGTTCTTTACGAAGTAACTCACCAAAACAAACATCAAGAGAAGGAACAGGAGATCTATTCAACAGAGAGGAGCAAATAGATTCATATTCCGGGCGTAATTTCATAAGAAATTGATCACGCCATCTAGTCTCGTGGAATTGCTGAATAGTCGAAAGAGTGGCAATAGGAATAGCTGTTGTAACAAGATCAGTATATTCATTCCAAAGAATCAGAAAGGTCGAGTAATAGTCTTGGATGAAAATACTGCTATTTTGAAAGGTGGTAATCGTATGTTCTAACTGAAAGCGATGAGCATCATTATCTTGATGATAAACCTTCTTCAGATAAGTCCACATGGATTGAGCAAAGCGATGAGTACGCAAGTTGGTGACAATATACGGCTCCACCGAACCAAGAAGCCAAGACATGATCCGAGCATCAAGCACAGTCCAAGAAGGAAAAGACCTGTCATCCGTCGATTGGTCTGAATTGGATGTTGGTGCGACATCTGTGCCATCGATATGGCCCCAAAGTTCTTTTCCCTTGAGGAAAAGTTCAAACTAAAAGGCCCAGGTAGAGTAATTTTTGCCCGTAAATTTGACACACACAGGTGCATAGTCCATTGCAAAGAAAAACACTGAGAAATCTGAAACTCAAAGCCACAAAACACCTCTCTGAAAAATAGAGGATGCCGAGAATCACCAACAGAGTGGAACACCACTTCTCTGAGACAGAAGGTGCTGAAAATGGTCAAACCATAAATAAAAGTTGCTGACAACACCAACCCAGAAAGAGAAGACCGAAAAACAAGAAAGCTTTCACGTCGGGTTCACCGAGAATAGCACAGAACACACCGAAACACGAAACCGAGAAAAAAAAATACAAGCGAAAGAAGAACCTAAGCAATAGGCTCTGATACCATGTCACAAATATTGTGTGAATGGCCGAATTGCCTTTGCCTTTGAGTGATCTCTCTATTATATAACTTCTCAAGAGAGTTATACAAGGAAATAATTTAATTGCGGAGTGATTTCCGCAGTCTAGCTAGTTGTACCAGCCTACGTAAATTAAGCAAGGTTGACCATGTAAACTACGTAATTAAAGGAAAGAAGATTGATAATGGAGTGATTTCAACAGTCTAGCTAGCTGTACCAGCCTACGTAAATTAAGCAAGGTTGACCATGTAAACTACGTAATTTAAGGAAATAAGATTTCCATCCATTGACAGAGACTTCAACCTTTCTATACTCTTCTTGCTGCTACCAACCAACAGCATATCATCAACATAGATGAGGATAATCACCATTTCCTCCACCTTGTGACCTTTATAGTACAAGCACGAATCATAGTAGCTCCTCATGAAACCCAAGCTAGTTATAAAGGAATCGAACCTCTTATTCCATTGTCGAGGTGATTGCTTCAGGCCATAGAGAGATTTCTTTAATTTACACACCAAATTCCTCTGCCTTCCTTCCTCATAGCCTTCGGGTTGTCTTATGTAGATGGTCTCATCAAGCTCTCCATGTAAGAAAGCTGTCTTCACATCCATTTGCTCAATCTCCCAATTAAATTGAACCACCATAGCTAACACTATCCTTATCATCTTGTATTTCATAACCGGTGAAAAAATTTCTGTGAAATCTATGCCTTCTCTTTGTGTGAACCCCTTCACCACCAGCCTAGCCTTATATCAAACTTTATCCCCTGGAGTGTTTCCTTCTTTGATCTTGTAAATCCACTTACAATCCACAACTCTCTGTGTTTCTGGTTTAGACACTAATTCCCAAGAGTTGTTCTTCCTCAAATAATGCATTTCCTCCTCCATAGCTAGTTTCCATCTTGACGAATCCTTACATCCCATGGCATCAATGTAAGTTTCTGGTTCATAGTTGATTATCCCTCCTTTTGAATAAGGAGCTGCTAGAATAACATCTACAAAACCATATCTCAAAAGTGGTATGATCTGCCTCTTTTCCTAGTCTCTTGTGAGCTGATAATCATTCCGATTTGCTGCATCATCTCCTTCTAGTTCAGCCTCCTCTTGAGTGTTTTGAGCTTGGCCTTCATCAATGGGCTCTACCTGATCCAAATCCTCTTGCCTTCCTTGCTCTACCTGAACATAATTTTCTTTGATGCTATGCTCCACATAAACCGCGCTGGTTTGCTCACTTTCCCCTGCAGGGTTAGTTTTCTCCAAGTAGGGAAATAATAGCTCATTAAATATGACATCCCTACTTATTATGAGTTTAGTTCCTTTTGACTCTAAGGACCACAACCTATACTCCTTAACCCCTTTACCATATCCTAGAAACACACACTTTCTAGATCTTAGGATAAGTTTATCATCTTTTTGATGTGCAAACGCAGCACATCCAAAAGTCCTAAGGTTTCTTAACTCAATGGGGCGTTCCACTCCACATCTTATCGGGAGTCTTAAGGTCCAAAGCTCTAGAGGTTGATCTATTAACTGCAGCAGTAGACACAGCTTCCCTCCAAAAACACTTGGGTAAACTGGAGCCAATAATCATGCACCTAACCTTGTCCAAAAGGGTTCTATTCATCTTCTCAGCAACTCCATTTTGCTGAGGGGTTTTCACAACCGTTCAATATCTTAGAATCCCATTTAACTCACAAAATTTGTCAAAATCCTTATTGCAAAATTCTAAGCCATTATTGGTTCTCAAAACCATAACTACCTTGCCCGTTTGAGTTTTCAGCAACTTTTTCCACACCACAAACTTATTCAGCATCCGATTTATTTTTAAACAAATAAACCCAAACCTTTCTAGAATAGTCATCAATCAAAGAAAAAAAGTAAAGATTACCTCCTTGTGTTGGAGTTCTTGTTGGTCCCCAAAGATCGGCATGAATGTAGTTAAGAATACCCTTTGATTTGTGTACTCTGGTGTTGAAGCTAACCCAATGTTGCTTCCCAAGAGCACAACTCTCGCAGAAATCAAGTTTTTCTACCTTGTCACCATCAAGTAAACCATCATTGCTGAGAACTTGCAGCCTTTTTTTGCTCATATGTCCCAAGCGATTATGCCAAAGAACCGCCTTATCAATCTCAGCCATCAAGCTTGTTGCTTGATCATTGATGTCCGTCTCTCTAATCATCTCATAGAGACCATCGTTTATCGCTGCTTTGATCACCACCAAGGCTCCCTTGGTTATCTTGATCTTTCCTCCCTCTGCTTTGTATGTGTACCCCATGGAATCTAGCCACCCTAATGAGATCAAATTTCTTCTCAAATCCAGAAGATATCTCACATTCCGTAGCAGTCTTGAAACTCCATCAAACATCCTCAATTGGATGTCTCCTATACCCCTCACTTGGCAAGAAATAGTGTTCCCCAAGAAAACCTTTCCTTGAAATTCTTGAACCAATCATGGTGAGGACACATATGATAAGTGCACCCGAAATCCAAGATCTATTTCTCGCTGCTTTACCTTTCACTCACATTTGAGCACACAACAAGAACATCATCATCTTATTGTTTTCCTTTGGCAATCGAAGCCTCTCCATTTTTGTTATGGCCTCTTCCTTTCTCATCCCTTATCATCTTCTTGCAATCTCTCTTGAAATGGCCCTCCTTATTGCAACAGTAGCATCACTTTCCTCCAAATTTCGGTTTAGAGTGCGATCTTCCAATGCTTTGACCTCTACCCTTTGGTTTGTCCTGGTAGTTGCTATAGTTGTTGCTACCATTCTGAGTTACAGGCCTTCCTCTAATGAACAGACCTTCTCCACTTGATCCTTCACTCATCTTAGCTTTGAAATCATGAGCCCTTATAGCATTAATCACAATTTCTTTGGTTAGTGTATCTCTTCCATATTCAATAGCATTAATTAAGCTTTCAAAACAATCGGAAATAGAATTCAACAATATAACAGTCAATTGTTCATCCGGGAATTTTATACTACAACTAACCAAATCTTGAACTAGTTTATTAAACACATCAAGATTATCTTGCAACTCTTTATTAGGATCCGTTTTAAAAGAAAAGATACGTTTTAGAAGATAGATTTTATTAGGGATAGTTTGGTAAGAAACAACTCATCTAGTTTCTTCCAAATGACAGCTGGATCTTCTGAATCTCCGCATTCCCTTGTCACACTATCCGACACGTGCAAAAAGATAGTGCTATACGCCATCTTCTTCATGTTATTCTGCTGGAGCTCCGTGATACTTGCTAGAAAATCATCTTCTTCTCCAATCGCAAAGTCCACCTTTTGTTGCATAAGAACCGCCTTGATTTTCTGCTTCCAAAGGGCAAAGTCTCCCTTTCCATCAAACTTCTCAACAATGAAGTTTGAACCCATCTTGAAAGAAAAAATCCCAAGATTTATGCAGCACCCACAATTGCTTTCCAAACCTCTTCTCTCCAACTTCTAAACTTCAAGAACCCGATCAAATCTTGATCCCAACACTGTTCTTGAATCACCTAAGAAGTTTCCTTTGATTCTTGGAATATTGCTCTGATATCACTGTTCTTGCTCTGATACCACTGTTGAAAATCACCTTTAAGAATCCCAGGTTGTGACCTTTAAACATCCAAATCTTGAATGATTTGGACCAAGACAAGAATAAAACCACAAAAGAGAAAACACAAGCAATTGTTATCGAGGTTTAGCAAATTACTTATATCCCCGTGAGCTCCTTTGAGCTCTCTGCACTAAATCAATGGAGTTTTTACAATTACAGCAACACCTCTTCAAGAACTATGTATTCTTGATGAATGAGAGAAGAGAAAAGAAAGAGATAAGAACTAAGTGTTTCTCTAGAATTTTCCCCAAGAAAATTCCAAGTACAAAGCCCTACAACCCCAATCTTTCTTACACTCTCTCACCAGAAAAACCTTTAAAGATTTGAGAGCCTTTCTCTTTAAAACACCAACCAATCTTGGAATGAGTTGTTATTCTTGTTGTTATTGTTCCTAGATAACCCTTTACATAGAGCAATAACTACCATAACCAACTTGAAACCAATCTCAACCCTTAGATCTTAAGAACCAAACAATCATGGCCCTTTAAGTGGTCTAAGTGAACCTGTGCGTTTCAACCAAAACCAACACACCAGCTGAAAGAGCTGAAAATCAAGTTTTAGGTATGCCTCGCGCTGCAATGCGGAACAAGGTGTGCCGCGGCGCGCTCCAGAAAGATGAAATTTCTCACTTGTGGGTGGCCGCAGCGCTGGTGGTCCGTGCCTCGGAGCGGAGGTCTGCACCTAGGTACAAAAAACTTGCGTCGTGGCATAGAGGTATATGCCTAGGCACGTAAAGCTTGTGCCTAGGCATAGAATCTACTGAAGCTGAAATCTTCAATCTTTAATTCTTAGACAAAAAACCCAACAGTTTAACTCAACTCCCTTGGGGGGACATGCTGGTATTCTCAGAACCTTGCTTAGGTTGTCAACAAACTTCTCTTGGCCTAACATAAGGCAAGATGTTCAAGCTTTTGTCAAAAGCTGCAATGTGTGACAATCCACCAAGTATCATACCCATAAACCTATAGGATTACTTCAACCCTTACTTGTGCCTAATCAAATCTGGGAGGAGGTGTCCATGGACTTCATTATAGGCCTTCCAGCGTCTAAGGGTTGTATTGTGATACTAGTAGTGGTTGACGGCTCTCTAAGTTTGTACACTTTGGTGCACTGCCAACTTCACATACAGCAAGTAAAGTAGCTTAACCCTTCCTTAATATGGTGATCAAACACCATAGCTTTCCTAAGTCAATTATCTCAAACAAAGATTTTATTTTTCTTAGCAATTTCTGGACACACTTATTCAAACTATGTGGCACCACTCTCAACGTGAGTTCCTCCTACTATCCAAAATCTGATGGTCAAACTAAAGTGTTGAATAGATGCCTGGAATAGTATCTCATGGCTTTTATCTATAATCAACCTAAGCTATGGCATAGCTTTTTACCTTGGGCAGAATTCTGGTACAAAAAAAGTTTTCATTCACCTACAAGAATGACACAATTTCAAGCTGTTTATGGTAGAAACCCCCTAACTATTCAAGATTATCTAAAACACTCCACCAACATTAAAGTAGTAGAGCAACACCTATCTTCCATAACACAATTGCTAAACCAACTCAAAAGAAATTTGCTTATAGCATAAGCCAGAATGAAAGCTCAAACAAACAAACATAGGCGAGACTGATCTTTCAAAGAAGGAGATTGGGTCCTGGTTAAGCTTTAACCATTCAGACAAACCTCTGTTTCTCACAGTGCCAACAAAAAACTTAGCAAGAGATATTTTGGACCATTTTAGGTTAATCAACAAATTGGTAATGTAGCTTACAGGTTGCAACTCCCAGAGGAATGCAGGATCCACCCAATCTTTCACATCTCTAAACTAAAAACCTTACATAGGTCCTTCTACAACATATAATCATTGCCTTTTACTATCCTGCACCTATAACAACCAGCCCCTCATTCCACCTCAAGTGATAGTGGCTAAGAACATATTTTCATTAAAGGACACTCATTTCCTAAGTCCTTGTACGGTGAGAATGATTGTTTCTTAAAGAGACCTCTTGGGAGAATCTTTATGATTTTTCTAAATCTTACCCTTATCTAAACCTTAAGGACAAGGTTCATTTTCAAGGGGGTAGGAATGATACAGAACAACTAATAGAGGTTGTGCAACTACAACACACTAAGAAGGACAAAATAGTAAGGGCAAGGAGTTTAGAAGAAAACAACAGGATTGCAAACAGTGAAGTAGTAAAACTGATCTAGTTCCAAGCTTGAGGAGGAGTGCACGAATCAGAAATCTCCACTAACTGCACGTAATCATAGTTTAGTATAAAGCTGTGAGGTTTGTTAGTTGTTATGAAGCTGTTATGTTAGTTATAGCCTTGTAATTAGTTACAAGTTAGTTAGCAGTTAGAATTGTAGTAACTAAATAACAACTATCCAGAAAGGAGTAGTAGTTATAGTTACTTTGTAAAACATCCAGGAGAGGTATTGAATAGTAATAAATCTTGAAGCATTTCTTCTGAAATTCTTCGGAGCTCCCACTTGCTCGGAAAGTGGCATTTACATTCTGTTTTTTCACCTCTTTTTCCCTTCTAATTCTTCATCTTCTTTCCTCTTCTTTTGTTACTTTCTGTTTTCTCTTCTTCTTCCCATTTTCTATTTTAACACATAATGCCTTCCTTATACACTGAGTGGGATGCCTCCCTGCATATCGATACTCAAATGATTATACTTGGTGAATTTGATGATCAAAACAAAATTGAAGCTGATGCAGTTTAGAGTCTCTATGGAAATGCTAGTGCAACGATCTTGCAAAGGAAGAAACTTTGAGTCTTGAATTCCCATGGTGTTATTATTTTTTTTTTTTTTTGTCAATTGGTGACATTTTGGGTTTGATATGTTTTACTACAGTGGATGTAGCAGTAGCCCTATTTGTTTCAGTCAGGGTGATTCAAATGGTATTATACCATATTACAGCTTGAGTTTCTTTATTAATACTTTCTAAACTGGAGGAAGCTAAGACTCCAACACAACTTACCTTTAGGCAAAAGAACAATATGCCTAGTTGGGGGATAAGGGATTTATGTAAAGTCATTTATGATTGAATCTCACTTAAACCATGAATTGGCGGATATGGAAGGCAATGCTCATTGTGTAGCGCATAAGCATAATAGACCTCCAATAAATCGAGAAAAAAAAGAGACCAATATGCCAAATTGCTCAAACCATGAATTAGATTAGAGGAAAATAACTAGACAGGATTAAAATGAACATTCAGAAGCAAATTTTCTTTTTTTCATTTTCGAGAAAAACACCATTATACCCCATGAAAAAAGTTTTCAATCCGAAAAAAAAAAAAAAAAAACCCATAGAAGTTGTAGCTGAGATGTTAAGAGTTGATTCAGATGTTCTGACAGAGAGAAATAATTATTACTGAAAAAACAAAAAGGTAGATAGTGCAGCAGTGAAAGACAAATTCACTTATATATGGTTCTTCTTTCTTTCACTCTCATTGATAATTCTTAAACCTTGGTTTGTACGTTTTCATTATAATCTGTAGTGAAAACCTGACCATATTCACCTTTACGATCTTCTTCTTTTACTTGGGCAAACTGATCCTCTCTGGCATTGTGTGCATTAGGTAAATCAACCAAAGGAAGGAAGCATTCAAGGCCATGCAAGTACCACCACCACCAAATAAACTAGTCTTGGCTGTGGAGCATTTTGTGTCCATATTGTAATGTTTGATACTAGCCTAATGTCTGAGTTCACTGATTTTTGGCCGTAACATCATCCCTTCACTTAACAAGGACACCATCCTGATTCAACACCAATGAAGCTACATTAAACTTCTTTGAATAACTTCATATATGATATAGTATATGGTAAAACAACTAGAACTATAAACTGTGTAGTGTGTAAAAACAACAGTTTCTTAATAACATAAACCATTTCATAAACTTTTTTTAAGGGTGTATCGCTTAGCTTATGTATATAGAAAATAGAAACTACTTCATATACTATCCCAAACAATATAGTGTTGAATGCAACTACAAAATACTCACAATTATAGTCTGTCATAAAAGGTGTATTATGTGTGCCTTTTTCTTTTTTTTCAGACAACTGTGGATCTATGTTCATATTAACCCACAAGAAAACAATTTTCTTTATCAATATAAGGGAGTTTTTGGCCTGCAAATTAAACTACAGGACATAAAGGCATCCAAATACTCTTGAAGTGGCTAATAACTAATGAGCCTGTGAAAGAAAAACAATATAATCTTGAATGCAACCACAAAATACTTGATGAGAGTCATAAAATGCATCTTAACAGTACTTAATTGTTATCATTTTAGGGTTGATCTAGGTTTTAATTGCACTTTTATACGTTAACAACTCTAAAGTATCATTCTTGGATCATTGATCTATTTCGATGTATTTTCAGGTACTTTAAGCTCAAAAGAGGAGGAAAAGTTATCATTTCTTGAAGCACAAAGACTCGAGGCATATACTGGAGTGAAAGAATGCTTCTGAAAGAACAAGATGGAGGGCTTAAAAGAGCAACAGTTGCTGCCCGCACTGGAAAAGAGTTTCACTAAATTGCCAGAATTGCCCGTACCGATCAATCATCTTTGAAAATTAAACTGTATTGATACAAGAAGAACCAGAAGATGAGCCATATATGGTTAGAAATATCCGGAAGTCTATTTTCTGGAGAATTTTACGGTTCATCAAAATGATTTTTCTAGAGAAAGTTATGGTAGTTTTAGTAGACAAAGGTCAGGCTGTGCGGGCTGTGCGGGATTTCAGCATGATCTTGGGCTTAAATCCCACATCCCACGTCAGTTGGAAAACATATTTCTATATCCCACATCCCATATCGGATGGGAAATACATTGCACTCTTGGTATTTGCCTATATAAGATTCACTCCACTTTAGCTTTGAGGATCAATCGGGGATGAATCCAGAGGGCCTTTAGGAGGAACCCGAAGTATAAATTTGGAGGGCAAGCTGAGGATGATCGTTGAGAGGCAGGAGGTAACTCAAGGAAGCATAAGCCCCATGGCTGGCTAGTCTCCAAGCAAGGCGAAGGGATGAATCCCTAGGTGTAGTTGTTCTTATTTTTCTTTATTTGATTCGGTTGTAGTTGAATTATTTTCGTTAAACATTGTTATGTTTTATTCTTAATTTAATTAGTAGATTTATTATTACTCCGGTGATTGCATGCTTCTTTTCCATATAAGTTCAGTCATGCTTTTCTTATGTGTACCTGTTTGGGTGTGATTGAGTCTGGTAGATCTCTTTTATAGATTTGTCCATTGTTGCGGTATTGTCGTTTAGATATATCGTCGTCTCTTGATAATTTATAAGTTAGGTCATGTGTGCTTGAAAGTAAAGAATATTTCACAACAATTACATTAGGATTTATAAATGCACTTTAATTGAATATTTTTCGATTGCCTGTTTGGGATGTGAAACTTGCAATCGAGATAAAAACAACTGAATCAAGTTAGGATTAGAGCAATGAACCTAGGGAGGATTTCTGGAACCTTGTCGTTTCTTATTTATATTATTCAATCTATTTACACAATTTGCTCACAACTCATATTCTCTCATTTAATCTTTTATCGTTTGAGTTAAAGTTTACACTTTCTTTGTAATTAACTTGTTTCCCTGTGGAATCGACACCTTTAAACTATACTATAACTACTGTGTTATGTTTTGGGCGTAATCAATACTCACAATTATAGTCATCATAAAAGGTACAATATGTGTGCCTTTTTTTTTTAGACAACTGTGGATCCATGTTCATATTAACCCACAGGAAAACATTTTTCTTTATCTATATAAGGGAGGCTTTGGCCTGCAAATTAAACTACATAACATAAAGGCATCCAAATACTCTTGAAGTAATTAATAACCAATGACAATATAGTCTTGAATGCGACCACAAAATATTCACAATTATATTCATCATAACATATTAACCCACAAGAAAACAATTTTCTTTATCCATATAAGGGATTATTTGGCCTGCAAATTAAACTATAGAACATAAAGGAATTCAAATACTATTGAAGTAATTAATAACCAATGAGCTTGTGAATGAAATAATTGGGTGACCAATTATCCCAGAAGATCTCCCTTTTCTCTGTTTTCTTCCGACCAATAACATTTGATGTTATGGACACATTACTTGTAATTAATTTTATTCATTTATTGATAATAAATAATCATCAGCAGTGTTTATTTTATTTTTAATATTCATTACAAATCATTGCATGTATTTCATGATAAAACCCATAGAATAAGAGCAATGAAAATAAACATCATGATGAGATCATGCTAGTGACATGTATTTAGGATCACTAAAAAAGGCATTAGTGAATCCAGATAGATTAATACACACTATGTTTCTCAAGAAGTTGGGAGTGATTGATCTCGTTGTCACTAGTGTATGAGACACTAAAACAAGTTACATAGGTGCTTGTTAGAGAAACAGATACACCGAATTGATTCCACTAAGAAATACCTAATAGACATTTTACTGGTTGTCAATAGGAGTTCTTACATTACAATTGTACAAGTGATCCTTAGACTTGAGGCACCATAGATATCTTGTGTATGAGTCATTATGCTTTGATACTGCCTAAACATGATTCTAATCATGGGTCACGAAAGGGTAGTAATTGGGTATGACCACTTATGCATGGAGGTATGTGAGTGTACAATAGAGTACCCATCACTCTCGGTAAAAGAGAGAGAATGTCTTATGTGATCTGATTAAGTCATAGCTTGGAAATTCCTTGGCCAAGGTGGGGTGGAAATTACAAAGGACTTTTTAATTTCACTATTTATGTTATGTACTTGAGATATAGATACATATGATTAAATAATTAAAGCTTGACAATAAATCCATGCCTTAGGTTTAATCAGGGACATTGCATGATGGAAAGATTAAATTGTATGGTAACTGTCAATAGAAAGATTCACACTAATTCATGTTGTCTAGGTAGTCATGACATACTGCTAGGTGTCAATCATAACTTGCAGAAGCCCTTAAGAATCAATTGTAATTAATTCTTAATTAAAGGGAAGATTTAAAAGGAGTTTTAATTCGAATTAAAATTAAAATAATTTTTAATTAATTGAATGTGATCCAATTGTTACGAGCTACTGCGAGCACAATATTGAACCTAAGCGGCCACACATAATTGGGCAATTGCAAGAATAAGAAAAAAATAATACGCTAAGAGAGATTTCTAAGAATGAATTAAACTAAGGGTTTAATTACAATTTTAACGATCCTAATGCTCTTAGGAGTAAGGGGAACTATCTAAAAGCTCCATTTGATAGAAACCAAAACATAACATAACATAATTGTTGTGGAGATTAAAAACAAGATTTTGTATCTTTCTCTCTCTCTCTCTCTCTCTCTCTCTCTTTCTCTTAAACAAAAAAAAAAGCTGGAAAAAACTAGAGTTAGCACTCAATAGAGAATTCGACCAACACTTTGTTCTTCTTCAAGTAGTGTTCGACATCTCGGAGAAGATCCTTATTTTTTATTGCTCGTATAGATACACTTAGAGGCTAAACACTTGAACAACTGATGAATCTGCTTCAAAGATCAACAAGAATCTCCATCAAAGGTAAGAAATCTCTAACCTTGTATGAAAATGTTATTTTGATCATCGTTCTAATATATTCATAGAGATTTATTTTGGGATTTATGTCTATGGGCATAAAATTTTAATTTTCCGCTGCTTAGACTTACAGTGGTATCATTGTCAACTCTATGGATTATTAGAATTAGTTTAATTCTATAGTTATTACTTTAAATATATGATATTAAAATTCACTAGATAGTAAATTGATAATCTAAAAGTTATATTAGGGTTTATGAAACCATTGATCAAGAATGTGTTATTGAATTGATTATCGTCATATGATGATGATAAAACTGTTATAGATTATTTTTAAAACATATTAAATCAATACATATTGATAGAAAAAAAATTTAGATGATGAAAATATTATTTCACATCAAAGAAAAATTGTTTTGGGATGAAAATCGTGAAAATCGCATTAAAAAAAACTTGTAGTAAAACAGATTTTCTAGTCCAACTTCAAACTGATGTAATTTACTCATTTTAAATCGAATTCGGGTGATTTTAGAGGCATTGGAAAGATAAGAAAGTATAATTTCATATTCCACTAATTTTGATTTAAAATTCAAATTATATTTTAAGCTATGATTAATAAAGGGGACAGTATTCAAATCTGAAAAAAAAAATAGTTTTTCCAAAATTGTAAGTTTTTGCTTGTTCTTGAGATTTCGAATTCGCTTTGGATTGAAATTAGAAATATAAGTCTTAATTCAATTAAATATGTGATTTTTTGTTTTCAAAAATTATATTATATTTAATTAATATTTTTTTTCTTAATTATTGGATTCAAGTTTAAAGAATTTGGAGTTTGATTAAAAATTGAAACTCCAAACTGCCATCACATTGGAATTATGAATTTTAATGAACAAAGAATCTTAATCCTAGTTGGAATAGGATTAAAGAAAGTTTCTAAAACCTAATAAGATTAAGAATGCAATCTAATGATCAATGAATCTTAATCTTGTTTGGAATAGGATGAAAAAAAATTCTAAAATCTAATGGGATTAGGAATGCAATCTATGAAATAATAACCATAACTAGAAAATAATTGTCGTTATTTATTTATGCAATTTGATTGTATGAGTGGATGAATATTGGACTTGGACCTTAGCAATTGGTTAAATTCATGATATTATTTTTTGATTATTCAATTTTAAATAGGGTCGCATACCTCGCCTTCTCTTATTTCTCTAATGTAAATTTCTGTCTACCTCCAATGTAATTTTCCTTGACATATATATATATATTTGGTGTATGTAAAGTTACTTGGAGTTGGGGTAAGATTTTATTGAGGTGAATCGATAGGAGTGCGAAAGGAAGCATGGTGGCATGTTTGAAGATTGAAGAATCATGAATGTATGAGATATATTTATGTAATAATTACCTAGGGTTTGACCTAGTTATTTAATTTATTGGATCAAGTAAATCACACTTAGAAAGTCCATAGTCATTTACATAGGTTAATATATATGCATGTGATGTACGTATGTTATGCATGTAATTAGATTATATGCTTATTAAATGTATTTGATGCATGTTAAATGATGAAATCTAAACATAAAGACTGAAATACCTTAGGTGAAAATATTTTAATATTAAGTTGTAAACAAAAATCATTAGGAATGATTTTTCGTAGCCATCCACCATTATAAACAATATGCGAAGTTTCTTATGTGTGTAAATTTGTTGTGTCACCACAAGGTTTACACCTAAAGGAAAATTGTATTGTTTGTTAAAACATGTGATGTACATGAGATAAACAAATGATATAGCTTTATTGTGTTATCACAAGGTTTATATCACTAATTTACACTTGTAAGGAATGATGGGTTTAACTTAACTAAAGTGGATAGGATTTATTGTGTCACCACAAGGTCATATATATTTAAGAGGCTAAATTATGATTGAGAATTGTATGAGATGTAAATAATAAAAGTTATCTACCTATCAAGTACATTATTAGTTTGTTGTGTCACCATAAGGCGTAATGTACAAGTATTAGGATCCTGATCCCCACTAGAAAACCTTCCAAATGGATTTTCTATTTTCCACATTGAGGGTTGTGGAAATAAAAACGAATAGTGGAAGGTGCCATTTAGATTAAAGATCAAATTTTTATTATAGTTAATAAAATGAATATATGTTAATTTATATTTTTTTATATTGCATATTGCAATGGAAAATATCAACCGACTATCTAGAATCCTTGATACAAACAAGCTGATTGGGCCCAATTTTGTTGATTGGTTAAGGAACTTGAGAATTTATCTCAATTCCAAAAAGATAGCCCATGTTCTTGATCAATCACTCCCTACTAGTCTTACAAAGAATGCTTTGGAAAGAGAGGTTGTTACTTATAAAAAGTGACAAGACGATGACATTAGGGCAAAATGCTACATCCTAGCATCAATACCCAATGAGCTTCGAAAGCAACATGATAAAATGGAAAGTGCATTCTCGATTTTGCTTCATCTGTAAGAGTTGTATGGTGAACATAGTCATAATGCAAGGTTCTAGTTATCTAAGGACCTCTTTAGGGCTAGGATGCCCGAAGGATCATCAGCCCATGAGCATGGATTGAAGATAAGCAATTGTATCTAGCATTTGAAAATGATCGATTTTTATATGGATGCGAAGTTGAGTAATGACTTGATTTTGCAGTCCTTTCCAAACTCTTTTTCTCAATTTGTTATGAACTACAACATGAACAAGATAGAAGTTAAGCTTCCGAAACTTGTTAAAATATTGAAGACTATTGAGATCACAATAAAGAAAGGCAAAACATCCATTATACTGGTTGATGGAGCTTTTTCCTCTAATCCTAAGGGCCAGAAAGTCTTGAAGAAGAAGAATAAACCATTAAAAGAAAATGGAGGTGCTCGCAAGGCTAGTTCTTCAAAGGCTAAGAAAGATAAGGGACAATGCTTCCATTATGATAAGGATGAACATTAGAAGAGAAATTACAATGAGTACCTTGCAGCCTTGAAGGACAAACCTTTATAAGGTATGTTCAAGTTTTTTATTGATGTTAACTTAAATGTTGACAATACTTCTTCATGGGTATTAGATACCAACTATGGCTCACATATCTATAATAATTTGCAAGCACAAAAAGAAGTAGAAAGCTAAGTTGTAGGGGCTGATATTTTAAATTAGAATATTTTAAATCATGGGATGACACTTCAACACTTATTTGGTATTTTTGGTTCGAGTTTAAGTTGTAAACATTTCATATTGGGACTTATGAAATTATAAACAAGTTTATAAAATAAGAATTTGAGTAATAAATTTTATTTTGGGGAAAAGTTGAAATTTTAAAGTGTTTGGGGTAGTTTGTGAAAGAGAGGTAAAATAGAAGAGTGATTATGCAATTAAAGAAGATTTTGAAGTATAAATAAGAGGAGAGAGGGAGAGAATCCAGAATTTGCTGGATTTTTCTAAAAGAACCGAGAGAGAGAGGAGAGAAAAAGAGAGAAGAAGAAGAGAAAAGAGAAAGAGAAAGGAAAAATGGAGAGTTTTGGCAAAAATCAAAGTAAATATCTTGTTCTTCTTTCTTTCTAGTTATCAAGTTTGGTTCTTAATTGAAAGATTTGTGGTTTGAAAATTTGAATTTGAAATTTTCCTAAGAAAAGTTTGAGAAAATAATTGTTTCCAAGGAAAATGGGTTTTGTGCTAGATTTGAGGATTTGAGAGTTTCAACTTAAGAATTTTGCTATTGGTAGTGTATAATATTTGATTTAAAACCCTTTTGGGTTTATGTTTTCAATGGATTGAATGTCCCATCGGAGACAATAGGTATAGTATTTTTGCTTTAGAATTTTTTGATTTCGTGACCAGACAGTCGACTGGCCAAAGTGCACAGTCGACTGTGAAACTCTCTAGACCTTAGACAGTCGAACGTTGTAAGCTTCTAGGTAGCATACAATCAAATGTTGTAAGCTTCTGAGCAGCATACAGTTGATTGCCCAATATGGACAGTTGACTGTCCAAGCCCCTGAAACTATTTTTCGGCTATGTTTTTCAAAGATAACTTATTTTTGATAATGCATTTCAATCCTAGTCTCTTCCAAGTGTTATGGACTTGATTTCATGATAAAGTTTTGAAAATTAAGACCTTGAATGGGTTTCTTTTGTCTTAAACCATGTTAAACAAATTTTATAAAAGTTTTAAATGAAATGAAAAAGGATTTGTAACTTAACCCTAGATTAGTATGCTTGTATAAATTTTATGGTATGTTCGGGTGTATTTAATTGTATGTTGATTTCATGATAAAGTTTTGAAAATTAAGACCTTGAATGGGTTTCTTTTGTTTTAAACCATGTTAAACAAATTTTATAAAAGTTTTAAATGAAATGAAAAAGGATTTGTAACTTAACCCTATATTAGTATGCTTGTATAAATTTTATGGTATGTTCGGGTGTATTTAATTGTATGTTTCTTGAGTGGATGTACTAAGTAATTATATACGATAGTTGTGATCAGAGGAAAACACAAAAGGTTCAGAAGTAATCCAAGGTTGGGGCTTGGTACGGTAAAGGTGAGTTTCACCTTACTTTAGTAAGCATAGTAAATCGTACAATGAAAAATGTAAAGTTAAAAGTATAAATGTGAATGATTTTAGGAAGATAGGGGTAGGGAGGGGATCTTAGTTGTAGGAATGATAGGACTCCGCCTAGGAAAGGGTAGGGAAGGAATCATAATTGTTGAAATGTTGTAACTCCACCTGGTAAGGGGTAGGGAAAGGATCCAAATTGTTAAGAATCTGACTCAGTAAAGGGTAATGAGGGATCCTAGAAATATATGCTGATAAAGAACCTTGCCTAGTAAGGGTTAGGGGAGGATCCAAGTACCAGGTGGTAGGGAAAGGATCCAAATTGTTAAGAATCTGGCTCAGTAAAGGGTAAGGAGGGATCCTAGAAATATATGCTGATAAAGAACCTTGCCTAGTAAGGGTTAGGGGAGGATCCAAGTTGTTTATTTTAGACCTAGGTACAAACCCAAGAGGGGGTGAATTGGGTTTTAAAAACTTTTTTCAATTAACAAAAAAGTTTTAACAATTTAATCAAGTAAGGCATACAATAAATAAATTGATTGAAATTAAAGGAGTAAAGGAAGAGAATATGCAAACTCCATTTATAGTGGTTCGACAATATCGGAATCACTCTGACCCTACATCCACTCTTTTCAAGGAACCTCCTTGAAGCAATCCACTAATGATAGTTGAGCAACTTCATGGGTGTTGCCTAAACCTTACAAGTAATTTCTTCCATAAGGAAGTTACAAGGAAGTGTTTAATTCCTAAACACTCTAAGAGTTATACCAAATCTTTCTCTTTATAACGATTGATATTGAATGTAAAAGAAAAGAAAAAAGATAGCAATAAATACTCTATAAGATGAAGATGATCTATCTTTTAAGAACAAAAGCTTGATAAATGGCTCAAAGGAAATTTTCAAACCTTTTAAGAGTATGAATGAGCTATTTTAGAAATTAAGTGTTCTTTTTTCTTGTTTAAATGCTCATTGATGAAGGGTTTTTAAAGCCTTGGCCTTATATCGCCGTTAGACACAGATTGGATTGGTTTAGAGCATTAAATGCTCAAATCCCACGTCTAAATTTTGAAAACTAGCCATTTTTCTCGACAGGACAATCGACTCTGTAAAATGGACAGTCGACTATTCTTTTTTGAATTTGAAATTCTGGGCTTGAAATGATATGGCGAGTCGACTGTCTAAATGGGCATTCAACTGTGAAAATATTTGTCTCTTTCACAGTCGATTGTCCATTGAACCATAGTCGACTGTCCATTTTGATTTTAAAATGGTAAGTTACAAATATTTGGACAATCGAATGTCTAAATGGGCAGTCGACTGTGAAACTCTCTGTTTCTTTCATAATTGACTATCCATTGGCCACAGTCGACTGTCTATTTTAATTCTCAAAATGGTTAGTTACAAAGACTTAGACAGTCGATTGTCTAAATGGGCAGTCGACTGTGAAACTCTCTCTCTTTCATAATTAACTATCCATTGGCCACAGTCGACTATTTATTTTAATTCTCAAAATGGTTAGTTACAAAGACTTAGACAGTCGACTGTCGAGAATGCACAATCGACTATCTGTTTAAAAACTTAGATTTTAAATCAGTTTTTGACAGAAATGAGATTTTGAGCCAAGATCAAGCTAAGAAACTAAATGAGAGATTTATATGTAAAGGTAAACTACCTTAGAGTCTAAATTTGGTCTTTGATCTCCTTTCGAATGTCTCCTAAGTGCGATCTCTTCTTCTCTATGCTTGAATTACGTCTTGTCCTTGAGTTAGATGCTTAAGCTTAAAGAAAAATACTTAAATAAAACTGCTAACATAATTAAAGAATTGTTTTGTTATAATTAAAATCAAATAAAGGTCAACATTTATGATGATTGGCATATTAGTACGTGGGGAAATGTCCCCGTTGTTATATAATTAGCCTAATGAGGGGCAATAACATTTGATGAGCTGAAACATAATCATACATTCAATCGCTTTGCATTTCATTGTATTTCATTCTATTGATGATTGATATATTGTTGAGAATTGGCCCATGAAAGGAACCTTTTTATGATTAGCCCATTGAAGGGAATTTGTTGTTATTTGATTAGCCCATTGAAGGACTGTTGACCCTCACCCGTATTTTAATGATGACAAAACACAACTGTTATTATACTAACTAAGTGTAGTAAGCAACAAAAGCATTCAACCAAGGATCAAGGTGCAAGAACTCAAACTGAATCAAAGTATCAAGTGAAGACTGAAGAACTAGTATAGGTCTAAGGTTTTAGAACCAATGTAAGTCTCACTTATACATTGTAATAGCTTGTTCAATGGCTCGAACACAAAAGGTTTTTCTAAACCGATCGTTTTTAAAACAAATGTTTTCAATTAAAACAGAAAAACTGGGTTGGAAGACAACCCAATCGACTGGGTACATATACCAGTCAACTGGTATATGAGACAATATGTCTCCAGTCGACTGGGTCATTCATACCAGTCGACTGGTAAAACGGACAGTAAGTCCCCAGTCGACTGGATGAAAAATACCAGTCGACTGGATACCCAGAAGGTCTAAAAATGAGATTTTTTCAAGTGAACCCAGTCGACTGGTATCACGACCCAGTCGACTGGCAGTTCAAAAATATGACCGTTGGACTCCAAATCTGGACGTTTTGAACCAAATATTTTTCAAATTAAAGTCATAACGGCCATATTATTTGATTGCTATATAAACCCATTCAATTGAGCATTCAATAAGAAGCTGCACACATTCAAAAAGAGTTGATCTCACACAATCAAGTTATTATACTCTTGAAACACAAAAAGCTTTGAACTATTTTTATTGAGCCATTCTTCAAGCTTTACCTTGAAAGAGAGACATTATTCAGTTGTATAAGCTTCCATTAGCTGTTTCTCTACTATTTACTTTACATCATCTTTTGTAAAGGGATTACTTCCGAAAAGAAGGGGATTACTTCCAAGAGGAAGGGGATAGCTTCCGAAAGGAAGGGATTGTAAGGTTTGTACAACACTGGGAAAGTTGTACGACTAAGTTACTTAGTGGATTACTTCAAGGAGTTCCTTGAAGGGAGTGGACATAGTGTCGGAATGAATCCGATATTGCCGAACCACTATAATCTGAGTTTGCATCCTCTTCTCTTTAAACTCCTTATTTACAGCACATTACTTGTCTTAATTTTTTGCTGCTTATTCATTTTTATAAACTTGTATTAATTTCACAAAAAGTTTTAAAAACCCATTTCACCCCCCTCTTGGGTTGAAACCTCGATCTAAAATTGTTATCAGAGCCTCGTTCTCATATTTAGGCTTAAAATCCATGAGTTGATCCAATGGCAGCAAATAACTACTCTGAGGGACACTCTTACACTAGACCACCTTTATTCAATGGCTCCAATTATAACTATTGGAAAAACAGAATGAAAATCTTTGTCGAATGACAAGATTACAATCTATGGAGAGTCATTGAAGAAGGACCTAGAATTCCTTCAAAAGAAATAACTATTGGAGAGACCCATCATACAATGCCTAAACTCAAAACTGAGTACACTGACGAGGATTGTAGAATGATGTCTCTCAATAACAGAGCATCAAGTATGTTACATTATGCATTAGATATTTCTGAGTATAATAAAATATCTGCATGTGTTTCGGCTAAAGAGATATGGGACAAATTACAAGTCACATATGAAGGAACTAGTGAGGTAAAAAAGTCAAAAATTTATATGCTAATTTCTGAGTATAAATCCTTTAAAATGTCTCCTGACGAAACTATATCTAAAATGCACTCACGGTTCACCACTATTATAAATGGTTTAAAACTGCTTGGTAAGAATATTGAGGATGTTGAACTAACCAGAAAAATCTTGAGATCTCTGCCACCCTCATGGAAACCAAAGAAGACAGCCATACAGGAGGCCAAAGATCTTGACAAACTGGATGTTGAGACACTGCTTAGGTCATTGTTGACATACAAGATAGAAGAAATGTCTCACATCGTCAATAATGATGAGAAGAAGAAAAAACAAATTGCTCTCAAAGCTTCTACGAGTAGCAAAGAAATAGAAACGGAAAAAGAAGCAGAGAGCAGCGAGGAAGATGGTGAAATGGCTTTAATATCCAAATGATTTCACAGGTTCTTGAAGAAAAGTAAGAAACCTTATACAAAGGATCCCACTTCGAAAAGGGAACCGCTTATGTGCTACGGCTGCAAGAAGCCCGGTCATATTAGATTTGTTTGTCCAATTTCAAACAAACCATACAAGAGCTTAAAAAAGAGAGCCATGATAGCAACTACTTGGAGTGATGACAAAGAAGATGAGTCATCGGACAAAGAAATCGGATACGAGGAAATTACCAACCTTTGTTTGATGGCAATCGACGATGAAAGTGAGGTAACATCTTCTCCTTCTTCTAAGAATAATATTGTGAGTAGTAGTGAAGAACTGCTAGAAGTAATAAATAAAATGCATGAAGAATTGAAGAAATTTGATTCTAGAAATTCAATTCTTAAAAAGGAGGTATCATCTCTCTCTAAAGAGATGATAAGTCTTAGAGAAGAAAAAGAAAAATTATCGTCTTTACTGTATGATTATTCTCAAGATTTTCTCAAAGATGAAAATGAGAATTTAAAAAATAAAATTTCAGAATTGAATAGCACTATATCAAGACTTATGCTTGGTAAAGAAAAGCTTGATGAAGTGCTTTCTTCCCAAAGATTAAGTGGAGGAAAATCTGGTGTAGGATACTCTCCTTTGGGAAAGCAAAAATCAAAAGAGAGCTTATTCATGAAAGCCTCATGTGTGAATGAAGCCTCTACTTCAAGAAACCCTAGCAAGATTAAAAGCACTCCCTCATTAAATGCTAGGAATTCAAATGTTCATATAAAAATGAAGCAACCTAGAAATACACATGCTTATATGTATGCATACTCTATAAATGCTTATACACATCCTAGAAATAACCAACATGCACATTCTAGGAACAATATGTATAATCAACATATGCACTCTGCTCATACTCATCCTAGGAATTACCATCATGGTTATCCTAGAAATAATTTGCATACACATAATAATGCTAGCATGTATCCTAGAATGCATCATCATTCATTTTCTGGAAATGACATGCATTTTTATACTCCTCACCATATAAACATGTATCATAGGAACTATTATCCTAAGGATTATAGGAATGCACATGTAATATATCCTAGAAATTTTAATTACTACCATCCTAGGATTGTGCATCATCAATATGTTCATAGATCACCATATACTGTTAAGAAAGTATGGGTTCTAAAAGGAACCGTGTTTTCTAGAACTAACCAGAAAGGACCCAAGAAATTTTGGGTACCTAAAAGTGCTATCGTATATCCTTGTGTGATGTAGATATGTCTCCACACCAAGGAGAAAGGTAACTGTTGGTACCTTGATAGTGGATGCTCGAAGCACATGATTGGTGATAAAAGCGTATTCAATGAGCTAACTCTAATAGATGGTGGACTTGTGACCATTGGAGACAATACTAAAATAAAGATCATCGGGCATGGAAAAGTCGGTAATGATTTCTCAACCTTAGATAATGTATTGCTAGTACAAAGCCTTAAGCCAAATTTACTTAGCATTAGTCAACTATGTGACAAAGGCTACAAAGTCACATTTGAGACCTCTCATTGTCTAGTTATAGACATCAAGAGCAACAAGATCAAATTTATTGGCCATAGACATGAAAATATCTACACAGTTGATTTGAAATCCTTGCATTCTGAAAATAAAAAATGTTTTCCTGCTTTTAGTGAAAATCCGTGGCTATGGCATAGAAGACTTGGTCATGTAAACATGAACTTGCTGAAAATCGTTTCAAGAAAAGATTTTGTCATTGGACTTCCTAAAATCAATTTTGAAAAAGACAAAGTATGTGATACTTGTCAAATGGGAAAATAAACTAGAATTTCTTTTAAAGCAAAAAATGTAATCTCAACTACTAGACCTTTGGAACTTTTGCATATGGACTTATTTGGTCCAATTAGTACCATTAGTCTAGGTGGCCATCAATATGCTCTTGTAATTGTTGATGACTATTCAAGATATACCTTTGTTATTTTTATTACTTACAAGGATGAAGCTTTCAAAGGATTTGAAAAGTTTTGCAAAAAGGTACAAAATGAAAAATGAATTTGCATCTCAAGCATAAGAAGTGATCATGGTAAAGAATTTGAAAATCAAAGCTTTTCAAAATTTTGTTATGAAAATGGAATTAATCACAACTTTTCAACTCCTAGAACTCCTCAACAAAATGGAGTTGTTGAGAGGAAAAATAGAGTTCTAGAAGAATTTTCAAGAACTATGCTTTGTGAAAATAGTTTACCAAAATACTTTTGGGCTGAAGCTGTGAACACTTTTGCTATATCTTAAATAGAATTTTGATAAGGCTTCTGCTTGATAAAACTCCATATGAACTATAGAAAGGGAGAAAGCCCAATATCTCCTATTTTCGTGCATTTGGTTGTAAATACTTCATCTTAAATAACAATAAAACTAACTTGGGTAAATTTGATTCTATGACTGATGAAGAAATATTTTTAGGATATTCAACATCTAGTAAGGCTTATAGAGTTTTCAATAAGAGAACTCTAGTGGTAGAAGAATCTGTACATGTAACTATTGAAGAATCTAACCCAATTAGTAGTAGAGAAGTTTCCTTCAAAGATGATGTAGATTTTATTCCAAGAATGGAAATTCCTACTCCCATTATTGACCCAAAAGAGAGTCCACCTCAAGCAAATAAAGAGATGGAAACTCCCAATTTGGACCAACCATCCTCAAGCCAACAAGAGGAAAGTCTACGCAAAGATTGGAGGTATGTAAATAATCACCCAATTGATCAAGTGATTTGTGATCCTTCACAAGGGGTAAGAACTCGTTCTTCTATTAGAAATATTTGCAATTTTGTAGCTTATTTGTCTCAAGTAGAACCTAAGACATTTATAGAAGCTGAAAAAGATAATGATTGGATAATTGCAATGCAGGAAGAGATAAATCAATTTGAGAGAAACAATGTTTAGAAACTAGTTCCAAGACCTAAAGATCATTCAATAATTGGAACTAAATGGGTGTATAGAAATAAAATGGATGAAAATAGAATAGTAACTAGAAATAAGGCTAGACTAGTTGCTAAGGGATATAATCAAGAAGAAGGAATAGACTTTGATGAAACCTATGCTCCCGTAGCTAGATTAGAAGCTATTCGAATGTTATTAGCCTTTGCATGCTTTAATAAATTCAAGCTATTTCAAATGGACGTAAAAAGTGCCTTTTTAAATGGCTTTATAGAAGAAGAGGTTTATGTTGAGCAACCTCTTGGATTTGAAAATCCTAGTCTTCCAAATCATGTCTACAAGCTTTCTAAAGCTCTATATGGGTTAAAGCAAGCTCCTAGGGCATGGTATGAAAGACTAAGCAAATTTTTGATTGATAATAATTTTGTTAGAGGTAGAATAGACACAACACTCTTCACAAAAACTCACAAAAATGACACTTTGATAGTTCAAATATATGTTGATGATATTATATTTGGTGCTACTAATGAATCTATGTGTCAAGAGTTTGCAAAGTGCATGCAAGGTGAATTTGAAATGAGCACAATGGGAGAGCTTACCTACTTCCTTAGACTTCAAATCAAGCAACTAAAAGGAGGCATCTTCATCAATCAATCCAAGTACATTAAGGACCTACTAAAGAGGTTCGGGATAGAAAGCTCAAAGCCACTTGGAACGCCTATGAGCATAACTACAAAACTTGATCTTGATGAAGAAGGTAAAACATAGATACTAAACATTATAGAAGCATGATAGGTGCTTTACTTTATTTGACTACAAGTAGACCTGATATAATGTTCAGTGTATGCATGTGTGCTAGATTTCAGTCTAATCCTAAGGAATCACATGTAGTTGTAGTAAAAAGAATCCTTAGATATCTACAAGGAATCCAAACCATAGGATTATGGTACTCTAGAGAATCATCTTTAGAGCTTGTAGGATATTCAGATGCTGATTTTGCTGGATGTAGGTTAGATAGAAAAAGCACAAGTGGTACATGCTAATTTTTAGGAGCTATGTTAACATCTTGGTTTTCCAAGAAACAAAATTTCATTACACTATCAACCGCTGAGGCGGAATACGTTGCAGCCGAAAGTTGTTGTGCCCAAGTAATTTGGATGAAACAACAACTAGAAGACTATGGCATGAACCTCAAAAACATCCCAATATTTTGTGATAATACTAGTGCTATCAACCTAACCAAGAACCCTATTCAGCACTCTAGAACAAAGCACATAGAAATAAGACATCATTTCTTAAGAGACCATGCTCAAAAAGGTGATATAAGATCAGAATTCATACCTTCAGAAGATCAAATAGCTAACATTCTTACAAAACCTCTAGGTGAAGCTAGTTTTTGTAAAATTAGAATGTTGATGGGATTGCTGGATTATGATAAACTGAATATCTGATTGCTCATTCATTCATCATATGCATGTTTGACATCTAGTGAAAGAGTATTAATTCTTGTTTAAATATCTCCCTCACTAAAGATGTCATAAATAAACAAATTTCATGCTACAATTCAAGACTGAAAATTTTCTTAAGGGTCCAATCAACTGGTAAATCTAGCCCAGTCGACTGGTAAGTCATTGCCCTTTTATCTAGTCGACTGGTAAACTTGATCCAGTCGACTGGTAAGTCTCTGTCTCTTTTCCAAACGACTGGTAAATCTTGTCCAGTAATCTGGTATCTCTAGACCCTGTTTGGAGCCAATTTTTTGAAAATCAGTTATCATCCAGTCGACTGGTAAATTCAATCCAGTCGACTGGTATCTTACTGCCAGTTCACCCAGTCGACTGGTTCATGAACCCAGTCGACTGGTATGAAAACTGTTCATTTTTCAAAGGGATCCAGTCGACTGGTATCGCGATTCTATAAAAGAGATTGTTCATTTTTCTGATTTTTTACGTCATTTTCGAACATTCTTGCTTTCTCTCTCTAGAAAAATTCATCATTTTGATCTAAAAACCATCCAAACTTCATCTAAACACAGCGATCTACTCATCTATAACGAGATTTTTAACTTTCTACGGTTAAAATCTCTTATTTTTACTAAAATCTTTTTTACCCAAAAATTTCAAATTTCTCTAAAATGGCTGATAAAATCCGTGTTAAATTCACAACTAGTGGACCAAATGCGCCTAAAAGGCCAAGGTCTACAAAACTCTCGGCATCGGAGTCACGAGGGAAGGGTGTAGCAGGCTCATCAAGCAAAACGCCCAGAACAGAGCTTGATGAGTCTATGTTTTTCAGTCCCACAGCAAAGGCAAGGTATGATTCAATAATCTGTTATAAAAAGAACATGACGAGTAGAGTTGTAGACTTTGACTCTATTCATCATGGCAATTTTGATATCTTGCCATCCTTTGAGGCGATTCACTTGACCCCACTGGTCAAAGTGCATGAAAAATTCTACCCGAGACTGATTCACCAGTTCTATGCAAACTTGGTGAAATCTAGTCCTCTGGCTCTGAGATTCAGAACCAGAGTTAGTGGTGTGGAGTTTGAGGTTAACACTGACCTCCTCATGAGCTTATTGAGGATCCCTGCAAGGGGGATCCAATGGAGTCTGGATGGATGGCCAGACAACTTCGATGTTGAGGCGGTCTGTTAGATAGTCAGGGGAGACCCTAACTATGTGTACAGACCCACTACATTTCATACATGTAGTGGTATGCCCCTCGACTTGAAGCTGTTTCAGCTGATAATGAGTTGGACCATCCACTCTAGACTCGGGAGTCGAGGGTATCTATCTAAGATAGATATGGTATTGATTTGGTGCCTTAAATCTGGGCACCACTTCAATATTTATCCTCTACTGCTCGCCAACATGATAAATGGTGAAGCGAGTGACTCTGGGTGTCTTCCTTACGGGATGCTCATTACACTCATAATCCAGCACTTCTGGTGCCTCTGTTAACCTCCGAGGCTCAGGATATTGGACCAACGGACATCATCAATATCTCATCACTGAAAAAGATGGGATGTGCGGTTCATGAAGGAATCTTCTATCCAAAAGCCGGGAATCACTTACGGATACGAAGAGATGAGAGCAATGATGATGAGGAGGAGGAGGCTGCTGCCTATGCTGATATGGACACTGACACCCGAGCACCTCCGATTGGTGACTCGAGTACTGGTCAGACTGGATACGACGATATACTTCAGGCTATCTCTAGCCTTCAGATGACGATGGAGTCTGGATTCCAGTCCATGCAGTCGGAGTACCAGAGATTGAGCTCCTCCATCGACCATCTACGGGACGACTTCGAGTTACATCGAGAGCACACCGAGGGTTCTCTAGCTGAGATTAGGGAACTTCTTCGTGATGGCTCAGACTCTCCTGCTCCTTGAGTCTTTGTTTTCATTATTATGTACTTAGGGTTTTCCAGCTCTTACCACATAACACGGATATATTTTGTATTATTTTGTCTTATTTACGGCTCTATGAAGCCCGGACATGTATTGACATTATGTATATGCTATTCTGTTATCATTAGCCATATTTAATATCTTTATTTACATTATTTGTGATATGTTTGCATAGTTTTAAACTACTATTAATAAAAAAAATGCTCTAAAATGGTTATGCTTGTATGAAAACTTTCGGTTCTTCTCGGGAAGGCTTCCGAACTCCGAATGAAGCTAAATTTTCGTGTACAGGTTTGTTTAATCATATTCGTATAAAATTTTGTTTAATCATACTCTAAGTGACTGTAGTGGTTAAGTAGCTTATTTTTTGATTTATAGCCCCTTTAGTTACTGTTGTCAAAACAGGAGAGAAAAATGAGAAAAACGAGAAAAACTAAGTAAAAAGCAACCAATGCATAGATTTAGGCGGAGCACTGCTCCAAAATTTATTTATTGATTGGTTGAGTTGATTGTAGTTGGTTGAAATATATATATGAACTACGTTTACCTGTTTACAGGGTGGTTTTATTCGAAAAACAGAGGAGACTCTGTTCGATTTTTTGTAAAATCCAAACACTTAGCTTTTTTATCTGTTTTCACATTATTAGTTTTGTCATCATCAAAAAGGGGGAGATTGTTGACCCTCACCCATATTTTAATGATGACAAAACACAACTGTTATTATACTAACTAAGTGTAGTAAGCAACAAAAGCATTCAACTAAGGATCAAGGTGCAAGAACTCAAACTGAATCAAAGTATTAAGTGAAGGCTGAAGAACTAGTATAGGTCTAAGGTTTTAGAACCAATGTAAGTCTCACTTATACATTGTAATAGCTTGTTCAATGGCTCGAACATAAAAGGTTTTTCTAACCGATCGTTTTTAAAACAAACGTTTTCAATTAAAACAGAAAAACTAGGTTGGAAGACAACCCAATCTACTGGGTACATATACCAGTCGACTGGTATATGAGACAGTATGTCTCCAGTCAACTGGATCATTCATACCAATCGACTGGTAAAACGGACAGTAAGTCCCTAGTCGACTGGTATTTTTCAACCAGTCGACTGGATACCCAGAAGGTCTAAAAATGAGATTTTTTCAAGTGAACCCAGTCGACTGGTATCATGACTCAGTCGACTGGTAGTTCAAAAATATGACTGTTGGACTCCAAATCTGGACGTTTTAAAGCAAATCTTTTTCAAATTAAAGTCATAACGGCCATATTATTTGATTGCTATATAAACCTATTCAATTGAGCATTCAATAAGAAGCTGCACACATTCAAAAAGAGTTGATCTCACACAATCAAGTTATTATACTCTTGAAACACAAAAAGATTTGAAATATTCTTATTGAGCCATTCTTCAAGCTTTACCTTGAAAGAGAGACATTATTCAGTTGTATAAGCTTCCATTAGCTGTTTCTCTACTATTTACTTTACATCATCTTTTGTAAAGGGATTACTTCCGAAAAGAAAGGGATTACTTCCGAAAGGAAGGGGATTACTTCTGAGAGGAAGGGGATAGCTTCTGAAACGAAGGGATTGTAAGGTTTGTACAACATCGAGAAAGTTGTACGACTAAGTTACTTAGTGGATTACTTCAAGGAGTTCCTTGAAGAGAGTGGATGTAGGGTTGGAACGAATCCGATATTGTCAAACCACTATAATCTGAGTTTGCATCATCTTCTCTTTAAACTCCTTATTTACAGCACATTACTTGTCTTAATTGTTTGCTGCTTATTCGTTTTTATAAACTTGTATTAATTCCGCAAAAAGTTTTAAAAACCCAATTCACCCCTCCTCTTGGGTTGAAACCTCGATCTACAAGGACATTTGTTGTTATTTGATTGGCCCATGAGAGATTTGTGTTGTAATTGGCCCATAAGGGGCATGTGTTGTAGTTAGTCCATGAGGGGCATGTAATATGTTTGGCCCGGTGAAGGGCATGAGTTGTATAATGTTGTGTATTGAAAGATACTGAGAATGATATCGTTGGTAAATAGTTTAAATGTGAAAGAATGTGGAAATGATCGAAACTGGTAATTGAAATTGTTCTTTTTATGTGTGTGGTATAAATGGCACTATGAAGGATATTAAATATCAATTGTCATGGATCATGAATATAAATGGTTGATTTAATGCTGTTTATAGATTAAGATATAGATTATGAACAATGTGATAAATTAAAAATATTAATGTTATTGTGATGATTGTTTTTTTCTTGGGTCTAAGAAGTGAAGGAAGTAAATCAGATTGAAATTAAGAGTCTTGTTATATTTATATTTTAAAAAAAAAAGTGATTTAGTTGACCAAAAATTTGGAAATAAAGATCTTAAAAACCCCAAATGAAATGATTACTTTTAGTAAGGTGTTTTGTCACTCAACTTTTCAACTCACCTTCTATTTTTTACTAACATTTGAGGAAAAGCTTGGAAGTAAGTTAAAAAGGGTCATTAGTAAAGTTTTTGTTCACGAAATCCTCATCTCTTAGGTAATGTTATGAGTTTAAGTTTTTATCTTAGTTAGTTTTGTAAAAGTTTTCAAGATTGTTGTAATTGAGGAAATTTATTTTTACTTGTACTCTTTGCTAAGATCATAAGGATAAGTTTGATGTATTGTAAAGTTTCTTGAATTTAAAGACATTTTTTTGTGTAAACTATGATGTTTGAAAGGAATGTTGTTTGTCTTATGAATTTTGTATGCTTGCATATAGATCGAGATGCTCGGAACTAAAAGGTGATGATGCATCCTTGGGTAAGGCCCACTCAAGAATTGGTCATTACATGAGCAAGGGTGAGATGGACCTACACCTTGGAAATGAAGAAAAAGCTGTTCCATTAGTTGTAGGGACATATTGCTTAGAGTTTTTGTCTGAAGAAACTTTAGAACTTAGGATTGTTATTATATACCCGTTTTAATTAGAAACATCATTTCAATTTCTAAGTTAGATAAGGAAGGTTATGAATTTTTCCTTTAAAGACAATTGTTGTTCTATTTATTTTGGGAATAAATATTATGGTACTAGTATATTAAGTAATGGTCTTTATATTCTTAAAGTATATTGTAAAGTTTTAAATATCGAACAATAAAAGAGGAAAAGAGATAATGAATTGAATTAATCCTACATGTGATACTTAAGACTATGTCATATAAATGAAAATAGGGCAAATAAGATGGTAAAAAGTGTATATCTGAATCTATCTGATTTTGAGTCATATCTAACTTGTGAAGCCTGTCTCATGAGAAAAATGAGTAGATCTCCATTTAGTGGACATGGAGAAAGAGTTGCAGATGTATTACGATTAATACATATTCATGTATATGGATCCCTAACAGTTTATGCTAGAGTAGGTTACTCCTACTTCATTATCTTAACTTATGATCATTCACGGTATGGGGATGGGTACTTAATGAAGTACAAGTCTGAGTGTTTTGAAAAGTTCAAAGAATTCAGAAGTGAAGTTGAAAAGCAAACTTGGAAAGGCATTCAAGTTCTTCGATCAGATCGAGGGGCAGAATACCTTACTTATGAATTTCTCGATTATCTCAAAGAGAATGGAATTCTCCCACAATGAACTTCTCTTGGAATTGCACCCTATTGGATATGGTACAATCCATGATGAGTGACATTGATATTCCTATATCCTTTTGGGGATATGCTGATCTAACCACCGTATACTTATTGAACAAGGTTTAATCAAAGGCTACTAAAATGCCATATGAGATATGAAAAAGAAAGAGACCTAATCTTAAACACATTAAGATTTAGGATTGTCCAACCTATGTAAATAAGTTACATTCATATAAGTTGGGAACTAGGTTTGAGAAATGTAGGTTTGTGGGATATCCTAAAGAAAGTTTATGATATTATTTCTATCATCAACATGAGCAAAAAGTTTTTGTTTCTAAGCATGCTACCTTTCTAGAAAAAGAGTATATGCTAGAAGAGAGTAGTGGGAGGAAGATATATCTTTATTGAAGTGTCACAAGAACCACAACCTAGTACTGTTCAAATTAAGGAACCTGAATCAATAGATTTTCGCATTACACAACTAGTTCGTAGATCTAGCAGAATACCTTACGCTCCAGAGAGAGATAGATTTTTCATAGATGGTGACTTGGAGTTACACCTTTTATATGATAAAGAACCTACTAACTACGAAGAAACGATGTTAGACATCGATTCTGAGAAATGGGTAGAAGCCATAAAATCTTAAATGGATTCCATGTACTCCAACAAAGTGTGGACTTTGGTCGATGCACCTGAAGGTATAACACCTATAGGTTGCAAATGGATCTTTAATAGAAAGATTGGAATGGATGGAAAGGTAGAGACCTATAAGAGAAGGCTAGTAGCAAAGGGTTTCAAGAAAAGGCAAGAGTTGACTTTGACGAAATCTTCTCTCTTATAACCATGATTAAATCCATTAGGATTTTACTTTGAATAGTTGCATACCATGACTATAAAATACGTCGGATGGACATAAAGACTGTATTCCTCAATGGAGACATTGAGGAGGATGTGTGCATGACATAGTCTGAGGGTTTTACATCTAGTGGTAGTGACCACAATGTATGCAAGCTTTAAAAATCCATTTACGGATTAAAGCAAGCTTCTGAAAGTTGGAACATCTGTTTTGATGAGACAATCAAATCATTTGATTTTATCAAAAATAAGGATAAACCATGTGTGTATAATAAGGACAGTGAGAGCACTGTGAAATTCTTAGTGCTTTACATGGAAGATATAATACTCATTAAGAATGATGTAGGTATGTTACAGTTAGTCAAGATTTGGCTATCAAAGAACTTGTCCATGAAAGATTTGGGAGAAACATCTTATATTTTGCGGATAATGATCTATAAAGATAGATCTAAAAGGATGCTAGGCTTATTCCAATCCACGTAGAAAGATAAAGTGTTAAAGAGGTTTAGCATGAAAAATTCCAAAAGAGGACTCTTGCTAATGAGTTATGGAATTTCTCTCTCTAAGGATATGTCCCCAAGATTTAATAGGAGAGAGAACGCATGAATAGGATACCATATACATGGGCAATTGGTTTCGTCATGCATGCTATGTACGAGGTTTGATGTCGGATACACTCTAAGTGTTAGAAGCATATTTCAGTCCAATCCAGGTGAGAATCACTGGATAGTTGTAAAAAAACATTCTTAAGTTCTCGAGAAGAACCAAAGTTTTGTTTCTCATATATGGAAGATGAGATATAAAACTTGAAGGCTTTTCAGAATATAGTTTCCATTTTGACAAAGATGACAGTAAATCAATCTCTAGATATGTGTTCACCTTTAATGGTGGAGCAGTGAGTTGGATGAGTTCCAAGCAAGAAACCACTAAGGATTCGACCACGGAGGCTGAATACATTGTTGCATTGGAAGTTGCAAAAGATGCTACTTGGATAAGGAAGTTCATCACCGAACTAGGAGTGGTTCTAGACATTGTCAATATAGTAACTCTGTATTGTGATAACAATGGTGCTATCAGAAGTCCAAGCACATTTTGCGGCGATTCCATTTAAATAGAGAAATCATTAGAAGAGGCAATGTAAAGGTGGAAAGAGTTTAATCAATAGACAACATAGCGGATCCACTAACTAAGGCAATTTCCCAACAATAGTTCAATCTCCATTTTAAGAAGATGAGCGTGAGATATATGGGTAATTGGCTTTAGTGCAAGTGAGAAAACGATGGTAGTATGCTCTACAATCCAATAACATTTGATGTTATGGATACATTACTTGTAATTAATCTTATTCTAAATGACATTTATTTTATTTATCATGTTCATTATAAATCATTACATGTGCATTACATGATAAAGCCTATAGAATAATAGCAATGGAAATAAGCACCATGATGAGATCATGCTAGTGAGATGTATTTCTTTAAGCTTTATTCTTAAATGTTTCAAATCATAAGATCATTAAGAAGAACATTAGTGAATTCTGATTAATTAGTAGATACTATGTTTCCTCAAGAAATCGGGGGTGATTAATCTCACGATGTATGAGATACTAAAACAACTTATGTAGGTGTTTGTTATAGAACACACTACAAGAATAATGTAATATACCGACGAATTGCTATAATGATGGATTTAAAATCCATAAGTATAAACATAGCAAAGGATTTTATATCAGTCAATACAAATTTAATTTTTACTAACCGAATGATAATTACTGACAAGTAAAATTTTCGTAACTGTATATGATATATATATATATATATATATATATTCACGCATTCCAAAATTCGTAAGTATAAACCAAATAATATATCGACGGAATATAAAAACCGTTAATATAGACCCCAAAACAAGGCGCCACTGCCTTCGCGTTCTACTTTCTTTTGTTGATGTACTCTAAATTTGTAAATAAACACGAGTTTTTCAAATAAAGAAATGAAAATGCCCAACTCTCATCTCTCTATCTCTCTCGCACTCTCACATAGAGTTCTGATACCTACTTCTACTCCCATTCTCAGTTCTCATCTATCTCTCTCGCACACCACTAGGTCCACCACCCAACCTCGTCTCTTTCTTTTGCTCTCAACCGTACCCATTCTCGTCAATCTTGTATTCGCGCACTATGAAGTTTTGAAACTCGTACCCACCGATACCCAGGTTTTCAACCTTGCCGGACCATTCTCATCTCTCTCTCAGTCACTCTTAACACAGAGACTGAAACCCCTTACCCATTCTCATATGTCTCAAGCACTTTCAAACGCATCTCTCAAACCCATTTCTAAAACCCATTTTTCAGTGTGCGCATCTTGTATTCGTGGTCAGTCGTTAGGTCCCCACCACTTGGATTTAGCGTTGCAGTCGTGGTACTCGATTCGTGAAGAACACCGTCGGTTTGATCGAGACAGGTATAATATCTAAATTATTACTTTTCATTTCATCAATTATGTGTTTCACTTCATCTCTTAGTCTGAGATTATTTACGAAGTGTTAATTTCCAGTTCGTGTTTTGGCTTTTTGGTGTAATTTCTTGTGCATTGGTTATACTCTGCCATGTCTGGAGTTGTCGGTGATATTTGATGGTTTTTAGTTTGTTTTATTTTTGTTTTTCTATTTTTTGGGGTTAGCTTTGGTACGTGTAAATGGTTTTTCATTGTTTGTTTTAGTTGATTCTGTGGGCTTTTAGGGTTTATCTTGCTTTTGTTGGTGTAGTATTGTTTGGCTATGTATAGTTCGGCAACTTTTTATTAAGAAAGATACTTTGAAATTTTTATTTAACTTTGATGTTTAATTTTAGACATTTTCTTAAGGAAAATCTCTCGACTGTCTTGTGTCGTTGCCTCTGTTTGGTGTTGGGTTAAGTAGGGTTTGTTTGGAGGTTTGGTTGGTGTACACTGTTTTTGGTATTCCAATTGTTTGTAGCATTGTCTTAATGAGCATAGTTGAGTATGTTATTCGCTGAGGTATGTCTTGTTTTCATTGGGGGAAGTTATGCGATAACCCACTTTCTTTTTTCTTAAATATTTATTCAGATGGTGGAAGCTGTGTGAATTGTTTTAAGAGTACTGTTATTTAAAGGTTTAGTTGAGAAGGTCTCTCTAATAGAAGAAAAGTTTTAAAACAAAAAATCAAATTTTTATAAAAGAAGCTGAATGATTTGTTATCATCGCAAACTAACAATCTAGTAAGAGAGACATTTGAAAACATATTTTGGGGGCTCCTTTATTTTTTTTTTTTCAAAACATGAAACTGGTTAGTTGAAATGTTGGAGGTTCTGGAAAAGCAGAGATAAAGAGAGATGTTTGAAAACAAATTATGGGTTTCAAGCCATCTGTTATATTGTTTCAAGTTTCTAAAGTTAAAGAGGTCAAGGATAATTTTTCGAGTAAATTTGGAGGCATAGTGATTCGAAAGTTGTTTGTTTCAAGTTTGTTTGGGAGTTACATTTTGGCTATTAAATAAATGTATGCTTGGTTTGAGTGGCTATACATTTCCATTTGAATAATGAAGATGTTGGATTTTTTCTCTGCTTTGGTTATGTTTGGATTATATGTTCGAGATTATCAATTGATTTTCTTGTTACTGCTTGTCTCGCCGCTGTGTTGTGTTGCTATTTCATACCCTATACAATGCGGATTTTCTATCTAAATGTATGAAAATACTACACTAAGGACCTTTACAAAATTGTTTAAGTTTGCCTATGGTGGATTAATCTTGTTGTATCTTGGGCACCATGAGTTTAAGAAGGGACTAAAATTCTGTTTGTGTGATTGTTAGATAATAAGATTGGGTCAAATTAATTCATACTTGGGTGATGTATATATTATGCATTAAACTAAGGCCAACTTTATGGATTAAATTTAATAAGCTGGTAATTAATCGTGTGAATAAGCTAGCAAGCTTATTCCTTTTTATACTAGTATGATTTTGCTTGCTATCTGTTTGATGTTATATTCTTGATTGCTTTTACTCTTCCTTTTTTTTTTCCTCCTTATTGGGGATAAACAATGATGATGAAGTCATTTTTTTAGTCTTTTCTCTCTTTATTCATCCTAGTTATACTGTGTTAACAAGGGAGGGGAACCATGGTGCTATAAAAATCTAATAAATACAATTCTACTTGGTTATATTGGACATGAGGTATTGTATCTATATGATCAGTTATGTTTAATAAACTTCTTTTTAATAAGGTTTGCATTCTGTTTTAGTCCTATTTCCTTTTTTCTCTTTTTAATAAGGTTTGCATTCTGTTTTAGTCCTGTTTCCTTTTTTCCCGAAAATGTTTTCACATGCGATTAGTATTCGAGCAGTAGAAGGTGTGAGATAGAGTAATTAATAGATGTGCAAAGAGATGAAGTCTTTGAGGAGATCAAAAAAGAAACGGTGAGCCCTTTATATTGTGAACACCATATTTGCTTCCTCACCTACCAATCTTGACCTACTGCAAAAGATTCTAGACTAATCTACAAGGTTTCCATATCTTTTTTCTTGAGTGGATGGGTTTGGGATTGGGCTGGGTGGGGATAACTAATAAAAAAAAACCGTTTCTTTATTAATTTTGTGGATTTGTTGTTTGTTTGGAACTTTCAGCTGTTGGCATTTTATTAACAGGAAAGAAACTTGAATTCTTGCAGTTTGATAGGAAATTTGTCTTTTGTCAGGTTTCTAGAGTTATCTGAACTTTTTCATATTTTTTGTGTCAATTTAATCTCTAAGGGTGTCACTTAAGGACCTATTGCATCTTTTCTAATGATTGCATGTAACTCTGGGGTATTTATAGTTTTATGAAGTTCAAAACCTACTAGAGTGATGTTATTGGTATTGACTTGAGTACCACCAACTCATGTGTCTCATTCATGAAGGGGAATGTAATACCAAAAGCATTCTATATAATCTTAGCCTCCTTCACTTTTGAAGGTTTTGGAAGTTTTAAGCTTGTTCTTCAACTTTAAACAATAAGTGGTAGTATAATTTTTATTATTCCAGCAACTACTTTTGTAGCCAGAAAAATACAAAAATAAAAAAAGGATTAAATACAGTCTCTTGTATTTAATTTTTCCTTCCGAAATTTGTTGGGAAATATCATGCTTTGTTACGTTTCTTGTTTGCATTGTCATGGTTTAAGTGATTTTTCCTAATTCTATTTTCTTTTGGGAAAACATAGTACACAAGTATTGAATTCAACAGTTGGCTACATGAATGTTACCCTTGCAAAACTATCAACCAATTAACCTCATTCTAACTTAGCTAACCATTAAGCGTGATTCTCTTCGCATCGTACTTCTCCATCTTCAGAACTAGGGTACGTTTAATGCGGATGCAAGCATTCATGTAGGTGCTTTATATATGTATGCATAACGCAAAAATGAAATAAGTATGATTTCTAGTTTTTGAGTTTCCATTTTTAATATATATATATATATATATATATATATGTATAATGTATAAGTTTCTAGCTGTTTTATTCCATTTTTCGAGCACTCCATTGTATTCCCATCGTTGCTTTATATGTTATTATTCAATATCTTTGAATTTCTTTAGAGAAAATCTGTGTGCATGTATTGGTTTATGGATTTGTTCGAGTAATAGGTGATTTGACATGGATTTATTGCTGATTAAACATGTGTAAACCTGATTAAATGGTGGTGGCAAACTATTTTCCATAAAGAGAGGGAGTAGTGAGGTTTTTTTGGTCTAGAAGTTTGCACTTTGATAGTAATCTAAGCAATCTCATCAATCTAGGCAGAGTAATGGGGTTTCTTAATGAAGTGAGCTTATATAATATACTTTGTGTTTCTTTTGCTTTTGAGATGTTATGGGATATATATTTGAAAATTCTGCTTGTTCTTGGTTAATCAAATCCTTGAAGCCCCTTTTTTGAAATAGAAGTTGCTAGCTCTAGATCTTATCTTATCTTATCTTTCTTTTGGTTTTGGATCTTGTTAAATTAGTGTCTTTTAGTAAGATAAACTAAAAGTTGACTGCCATTAATAGGGGTGTCAAGATGCTTAAAAGATGGGAAGAAAATCTTGAACAAGCTTTTAGAGGTAACTTGACTATGCTATTCTTTTATTGTTCCTAAGTTTATGCTTTTTTGCTTTATGACTGTTGTGGGCGGAAATGCATTCAAAATTATCATTGAACTAAGAGCAGAAAATTCTTTTGTAGAAAATGATTTTCAATATAATTTTTTATGAAATTGGTTACCATGCCCATCACATCTAAAATATATATTAAATTGTCAGGAAAAAGAATCCAATCTTTGAATTAAGCAACTGTAGTTGGACATCACGTTTCACATTGGTCAACAAAAAGCGAAACTTGCTCTGAAGTTGAATAGTGCAGCTTATTATGGAGACCTATGTCAACTTAAAGGTTTGATCCGAGCTAGGGCTGATCCCAATTCATGCAATTAGTCAACTAATTTTGTTTTCTCCTCTCTTAAGTCAAAACTTGTCCTATGGCTGTTTTAAAAAGTATTGAGACATAAAGTTTTTTTATTATCATGATTGTTGTTTTCTTCCTCTGTTTTTGTAGCATTGAATTTTTTTCCAAAGCTTGAAAATTTAATTTATTATATATTAGAAAATCTTAGACCATAACATATTATACTTGTTTTTACATCTTATAGCTCCTGTGTAATATTATTTAAACATTTTCTTTTAGAATTTGGGCTTCTTCTTCTTCTTTTTAAGTTCTACTTATGTACAGCAGCCCAATTTTTGTTCCCCTGTTCACTTGTCCCAATGCGTTAAACTTCAAATATTATTTCTTCAGATTATTATCAGTTTGATGATCTATTGACAGGCCCTCCGAATGAAAGTAAGAGTGTATGGAAAAAGAAGTGGCTCCAATAATGGCGGAGGTATGCTTTTCATGGTGCTTTGAGCATTTATTTTTTATCTGTATGCATTGAATTATCATATATAACCAAATATGCTCATATGAATGGCTGTTGTACAAAACTTTTTTGTTTTTCAGTACTGGGAGAAGGCAAAGTTTCCATTTCATGTTGTCCAAAAGCTTGGTGCCTTGCGTATTGCTGGGAGAAGGTAAGTAGATTTTCTCTACAAAAAAAAAAAAAAAAGATTAGATTTACCGGTTCAAAACTTCAAATAAAGTTGGTACTTTTTTTCATTTGTACTTAGTTTTCAAATGTTCTATTTTTTTTCACTGATAGAGCTACTCATTAGTGCCCACTGCCTACTCTAGAACTGATGGTGAGTTACTCAGAGGTGGTGCCTGTGGCACATCAACAATTATATATAACTCACTCAGTTGGGAGTTCCAGTTACTAGTACAAGCTTTATATCTGTTTAGTTATTGTTTAAGACTCTTGAAATATTATGCTATCTCCCTCCCATTTATGTTTCTGGTACAATTCTTTGACTAGTAATGAATTAGAAATATGTTTTTCAGGGCAATCTCTGCTTGGTATGATGGGCGGGACTGGTTTAACTCGTTATGCAGAAGGGTGATAGAGAAAGATTGTTCTTGGAACCATCCCGCTCTTGACTACTTGGAGCTTTACCATTCAGCATGAAAGTGAAACAAGAACTTCATCAGTGCATGGAGAGTGAGATGCAATTCATTCAGGTCCACATTTGTACAGGTTTGTTTAGTTGCAGATCTTCATTAAGTTTTTATCATTCAAAAGCTTAATTACATGCATATTGGTTTACCATTGTCTGAATAATTAATGATGACACCGGTTTATGGAGCTTAAATGGTTCATCCATAAAACAGTATGTTGTTTTCCTAATAACATAGTATATCATTGTACTGGCAGTAATTTCTTTATCATTCTTAATTCATGTCTATTGGACATTTGTCCAAAAGGAAGATAAAAAATTTTCTGACTTTCAGAAATTCTAATTGGAATTCCTTTATGCTTCCTTCATTTGCTGACAATATCTAGTGATTCAATGGTGGTGGAAGAAAAATCAATCTTAGAGTATTTAAACTATGCAATTACATTGTTGGATCTCTCCTTTTTTTTTTTTGGCTTAAATACAAATTATACCTAGAGAAAAAGTTTGGCTTTACCATTATTTCTTACACTCTCACATATAATGTTTGTCTTTTAAATGATTCTGCTTTTGAGTTTATCCTAGTGCGCGTAGTGAATATACTTGCTTTATAAAAAAATAGAAGAGAGAATTTACTTGCACATTCTTTTTTATAGTCATGAAGTCATTTACCTTTCTTATATATCTTTGATGAAACATTTCTCTGAACTTTGATAAATGCTCATACTTTTTAGAGACCTTATGAGACTACTACGAGGTGCTATTTCTGGAATTCACTTATGCTTTCATTGATTTGATGTCTGATTGTGATAATTTTTGTTCTCATCGTTCTCCATAAATTATAAGAGTAGATAAAGAATGATATATTATCTTTCAAGGAACTAAGATATCAAAAGATAACAATTTGGATTATTTTATGTAAAATTTTATACTTTTAATTGTTGTACTTATGTACTTATTTTTGGATAATGAAAAGATTTCTTCATGTAACGATTGTGTACTCAATTGTTTATTTTGATAATTTGTTGGATATTATGATTTATTATGCACCAAGTAGGAAATTTAAGGAAACCACCCCCCCCCCCCCCCCACCCCCAAAAAAAAAATGGTTATATTTATGAAAAACCATCGCTATAGGTCTTTAAAACCGTCACTAAAGCATATAATTATAGCTTCCATATATAGGATACATCGACATGTAAAACCATCGGTATAGGTTGACGACCTATATCGACAAATTTTGTCCGTCGGTAAAACCTTCATATAATTACGGTTATAAAATAATCGGTATAGATTCATGACCTATACCGACAGTTTTAAAAAGTCGGTATAGAACCCATATCGACGGTTTTTAAACTGTAAGTATAGCTCCATTTCCTATACTGATGGACAAAAAAACCGTCGGTATATCACTGTAGCTACACTTTTTTAAACCATCGGTACATGTTCTTTTTTTTTTGTAGTGATAGGTACGTCGAACTGACTCGACTAAAATTCATAATGGATATTTTACTGCCTGTCATTAGGAATTCTTACGTTATAGTTGTACAAGTAATCCTTGGGTTTGAGACACCATAGATATCTTGTGTATGGGTCATCATGCTTTAACGCTACCTAAATGTGATTCTAATCATGTGTCATAAAAGGGTAATAATTGGGTATGACCACATACGCATGGAGGTTGTACAATAGAGGATCCATCACTCTCGGTAGAAGAGAGAGAATGTCTTATATGATCTGATTAAGTCATAGCTTAGAAATTTCTTGGCCAAGGTGGGGTGAAAATTAGAAACGAGTTTTTAATTCCACCATTTAAGTTTTGGACTTGAGATCTAGATACATAGGATTAAATGATTAAGGATTGATAGTAAATCCATGCCTTAGGTTTACTCAAAGACATTGCATGATGAAAGGATTGAATTGTACGGTAATTGTCAACGGAAAACTTCACATTAATTGATATTGTCTAGGTAGTCATGACATACTACTAGGTGTTAATCATGATTTGTAGAAGCTTTTAAGAATTAATTGTAATTAATTCTTAATAAAGGGAAGCATTAAAAGGATTTTTAATTAGTTGGATGTGATCCAATTGTTACGTAATTGTTACGATCTACTGCTAGCAAAATATTGAACCTAAAAGGTCAAACACGATTGGAAAATTACAAGAATAATGAAAAATAATGGGCTAAGAGATAGATTTCTAAGAATTAATTAAACCAGAGATTTAATAACAATTTTAGAGATCCTAATTCTCTTAGGAGTAAGGGTACTGTATAAAGGCTCTGTTTGATAGAAACCAGAAGATAACATAACACAATTGTTGTGGAGATCAAAACTAAGTCTCTCTACGAAAAACATTGAAAAATGTAGAGCTAGCACTCAAAAGAGAATTCGGCCAACCCTTTGTTCTTCTTCAAGTAGTGCTCAACATCCCGGAGAAGAAGATCCTTATTCTTGATTGTTTGTGTGGATATGCTTTAGAGGTCGGACACTTGACGGTGAATCCGTTTCAAAGATAAACAAGAATCTTCATCAAAGGGGAAAAAAAAGCTTTAACCTTGTATGGAAATATTATTTGATCATCGTTTTAATATAATCATAGAGGTTTATCTTGAGATTCAAGTCTATGGGTATAAAATTTTAAATTTTCGCTGCCAATTCTATGCTTGTAGAGTTGCATCTTCATTAATTCTTCACTCTGTGCCTTCGGGAACACTTTAGTTATTGTGGAAAGTCCATTACTCCTTCAAAATACACCATTATTTACATTTGGGTCTATGTGCAAAACTCATTAATTTTTCACCTGATTTGTATGTGAGGATGAGTGTTAAAATATAATAGTTGATACCATCCTATTAGCTTAAGCTTATGAGATAATTTGTCACTCAAAGAGCCAACCGTTGTTGGTTATGTGTGTGTTTTTGTATAAACATATGTAAACATGGGGAAGGAAAATAGAAGAATATACTTACACAGTGATGTGGAGAAAGACACAATGTAATGCTTCTATCAAAGAATTGAGAGGAATAGATTTTCTTTTATAGGGATAGAGTAAAGAGTATATTCCGACTACCATGGATGCAGTAAGTGATGCAGTGGATAAGAAGCCTAAAGTGATTGTTGGGTCAGATGGATACTTGCAGATAACAAATCCTGTCAACACTACTGGAGTTCCATATTCAGGCACTAAAGAAATCAGAACAATAAAGAAATTCAATAGATTAAGAGGGCAAGATATTAATGGGAGTACTAAGAAAAAAAAGTGAGAAATAGCAATATAATTTTCAATTGTAGCTAATAATGTATAATTCTTAATATGGAATTAAATTCCATAACCTCTCAATGAAATTGTAACTAATAAAGTGAATATCCATTTCCTTGCTTCGTATTGATTGTTGTGATCTCAAATGATGTAAATTTTAAGTGTGATTAAAATTATATTAATTATATAAGTGAAGCATTTGAAAGACTAAAGTACCATTTTTTCAGTTGCAGCTTTTATTTCCAAAGAACTTTGTATCATACTTCTCATTTATGTTTATGTGCATTGACTTTGTATCTTTATTGTTGATGACGAAAAGAAGCTGAGGGCATTTCCATCAAGTTGAGTTTGGAATGAATGAAGTGAATTGTTGATGTCGGCCTCGATCTTGATTTCTCGGCATCCTGGGACAGGAATCCCTTGCCACTTGGAGTTTTGTTCTATGGGGAAGACCATCTGATGGTTAAGTCTGTAAATGTAACAAAATGAAGTGAATGGTCGGGTTGAAGTGAAATGCTGAAGTGAAAAAGGAGAAGAGGGTGCCCAAAGATTGAATTTATGGGGAATTGAACCCCCTTTATATAAGGTTCGCGGATTCCCACAAGAAAAGTTGTATGCACTTCCTATATGAGAAATTACATTTTTACCCTTTTAGTATAAAAGTTTACCATTGTGCTTTTAAAGGTTTGCCATGTGTTTGATTTCCATTGGTGGGAGTATTTTTACCCATATCATATGCTGTAACGACCCATCCCTGGTTGGTTATCCCCGAGACGGTGTTATCACATTTTGAAATCCCAGCACGACATATATATGCAACAACAAAAATAATACTAACAGGATTATTTTATATCATTATGATATTAACTTAAATATAATATACAATGTAAAATGCATGAGTATCTACAAATACTATTTTTATTTATTTCTTTTTCTCAATTGTCTGAGGATATTGACACATACATGGTTTACCAAAAATGATTTCGTTTGATTCTTAACCTACCAGACTATTTGTTTTGCCTGTTACCTAAAATCATTGTACAATGAGAGATGAGTTTCACAAGCTCAGTGAATTAAATTTACTAAAAGTATTCAAATTATATAAAAAAAAATCTTTTAATATTTAATCATTCATCTCTCATATAACTGGATAGTAGTACAATGTCTAACATTTAAATAATTTCTATCATATCACATTTCTATGTCTCTCTCACTGTAACTATCTTTTTCTGTGAGTCTCATTTATTTACAATTACATGCGTAACATCAAAATATCAACATGTAAAACAGATACAATGCATGAATTATTATTATGGAAACATTTTTCCACATGTCGACATGTTTTTATTATTTTAGACTGGTCACTTCCCCTTTTTTTATTTACAGCTTATCCCGGCTGTCACAGTATATATTTTCAGTATATACAGGCTGTCATGGTGTCCCTTTTATTTCCAGCATATACCGGCTGTCACAGTTTTTCAATTACACTGGTCTTTTCTCGGTTCTTTTGGTTCTCTTATTTAATGCATATGCATATGAACAATGATATAAAACCCCATGAATTCGAAATATTTAAATTAGTTACTCGGTCTTTCCTCAACTTTTTGCTTGATAAATTTCATAATTTTCTTCTCCTCATGTCACATCAATTTATCAATAAAAACTCGTCAATAATTTATTTATAATCATTATTATTAAATAAACTCATTATTCTAATAATATTTCTTTTCACATAATAATTTTCTACGTGTCCAATATTCATATCATACATATCAATTTAATTTTTATCTACCACTAAGCAGAAGCTAATAATTTATTTTAATAATATTACTAGATATTTGATTTTTATTTAGATTACTTAAAGTAAATCTAACTTGCCACGTAGAACTTAAAGTTATCAGTGGATCACTTCTTTGCCTTTCCTGTTCCTCTTGGAAATTTCTTCTGATTGATGATCGTTACCACCCGACATAATATTTGTATTAAATTTTCAATTATTTTTTCAATTCTTCATAAACCACACCCTTTGAAAATTCACACTTTGAATTCCGGGCAATACATGTATGCTAAAATTTCAAAAATAAACATTACATTATTACCTTATGTTTTTTTGATAGTTTCTCGTGACTCTCTATAACATTCCCCTGTAAACTCCTTCAAAATTTTGCTATTTCAACATTTCTTTCGGTCCTCAAGTGTGTAAAGAAGACGCGTAATGGAAGAAAAACTAAACGAGTTTGGTAAGTGTGAAATTGTGTTTACATAGAAGCGTGTATATATATAAGCTTGCTGCACCAAAAAAATCTCTGCAGCACTTGCTTGTTTAAATTTGCAACTCTCCCATAGTCTCCAAGTTTTTGGCCACTTGCAAGGCATACAAATGCCTTCTTTTCTACTTGGCACATATACAATAAACTTGGCAGCAGGTGCTGCCACTTTTTTTTTATAAAAAAAACCTTTATTTTTATTTTTCTTATATACTGTTCATGAATTTTTTTTAAATGCTTTATTCAAATACTAATAAATTTTTCACATATATTTTATTTTAATTTCATGTCATATTTATTAAATTACTTATTTACCCTTACTTTACAAATACAAGTATTACAATTCTACCCACCTTACAAAAATTTCGTCCCCAAAATTTCCTTACCTAAAATCAAGAAAAGAGTTGGGGGTGATCATTCCACATTCTTGCTTCATGCTCCCACGTGAATTCTGCGACATCTTTATTTCGCCATAATACTTGAATCAAATAAATGACTTTATTGCGCAAGACTTGTTTCTTTTTGTCTAGGATTTTGACTGGTACTAGCATAAAAGTAAAATCTTTCTGAATTTCTATTACCTGATTAGAGATACTATGAGATTCATCGTGTGAGTACTTTCTCAGCAGTGACACATGAAACACATTATGTAATTGCTTTAATTCTGGAGGCAAATTCACACGATACACTACTGGTCCAATTCTCTCGATCATCTCATATGGCCCCACAAATCTCGGGCTCAACTTTCCCTTCTTATTAAACCTTAACACTCCCTTCCACGGAGATATCTTCAAAAATACCCAATTACCAACTTGGAACTCGAGAGGTTGTCTTCTTTTATTAGCATATCCTTTCTATATGTTCTGAGTTGCTCTGAGGTTCTTTCTAACCAGTTTGATCCTCTTAGTAGTCAAGTCTATCATTTTTGGGCCATATATCTTTCTCTCTTCAACTTTTTCCCAGCATACTAGAGTTCTACACCTTCTACCATATAAAGCCTCGAAAGGTGCCATCCCAATACTAGTTTGATACTGATTATGGTATGCAAACTCGATCAACGACAAATTAGCATCCCAGCTCACTGAGAAGCTCAATACACTTGCTTTCAGCATATCTTCTAGTATTCTGATGATTTTCTCCGTCTGCCTATCAGTTTGTGGATGAAAAGTTGTACTAAACTGTAATTGCATACCCATAGCTTCTTGGAAACTCCTTCAAAATCTAGAGGTAAATCTAGAATCTCTATCTGATACGATACTCAAGGGTACTCCATGTAATTTTACTATCTCTGCTACATACAACTCAACAAACTTTTTTGGACTCCAGGTAGTTTTAATAGGAAGAAAATGTGAAGACTTAGAAATTTTATCCACTATAACCCACGTAGCGTCATGTTCCTTCTGGGTACGAGGAAAACTAGAGACAAAATTCATACTCACATTTTCCCATGGCCACTCAGGTATTGGAAGAGGTTGTAATAAACCTGTTGGATTTCTATTTTCAGCCTTCACCTGTTGACAAGTCAAACATCTAGAAAATATATTATGCTACATCCTTCTTCATCCCTGACCACCAATAATTCTGTCTCAACCTCCTGTACATCTTATTATTACCTAGATGCATAGAATATACAGAATCATAAGCCTCCCTTAGTATCTCTTTTCTCATCTCCACATCATTGGAAACACAAACTCTATGTCCCAATACTACCATACCATCTTCTCTAATTCTAAATTCGGTTGGCTTCCCACTTAATATTTCCCGTCTGATCTTCTCTATCCCATCATCTCTACCCTGCATTTGTAATAAACGGTCAATAACAGAAGATTGTATCGCCATATTTTCCATTAATGCTCCTCTATCATTGACACTCAACTACATCATCATTCTTCTTAATTCTATCATCAGGCTAGTATTATGACTTCCAATAACAATTAATCTCCCTGTAGCCTTTCTACTCAATGCGTCAGCTACTACATTAGCTTTTCCTGGATGATAATGAATTGTACAGTCATAATCACAAATCAATTCCATCTACCTCTTCTGCCTCAAATTCAACTCCTTATGGGTTGGTAAATGCATTAAGCTTTTATGATCAGTAAAAATTTCACACTTGGCTCCATATAGAGATGTCTCCAAATCTTCAAAGCAAAAACTATAGCAGCCAATTCTAAATCATGGGTCGAGTAATTCCTCTCATGGTTCTTCAGTTGCCTATATGCATAAGCTATAACTCTCTCATGTTGCATCAACACACATTCCAACCCCTGATGTGACGCATCACTATAAACCATAAATCCTTCATCATGAGAAAGAAGCACTAACACCGGGGCAGTAGTCAGTTTCTCTTTCAACAGCTGGAAACTTCTCTCACATTCCTCTGACCACCTAAACTTCACATCCTTCCTGGTCAACTTAGTCAAAGGTCCAACAATCATAGAAAATTTTTGGATAAATCTCCTATAATAACCAGCGAACCCCCAAAAGCTTCTAATTTCAGTTACACTCATGGTCTTTCCCAATTCAACATTACTTCTACTTTTTGTGGGTCAACCTTCTCCTGACACAACATGCCCCAAGGAAGATATTTCGCTCAACCAAAATTCACACTTAGAGAACTTCGCATATAATTACTCTCTCCTTAAAATCTCTAACACTATCTCCAAATGTTGCATATGCTCCTCTTCATTCTTGAAATATTTCAAAATATCATCAATAAACACAATCACAAATCTGTCCAAGAATGGTTTAAACACTAGATTCATAAGGTCCATAAATGCTGCATGAGCATTGGTCAACCCAAAAGGCATCACCAAGAACTCATGATGGCCATAACGTGTCCTAAAAGCAGTCTTAGGTACATCCCCCTCCGTTATCCTCAATTGATGATAACTTGATCTCAGGTCTATCTTAGAAAACACTCTAGCTCCCTGTAATTGCTCGAATAAATCATCTATCCTGGGAAAAGAATATCTATTATTGATTGTGATATTATTCAGTTGTCTATAATCAATACACAACCTCAATGTCCCATCCTTCTTCTTAACAAATAACACAGAGGCTCCCCAGGGTGACATATTAGGTCGGATAAACTGTTTATCTAAGAACTCCTGAAGCTAAACTTTCAACTCTCTCAATTCAGCTGGTTCCATTCTATAGAGTGTTATGGATATGGGTGCTGATCTTGGAATCACCTCAATAGAAAACTCAATTTACCTATTGGGAGGCAACTCAGTCAATTCTTCAGGGAAAACATCAGAAAAATCTTTTACTACCAAGATTTCTTCTAACTTATTACTCTCTTTGCTAGAATCCACCACATATGCCAAATACCCCTCACAACCATTCCTCAACCATTTACTAGCAGTTAAGGAAGAAATAAGACAATTTGCAAGTATCCTACGTTCTCCCTAAAAATTAAACTCCTCATGTCCGGGTATCTTGAACACCGCATTTTTCCTAAAATAATCTACTCAATTATGATATGAAGATAACCAATTCATCCTCAGAATTAAGTCAAAATCTGTCATATCTAAAGGTAATAAATCAACTTCAAATTCTCTATCAACAATATTAATCACACAACCTCGATAGATTGTCCTGATAATAACCCTATCTCCAGTAGGAATCTCAACAATAATTGCATGCATCAAAGGACTAGCACTAGCATCAATAGATTTCATATAATTACAAGATGCAAAAGAATGGGTTGCACCAGGATTAATCAATAATCTAGCAGGCCTACCAACGATAGATATCATACCCATAACAACATCACAAGTGCCTTGTGCATTCTGTTGGGTCAATGCATAGACTCTACCATCTCTGGACTGAATCTGACTGCCACATCCTCGCTCTGCTACTGATCATCGACCTCTGCCCCACACATCCCCTGATCCACCACCTCTCTCCACCGATCTTCTCCCAACACTTCAGCAGATTTCCTCACTGGACAATATATAGCAACATGCCCTCCCCCACCACATACAAAACATATCTGCATATGAAAATTTCAAGCCAGATGCCGTGTCTGATTACATCTAAAATAGACTCTTGCCTTTCGATCATACATCAAGTTACCACTTTCACCTGGTGGCATACTTACTCCTCTACCAAAACTCCTAATTCCCATAGTTTGTCTCTCAAATCTAGGGGTCCCATCGGTATTACTCTGAGTTACAGAAGCAACAGATCCTGTCTGTCTTTGACTCTGCACTATAGTTCCTTGTGACAAGGAACGCTCCTTCTGGGGTGGTCTCCCTCCCTGTATACTCATTCTGCGACCACTTCTAGGTCCCTCAAATCTAGACCTCTTAAGCCAATCCTTTCTACCTCTCAACTCCATCAAATCCTTCTCAATCTATAATGCTTTATCCACCAATGCAACATAATTCCCAATGCGCATATAAGAGAGTTTAGTCCGAATGTCATAGTGTAATCCGTCTAAAAATCTCTTATATTTTCTCTAATCCATATTCACTAATTCAGGTAAAAACCTTGACAGGGCTATGAATCTACTATTATATTCAGCCACCGATAAATTTCCCTGTCTTAGATGAATAAAATCTCTTTCTTGTTGTGCCCGAAAGGTATCTGAGAAATACTTTGCAAAGAACTCATCCTTAAACTTAATCTAAGTTAAAAGTTGTTTTACCCGTGTGCTTACCCTGGACAAAATATCCTCCCACCATTGAGAAGCCTCACCCTCCAGCATAAATGAAGCAAAAACAACATTCTGTCTACTGACATTGGTAAGACCTCAAAATATTTCTCCACATGTCTAATCCACTGTCCAGCTTCCACAGGATTTACAGATCCTCTAAAAGACTGAGGTTTAAACTTAAGAAATCTCACAAAACAATCACCTTGCATCTCCTGTGCAAACACACCTCCCTCTTGCCTCACCACATTAGGTTCTCTGCTACCCCTTTCCTCTAATCTTCTTTGTAGATTATCAGCATTTTCTTCAGTTGCATTCATCCTCTCTATAGCACGGTTAAAAGCTTCTCTCAATTCATCATTCCTACCCTCAGATACTCTCCCAGCTCTACTAGTATCAGCTACACTATCAACATGTTCCCTCACGGGAATCACAGACTCAACTTTCTCCTCTGCTTCAATTCTCCTAAAAATTGGGAGGTCTACCACGTCCCCTCTGATTCAGAGCTCTACCTCTAGCTCTTGCATGATCACGTGTCATCCTCAGACTCTACATTTACAAATATAGTTTATTTAGATCTTCCACTTTTTAAGTTTTTTTGCTGTCTACAGAATCTTTAAACCTAATGCTCTGATACAAAAATTGCAATGACCCATCCAGGGTTGGCCATATACGAGACGATGCCATCACATTTTGAAATCCCAGCATGACATATATATGCAACAACAAAAATAATACTAACAGAATTATTTTATATCATTCTGATATTAACTTAAACATAATATACAACGCAAAATGCATAAGTATTTACAAATATAATTTTTATTTATTTTTTTTTCTCAATTGTTTGAGGATATTGACATGTACGTAGCTTACAGAAAATGATTTCGTTTGATTCTCAACCCATCAGACTATTTGTCCTGTCTGTTACCTGAAATCATTGTACAATGAGGGATGAGCTTCACAAGCTCAGTGAATTAAATTTACTAAAAGTATTCAAATTGCATAAATAACTCTTTAATATTTAATCATTTATCTCTCATATAACTGGATAGTAGCATAATATCTAACATTTAAATAATTTCTATCATATCATATTTCTCTATCTTTCTCTCACTGTAACTGTTTCTCTCTATGAGGCTCATTTATTTACAATTACATGCATAACATCAACTACATTCAGTAAAAATATCAACATGTAAAACAGATTTAATGCATGAATTATTATTATGGGAACGTCTTCCCACACGTCGACATGTTTTTATTATCTTAGACTGGTCCCCTTCCGATTCTTTTATTTACAGCTTAGCCTGGCTGTCACGGTATTTATTTTCAGCATATAGCGGCTATCACGGTGTCCTTTTTATTTCTAGCATATATTGGCAGTCATGGTTTTTCAATTAGACCGGCCCATTCCCGGTTCTTTCGGTTCTCTTATTTAATGCATATGTATATGAACAATGATATGAAATATGCATATGAACAGTAATATAAAACCCCGTGAATTCGAAATATTTAAATTAACTATCCGGTCTTTCCTCAACTTTTTGCTTGATAAATTTCACAATTTTCTTCCCCTCATATATCACATCAATTTATTAACCAAAACTCGTCAATAATTTATTTATCACAATCATTATTAAATCAACTCATTATTCTAATAATATTTCTTTTCACATAATAATTTTTTACGTGTCCAATATTCATATCATACATATCAATTTAATTTTTATCTACTACTAAGCAGAAGCTAATAATTTATTTTAATATTATTACTAGATATTTGATTTTTATTTAGATTACTTAAAGTAAATCTAACTCGGCACGTAGCATTTAAAGCTACCAGTGGATTACTTCTTTGCTTTTCCTGTTCCTTTCAGAAATTTCTTTCGATTGATGATCGTCACCACCCAACATAATATTTATATTAAATTTCCAATTATTTTTTCAATTCTTCATAAACCATACCCTTTAAAAATTCACACTTTGAATTCCGGGCAATACATGTACGCTAAAAATTTAAAAATAAACGTTACATTATTACCTTATGTTTTTCTGATAGTTTCTCGTGACTTTCTATAACATTCCTTCGTAAACTCCTTCAAAATTTTGCTCTTTTAATCTTTCTTTCGGTCCCCAAGTGTTTAAAGAAGACGCATAATGGAAGGAAAACTAAATGAGTTTGGTAAGTGTGAAATTGTGTTGACATAGAAGTGTGTATATATATATAAGCTTGCTACACCCAAAAAAAATCTCTGCAGCACTTGCTTATTTAAATTTGCAACTCTCCCGTAGTCTCCACATTTTTGGCCACCTATAAGGCATACAAATGCCTTCCTTTCTTCTTTGCATACATACAATAAGCAGCACCTGCTGCCACTTTTTTTTTTTTTTCCCTTTTCATATATATTGTTCACGATCTTTTTTAATTGCTTTATTCAAATACTAATAAACCTTTCACATATATTTTATTTTAATTCCATGTCATATTTATTAAATTACTTCTTTACCCTTACTTTACAAATACGGGTATTACATATGCTCCCACACCTTTAAGCACCTAGTTATCCTTAAAGGAGTACACATTTTTTTTTATTTTTTATCTTGGCCTCTCAATCATTCAAGTTGGTAAATTCATCTCGGTCAATTTATCTCAATGAGTCAACTTCGGTCTTTAATAGTGACCTCAACTTATCTATCTTGACGCGCTCACCTTGGTTTTAACACCTCTGTTTGCTCACTTTGACGTGTGCACCTCAACATGCTCGCCTCTGTTCGTGTGCTTTGGTTCATCCATTTCGGCAAGTTCCTCACGGTACTTCGGGTTTTGATGGATCCACTTGAGTAATTCTACTCGGACCACTCATCTCGACATCTTGGGCTTCAATGGGCCCCACTTGAGTGATTCTCTTCAGACCACCCATCTCGGTGCCTCAAGTTTTAGTGGACCCTACTTGAGTGATTCTTCTTGACCCACCCATGTTGGTGTCTCAGGTTTTTTTGGGCCACACCTGGGTGATTCTCCTCTGACCACCCATACTATTGTCTTAGGCTTCAATAGGCCATACCTAGGTGATTTTACTTACACCACCCATCCTGATGTCTTGGGCTTCAATGGGCCCTACGTGGGTGATTCTCCTCGAACCACCCATCTCGTTGTCGGGCTTCAAAGGGTTCCACTCGGGTGATTCTAATCTGATCATCCATCTCGGTGTCTTAGGCTTTAGTGGGCCTTACTTGGGTGATTCTCCTCGGACCACCCATCTCAGTGTCTCGGCTCATTTCTCATCGGTGGAACTATACTGTCGCTGTGACTTTAATAGGTAAATTAATTGATGGAATGTTTGAGTTCTCCGAGGCACCTTTTAAGCTGTCAGGATCATATGTCATTATAGCTGCTTAATCATTATTAATGACACATCCCTTAGAGTTTATATAAAGGAACCCGAGGCTATATTTTCATTCACATCTCTCCTTTACGATATTTTCTCCAAGTTTTAGGAGCTCTTATTTCCTTCGCTACTTGTTTCTAGTAGTTTTTTTTGGTCTCTCTACTCTTTCCAAAAAAATTGGTAACTGTCTAGATCTCTTCTCTTTACATTATGTCTTATTCTTCTTTGCATTCCAGTAGCTTTAGGATAGTCGCGGAAAGGGATATTGAGAGAAGTCTCTCAGTCCGAGATGGGTTCTAGTAGCGCTATAGGTAATCCCACCTCGCTCGTAGAATTGATAAGGGATAACATTGTGGTCCATCATTAGTAGAAGTCCGGGATTAGATGTCCAGTGAGCATGAGAGATGGCATTATCGAGTAGAAGATGAGCCATGTACTCTATCATCCTCGGACATCGAGGATATTAGGGTTAGATATTACTTTCTTCCTCACTAGAACACCTACCTTCTTTCACTTGAAGAAAAGGAGAATCAGAAAATAAGAATGCCAGAAAGTTTTGAGATACTTGGGAAGTGGTGAGAGACCTCTTTATATAATGTTTTGAAATAGAGTTCGTTTAGAAAAACAACTCAGAGGTGAATGTTCTTGTAGAACTAAGGTTTCTCTTGACTAGGGTTTGGAAGTGAAATTACTATTTTACTCTTTATCACGTGTAACCATATTATTAGTTATACTATTTGTCATGTGGTCTTACTCCTTTGCCCTCTAAGGTACCATATGTCGCTATTTGATTGGTTAAGAAAAATACCCTATATCAGATCTGTAAAGGTGCTTTGGGAAAGCTTTTGGACTACTTTCTCGCACAATAATTGACTGCTTTTCCTAACATAACTGTTTGTTTAAAAAAAATTAACAAATCTACGACCAAAAGATGTTTTACGCAACAACTGAAATGGGTGTTTTTGAAGAAGCACCGCACCCAACTTTTACTTTTTTATGGTAGCTTTTGCGGGTAGCTAGTATGGTTTAATGAATTTCTTAGTAATCCATAAATACCCTTAGGTCTTTTAACTAAATTCCAACAAAATTCCTATTTAAGTTTCTTTAACTCTCATTTCTAAAACCCTAAAAGCCACCTCCTCCTCCCTCCATCCATTTCTTGTCTCTTGCCATAGCTAGAACTGGAAGGAACTCATTGGTCGTCAGTAGAGGCGCTGGTTGCCGTCGCGATGTACCTCTGTTCCAACGTGACACTAGCTTGAATTTTCTTATTTTGAGTTTTCTCTCTCTTTCCAATTGTTTCTCACTCTTACCATGAAAAGCAATTCGTCGGTCATCGGTACGGCAGTTGGAAGTTGGACATTGGATGCATCATTTTTCCTGGATCGTGATGTGGTGTTGGCCTGAACCCAGATTGTTACGAGTTTCCTCTTTCAAATTTCTTTTTCCATTAAATCAATAAACAAGCCAAATAAAAAAAGAATTTATTGTATTTTGAAACTATATAGTTGCATTTTGATTTTTTTTAAAATTGATATTTAGGTTTTATTTTGTTGGAATTAATTTAGGGAATGCGATGAGTTTAATTTGTTTTTGCTGGATTTGGATTAATAAATTGATTAGTTTTGCAAAAATGATGCTTTGATTTTATTGCAGAAAAAGGGATTTTACAACTTAAAACTAAGGTGAAAATACAATTGTAATCCAATCATTTGTTGATATCTTTGATGCTAATATTAATTAATAAACTTTTTCCATTTTGTTTTGTAAGGCCACAATTATTTCTTGTTCTCTTTTTTTCACTGACAAACGTCTACATATTCATTTGTTGGAAACCCAACAATTATTTTTTTTTATTATAAAAAAACCAACTAAAAAGTTTCATTGAATTGAATAAAATTTTAAAATTATTTACATAATAATTTTTTATTTAATATAATGATCAATTAAAAATATTTAAATATTTATTTATTGTATTATGTCTATTAAAGTTATAATTACCAAATGCTTGATTACAATATTTTTTACCGTATGTTTTTACAAGACATTTTACGAATCGTTACATTAATTTTTAACAACACTACCCTCGGATTTTTTTGGTGCTAACACACTCACTGCTAACGATTTCCTATTTTTCCAGTAAGCAAGGTCATCAACATCGCCGACAGATAATCCTCCAGGATTGCCTTTAGCTTACAAGGAACTTTAACAAAAGCTGTGGATATCATTTGTGTACCAAGAAGGAAATAGGGCAGCTGACTTTTTGGCTTTTATGTTTGCTCATCAATCATCAGATTGTGTTTTCTATAATGCTCCTTATATTTTGAACACTGTTTGTTATTTTGATAATTGCCCCCTTGTGGACTAGGTGGGTTAGTAATACTACTTTTATGCATGCAAACCTATTATCTTAACTTTCTTATAATATATCTTATCTTTGAAAAAAATGTCCTCCATAACTTCAATTGATCAACAATTAAGAAAATAGGATACAAAAGAGGGTTAGATTCTAATAGATGTTATATATCCAGTATTGCAAAAGCACAAAAATATCAGAAATTCGAAACCAAATTAGTGAAGAAAAAAAACTTCAACATCAAAGAGCTTGACCAATTGAGATTAATTTCAATAGTTTCATAAATAACGAAAATATTTCTCCTAATAAAATCGTATCAATGAATCGGGGAAGAAAGAATAATTTATTTCTTTATTTTTTTTTATAAAAAAAGTAGAAAATTAAAGGAAAAAAAAAAACTTAGATTTTGATAAGTCAAAAGAGTGACAAATATTGGTAAATGATAATATGCATCTTTTGTTCCCAATTAAAACAACAAAGACTATAATGTTTCATGCAATCGAAGACTGATCTTTACCAAGTTTGAATGCTTACAATGTCAAGGGTTTAGCTTTAACGGAAAAGAATTTAACAAGAAAGAATGATTTTGTCATAATGACTTATTTAGCTATTCACTTGACTTCTGTTGATATCCGTTTTTCTGCAGGACGAGTTGAATAACCGAACTCAACAAATTATCCAAACATTTAGCCTAATAAATAAGCCATCTATGCTCCACAAAGCATCCACTATTTTTTTGCGACCAGGTGGCAGCACGGCATTAGTCCTCACAAAGGGTAAATATGCACCCTAAGACACTCAGACACCCCATTTTATCCTACTACCTCTCTTGAAAAAGGGCCTTAGTAGCCAACATCTCGGACCAAACAAATTAACAGGCCCACTTCAAAAGCCTCGTGTGGCTTACTCATAATGTATTGGACCATTACATAAAACCCAAAGTACACTCAAGTGTCTTCTTAAAGCCTCTCTCTCATAAACTTGGTCATACATGCAATAGTATGCCCTATAAGGCAATGACATTTAATTTTATAGACATGTTACTTGTAATTAATCTTATTCATTATTGAAAATAAATATTAATAATAGAAATTATCTTGTTATCATATCCATTACAAATCAGTACATGAGAATTACATGATAAATCCCATAGAATAAGAGCAATGGAAATAAGCACCATGATGAGATCATGTTAATGAAATGTAATTCTTTAAACTTTATTCTTAAATGTTCATAATCATAGGATCACTAAGAAGAGCATTAGTGAATCCAAATATATTAGTACATGTTATGTTTCCTCAAGCAGTTGAGGGTGATTGAACTTATAGTCACTAGTGTATGAGACACTAAAAGAAATTATGTAAGTACTTGTTAGAGAACATGCACACTGAACTTAGTTGACTAAGTAATTCCTAATGGATATTTTATTGGCTATCAGTAGGAGTTATTCTGTTGCAGTTATACAAGTAATCCTTAGAGTTGAGGCACCGTGGATATCTTGTGTATAGGTCATCATGCTTTGATGCTATTTAAATATGGTTCTAATCATGGACCATATAAAGGTAGTAATTGGGTATGAACACTTAAGCTTGGAGGTATGTGAGTGTACAATAGAGGATTCATCACTCTCAGTAAAAGAGGGAGAATGTCCTATGTGATAATTCTTTTGCCAATGTGGAGTGGAAATTAAGAAGGAGTTTCTAATTTCACCATTCAAGTTTTGGACTTGAGATCAAGATATATGTGATTAAATAATTAAGGTTCTACTTTAATACCATATCTTAGGTTTAATCAGGGACATTGCATGATGGAATGATTGAATTGTATGGTAATTGACAACGAAAAGGTTTACATAAATTCATATTGCATGGGTAGTTATGACATACTACTGGGTGTCAATCATGACTTTAAGAATTAATTTTGATTAATTCTTAATTAGAGAGAGAATTAAAAAGATTTTCATTTCAAATTAAAATTAAAAGGAGTTTTAATTAATTGAATGGGATCCAATTGTTATGTAAATTTTACGACTTACTGCCAACACGATTGTAGAGCCTAGTACTTAGTTTTAAATATTTTAATTACAGAAACCCTTGTTGATGTGTTTTAATGTGTTTGTTCAGTTTCTTTTCTTTTTATTTAATTCTTGCTTGGACTTGTGGAACTTAGGAATAAGTACTTAAAGTAGAATTGGTAGTAAAAATCAAATCTTTGGAGGAAATGTCAAGTTTTAAAGGGCATTGGGGTAGTTAATGGGGGAAACAAAGAGTTTAGGGATGAGTGGGAAATTAAAGGAGAGTTTTTAGTATAAATAAGAGGAGAGAGGGAGAGAATCCAGTATTTTGGTGGATTTCTCTAGAATTTTTGGGAGAAAGGAGAGAAAGAGGGAGAAAAGAGAAAAATAGAAGAGAAAAAGAGAAGAGAGGAAGAAGGAAAGGAGAAAAATGAAAGAAATGGGATTTTCTTGCAACTTGTTAAGGTAAAAGCTTGTGTTCTTTCTTTTTTAATTCAAATATATTTATTAAACTAAAGATTTATGAACTTGAAGTTTGGATTCAAAGACTTTCTTTAAGAAAAAGTTTGAAGAGAAAGGGTTGTTTCAAAAAAAAAAAAAGGGTTTTTAAGCCAAAATTGTGATTTTGAGTTTAGGATGCAAATTTTGGATATGGGTAATAATGATTTTTGTTAATATAACTAGAGAAACTTGCATCTTTAAAGATTTAGAAAGATCTTTTGAAATCAAGAAGATTTTTTCGAGAAAAGATAATTTTTTTAGAAGAATTTTTTGTTGGATTCAGGGACCAAGTCGACTAGGAAGGGTTTTTGGGCTGTTCTAGAAGGATCCAATCGACTGGGTTAGAATCATCAGGTAGAACCTTCTGGACATTTTTCAAGTCCATAGGATCATTCTGATTTAAAAAAAATGACTTTTCTCCTTAGTTTTTGAACATGAAACCTTTCCAAAATAATTATAATGTTTATATACATTTGAAGTATGATTCAAACACATTAAAAAGGGTTGGTATTCATAAAAATTAAAGTGTTTTAGAGATTCAAAATAGACGATTTGAAAAAGAGCTTAAAGCCTCGACTTCTTTGACTTTTGGTTTCTCGCGAAGTGCACTCTCGAGATTTAAAGTATGCAAAACACCTTGACGTTGCTAGAGATTATTTTAATGATTTAATGTAATCGAAGTTTTATTCATTCCTAGGTACTAATGAGGAAATCTTTGAGAGTCAAGGAAGTAGTAAGATCGCGTAGCGAGGTGAGTACGCCTTACCTTTAGTAAGTGTATTTAAAATATATGTAAATTTGGTAATAAAGGATAAAGAAAATATAATCTGTCTACCTTGATGAATGCAAACCTTAGGATTGATGAAGATTAAGTATTTAGATTATGGTATGAATATAGTAAAGACTAGTATACGAGGGATCATAATAAACTGGAATAAATAAAGGTTTAAAGGTATAACTCTTGAAATAATTTAAGATGGTTGTGTTGAGGAATTGTAATGAATGAGTTTCGTTCGATTGGAATGAAATGCGATGTAAATGATTGATTATTACTTGTACGCATATCACTTCATGCGTTTGACGGTATGTTATTGAGGGGTGAGTGATTGATGAGGCCAATAGGTCCCTTCCCACTAGGGGTGTAAGGCTACCGAATGGAAATTGGATCAAGGGGGTTCTGAATAGTTGAAATGATGATTGGAAGTACCGGTACGTGGGGAGACATCCCCGTGATGATGATATAGCCCAATGAAGGGCAGTGATTGATTGTGCATTTATTGCATTTCATCATACAATATGGCATTACATTTCATGGACATCTTGAGGTGATTAGCCCATGAGGGGCGTGTGATATGATTGGCCTATGAGGGGCGTATGATATGATTGGTCCGTGAGGGGCGTTTGATACGATTGGCCCATGTGGGGCATGTGTTGATGTGTTGTGCTTGGTCCAAAAAAGGTATGATTGTGGTTGTGGGAATGTAAAAGTGTTGAGATGAAACCTTCTCTGTTTTCTTTGGCTTGTGTTATATAATTTTAGTAAGAGTTATTCATAGTTTGTGAATTAAAAAAGTTTGTGAACCCTAGCATAAATGGATTTATGATGGTGTAAGAAATAGAGAAAATTTAAAGGAATTAATTGAAGGATAATTAAGAAAAATATCACTTGTACTTATAAGCCATAATAACTGTTTTGATAATTAAATTGAGAGATAATTTCTCCAACACGAGTACTTCTCATAAGGAGTGTCTCGTTGAGCTTTTTAGCTTATCGTTTTATTGTTGCTAACCTTTCAGGTATTACTGGAGACTTGCTAGTCAAGTTGAAGAACCCCAAGTTAAGGCTTTAATTGGTGGCATCCTCACCTTTAAGAGTCTTTGTTAGGAGTTCAAGTTCGGATTGGGATTAGTCATTGTAAAGGGACATTTGTAGTGAGGGATTTCTTTTTTTATTTGTGTCTAGTTTAAAATTGTTACATTTTAAAGATTGTTAGCTTCGAAATTGTAATTTTATGATTTGAAATATTTTGGGTTGAACATTTGTATTCGTGGTGAGTTATGTGTGATTGCATGTAGGTCGGGGTGCTCGAGACTAAAAGGTATGATATCTTCTCGGGTAGAGCCCACCCGGGGATGGATTGTTACAACGATATTGAACCTAAGAGATCACACACAATAGGGAAATTGTATGAATAGATAAATTAAGGGGAAATGGAGAGATTTTAGTAATTAGATTAAACTAGGGGTTTTATTTCAATTCTATAATCCTAGAGCCTTTAGGAGTAAAGTTTCAATATAAATAAGGGTTCTATTTGATGGAAACCTTAATGATCATCATTAGTGATTAAGATTAGATCTTAAGTTCTTTCTCCAAAAACCCACAAGCTGAAAATCCCAAGGTGCTAGCACTCCATAATTTTCGATCACCCTTGATTGGAGATCTCTTGTTCTTCATAGCTTATGTCAATACTAATACTACTAGTAGACACAATTAATGAGAAAAAACCATAATTATTATACAAACCACACAAAGTTTCAAGTATCATAAAATCATCTGAAATAAAACTAGTGCCATAAAAGTTTGTCCGTATATAAACATCGACATAAACATCATGGAAATTCAGACCGAATCCTAAGCTAAGAAATACTAAAACAAAGACCAAGTTTCGCTGAATATCAGGAGCATAGAGGACATCATGTAGGATCAAGGTTCGACCACCACGCAACTTCAGTTGACAGGTGCCAATGCCCTTAGCTTCAACCCTTGATTTATTTCCTATGTATATCCACTTTGATCCTCGAACAAATCAACGATACTCCAAAAATGCTCCTTGGTCTCTAGCTACATGATTTGTGGATCCAAAGTTTAAAATCCACAAACGATGAGATTCAATGGGCATCACACAGCTAGAAACAAAAGCATAATTACAAGAAGTGGAGCAGGGTAATACATTCTTCGAGTCAGTGCACTCATGAGCGAAGTGACCTAGCTTGCTATAGTTGTAGCAGGTCAACTTGATATTTTCTCTCTTCCACCACACTTTCCATTTTTGAACAGATTGAATTTAGACCCCTTGGTTACCGAACCAACCTTCTTACTCTTTTTGGAGTTTTTTCGACCCCTCCTGCTCTTTTTGTGCGAACTAGAATAAGCAACATTGTGCCCCTTATTGATTTTCATATGCTCTTTGCTTTTAGGTAAGGACCGAATGACAACCTGAACTTGTTGTTCATCAGTAAGGATATGGTATGCTTCCTTAAGCTCACTGATTATGTTGGACATCTACCTCAGATGTTGCCTCATTGAATGATTTGGTTGCCTTCTATAAGTGTCAAACTTGATTGTTTGCCTCCTTAGTTTGGTTGCAGAAGTACTCCCAAACTTGTCCTTCATGGAAACCAACATCTCTGAGTAGTAGCATAACCCTCAAACTCACACAATAGGTTATATTGCATGCTGCTCAGCTACGTAATGTGAGCGATGCTATTCTTCTTTTTCCAGGCTTGCTATGCCTCATGATCCCTCATATGCTGAGCAGAAGATCCTTGCTTAGTCTTATCAATGATGTGGAACATAGTCTCCTTAAACTCTTGTTCCTCAAGTATATATTGAATATTTCAGTGCCACATATCGTAATTATCACCATTTAGTTTTTTACCCTTGTTTAGTTCAGCCACAATGTTCTTAGAAGCTGATGTCGTGGTCAATAATAACTTTCTACACAAAGACATGTAGACAAAATGAATACTAGCACTTACAAGATACTACACATATTTATTTTGTAGCAAATACAAACTAAACTAATGATAATTGAACTTAAGACACATCGAAAGTTCTCTATGCTTCCAATCATTTTCCATGTTCAAAGGTTTAATTATCATATATTTAATTCAATTTGCGCAAAATTTAAGGTTTTGAGTGAGAATTCATTCCAATCCTACCAACCTAAGAACTCCTACTCAGTTAACATGATAAACATATTTTTACAATAATCACACTAGATGATCTAAAATATGAAAATAAAATAAAGCATTCTTAAAATATAAGTATTTCATATCATATTTCATGCAACTAACAAATATTTACAAAGTCACGTACCAAGTTTTAGTAAGTGACTAACACTAAGTAACAGTTCATTAACTTGAGTACATTGACATATCTTTACTCTAACATTCACATATTTACACTAAGAGACAAGTTCTCACTTAAACTACATATTTTATGTCTCTTCCTTCTTTTCTATACGTGAGAGAGGTAGGTTCTTGGTCAAGCACTGATCACATTTATAATTTATATGATCTCCACTTTGAAAGAAAACTAATTGTTCATCCATTGCACACTTTTCAATTTTAATCATCCAAAGATCTCTTTTTCCTACTAAACCCATAATTCTTAAATTGTAGAGATTTGAAAATCATTATAGCACAACAACACACCTTATTTCAAAAAGTATATGACATTCCTTTGTCAACTCCAACTCAACAATGACTTTCCAAAAAATGTTTTTCATTTTTGTGTCTTGCCTTAGTGTGGAATTCACAATCTCTCATTCATTGTCCGGTAGTGATTCAAGCAAGACATAAGCTTCTACTAAAAAAGGGATTGAGCAGTAAGTTTCCTTTTTAGCATCACGCCACAATTATTCTACAACTCCTATGTGAATGCTTATAGGATGTTTTTGTTTCTTTTTTACATGTGATGAAGTATGAATTCTTTTCATGTTAACTACATACAAAAATAATTAAAACTAGTAAGTATTTTCAATTGCCATTAAAATCAACTTTTGTTTACATGACAACAAGTACATGCACGCAAACTGATTGAATTCGATTTCAACTATAGAGAGAAAGGAAAATCTAGGAACTTTCATAAGCTCCCACTACATACTGATCCCAAAAAAGTATTTAAAAACTCAAAATAAGTTTGCCGCATTCAAAATTGCACAAAAATTAGTTTTTTTGAAAATTTTCAATTTTTTAATTAATTTTGATTAAAAAATTAATAATAAATAATCTAGGAAAAATTAATTTTTGAAAATATCATAGAAAAATAAGAAATATTTTTCTAATTAAATCTATAGTCTCCATAGCCTCCTCCAGCCGCTGTCGCATGCCAATAGTGGTTTAAATGGTGGTTAATGTTAAAAAACTACCCAGAAAAAGAAAACTTGCACCCCCGACATGTGCAATCCAGGCGACACCTTCCCAGCTTCAGAAGTAGACCGAATTGATGACGGACACTTCATCTGGTAGAGATGGTCAGAATGGTGGGTTTGGTTGTTGGTTTTGTCCATCCAAGAGGTGAGAGAGTGTAGCCACTCTCTTGGGGCGCGTGGGGTAGGTCTGTATGGAGGTGATCTTTAACCTCCAAACCTAAAGTTTAGCCCAAACATACCAGACTTTTAGGCAATTTTATTCTTCTATATTTAACCAAAAAATACGGGCCATACACCTTTGGAAAGCTTGTGAGATCTTCTTTCTAACCATGTAAATTTTACTTAACAAACTTAATTATAAAAATTATGTCAATTAATCAAAGTTTTAGCCATTTTACTTAGGGTTTCGAATTTCTTCTTCCTCTTTGAGAGTTACCCTATAAGATTTTTTATATTGTATCTATATCTTCTTGACTACATTACTTTAGAAAATCATTGAATATTATTGAGAAATAAATAATTTTTTCAAAATTTCATGTTTTCAGGTTTTTATGAATATTCACGTATTTTCTATTAATTTAATACATACGTTCTTATTCATAGGGACTATATACAATAAAAGAACGTAAACATAGGCTATGATACCAATGTTGTAAAGTTTAAAATGCAGTGGAATCTTTCTTACCTCTTGAACCCAAAGTACGTCGAAGATTTAAGTTCCTCCTCAAGTCAATCCTCTTAAGGCTCGTCAGTGGTCGCGTGTGTGATCACAGGCACAAAAAACACTTCGTTCACAACCCAAAAACCTTTTGGTTACGTGAAGGAAATCGATGTTGAAAACACAGTTAAATTCACCTTATGATTTATATACAACATTAAGAGCATTCAAGGATAGAAATATTACATTTGATTTGTTGTGTTCTTGACTCCTTGAATTTGTTATGCCTGAATTCTATAATATGCCTGACTTCTCCAAGATGCCTAAATAATAATTCTTGTATTCTTGAATTCACAACAATCGCAAAAGTATGTAATCTCTAAAGAAAGTTCACACAGGGAAAATCTTGAATTAGGATTTCTCTCTATAATTTTTCTCTCTTTGGGAATAGAAAAGTCTAAAATCTCTTAGGAGAAACTTGTGTTTAAAATGATGTGCTAGTAAAAATCTGCACACTAATAAACTATTTATAATTTTGGGGTTAGAAGAAAATAACTATTAATTGCAAACTAAGCCCCTACAACTATTTCTTAATTACACATTGCTTTTTTGTGTGACCTTTAAGTTCAAACTAATTTAGTTAAAAGCCATAACTTTTATATAATTGCAGTTGAAACCCTTTCCAATTAATTAGATCTCTTTCTAATTTATTTTGAATCAAAACTCCTATTGATTCTCTTTATTGCAAGAATTAATTAATTGTCCATTAAATTAATTCATAGGGATTATACAATCTTGAGTGACACCTAGCAACATATCATGACTATCCAGATAGTGTGAACTTGGTTGTGAAACCTTGAACCTTTCTATTTGTAGTTACTGTGCAATTCAATCCTTCCATCATGCAACGACCCGATTAAGCTAGTTTGGGTATGGAATTACTGTCAAACCCTTAGAATTAATACTATGTGTTTAGATCTCAAGAATATAATTCTTATGGTGAAATTAAAAACTCCTTTCTAATTCTCACCCTGCTATAGCAAAGGAACATTTAGAATTATATCTTTGTAGATCACATAGGACATTCTCTCATTTTACTTAGGAGTGATAGATCCCTTATTATATACTCGCATACGTCAATATGAAACCCGTTATACCCAATCATAACCAATTAATGATCTATGAATAAAACCATATTAATTAGCATCAAAGTATAATTGGTCACATACGAGATAACCATGGTGCCTTAGGTCTAAGGATCACATGCACAATGTAATATAAGAACTACCTATTGACAGATAAGTAAAACTCTATTAGGTGTTTTTAAGACGAGTCATGTTCTGTGAACTCATTCTGTAGTGAGCACCTACATACTGATTTTAGTGTCTACCACACAAGTGACATTGAGATCAATCAGCTTCCTTATTGAGAAAATATAGTATGTACCATTCTAACCAGATTACTAACGTTTATATAGTATCCTACGACCATGAACATTATAGAGAAAAGCTTTTGAGAAGATTAAGTCTCAAAATTATGTTCTCATCATAATCCTATCTCCTTTGCTCTTACTCTATGGACTTAATCATGATAATGTAATTAAACAAATATTCATGATAAATAAACTTTCCATTAATTATGACAATAATTCAAATAAGATTGTTTTATAAATAATATCCCTAGATGTAATACCCGTACCCTTGAAATAAGGGTAAAGAAGTAAATTTGAAATATATATTGAATTTAATATGCATACATGGAAGAAAGAAAGTTGAAATTTGAATGAATTTGTAAAGAAAGATATTGAACATTTTATTTGAAAAGAGTTAGAAATTTACAAGGAATAAAGTGATTTAAAACTCAAGTTTGAAGTAATTTGAGGTATGAATTTGAAAATATAATGAAGAAATGAGTTAGAATGCATAAAAATAGTGAAAAAAAAATAAAATTTTAAGGCTTTAAAGGGGATGTCGTTCAATTGGTAAGCCAACTGGTAACCTTACCAGTCGATTGGGTGGTCAACTAGAAACTTATGGGTGATCGACTAGTAAAGTTAGGGCGGTCAACTGGTAACTGCTGGGTGGTCCACTGGTAAATTCAGGGAGGTTGACTTGTAATTTCTAGGAGTCGATTAGTAAGAAAAAAATTGAGTATATAAAGGTTTTTCACTACCAAAATTCATTTCTTCTTCATTCAAACTCCATTTTCGCTCTCTAGAAAATATTTTCTCTCTCTATAAAATCTCATAAACACATTTAAACACTTTATCATTGACAAATTTGATAATCACGTCTTGAAATCGAATAATTTATGGAAGGATTTTCAAGAAATCTGAGGAAAATATTTTAATATAAAAGAAGAGATATTTTCTCTCTCTATAAAATCTTATAAACACATTTAAACACTTTATCATTGAAGAATTTGATAATCTCGTCTTGAAATCGAATAATCGTTGTGAATTTGATTATGAGAATTTTATTTTTTAGAGATATTTTTCTATTTTTCTTAAAAAGAAGATTTGGATTTGAATTTAAATTGAAAGTAAAAAAGATTTCGTTGAAATCTTTGAAATTAAAGAATGTGAACATGCATACATAACAAATTAACCTGGAATAGGGTATACAAATTTAAAGTATGATATATAGAAAAATTAATGAATATGATATTATGATTAGGTGGTGATGATAAACAATATAATGTAATTGCTGAAAGGGGCAGGAAACGAAATGAGGTGGCCCACGAGTAGTTTTAAACACTATATGGTGAGTTGAGTTTATTATTAGTAAGCGAGTCAAACATTAAAATCTAAATTAAATTTGAATTGATAATAATATGAGTTAATTATTGAAATGTATTATGAATATGATGATTTGATGAAATATATATGATATGTGATAATTGAATGATTAAATAAGAAATATGAATATATGATATGCTTGAAAACAAATATATGAGAAGTTAATGAGATTATATCCTTAAATGATAAGTTAATAGAAATTGATGAAATATATATTGAAAAGAGAAATGAATTTCTTGAAGTTATGATTAATGAGTTGATATATTATATGAATAGATGAATTGATATCTTTAAAGGAAAACTATTGATGAGAAACTGATGAATTATAAGTTAATATATTATATGAAGAGAGGACTTGATATATATGATAATAAAATAAAGTTTTTATAAAAGAAAATGAGTTGATTTGTATGATGTTATGATATGCTTGCTTGTATGTTATTGATCATATGCATAGAGGGAATGCTAAAATCTATGGCTGGTCTGGATAGAGCATGTTAACATGTGGGAAGACGTTCCCAGACGATATACCAAAGATTGGTATTCCCATATGTTGATAGTATGGAGTGCTATATGAAATGATTTTATGAGAAAGAAATAAAGAAATGAAATGAGGGGAAAGAAATGAAATGAGGATAAAATAGGGATGTGGATGGATGCATATATTCATTATTATTATTATTGAGATACTAAGGTATCAAATTGATTATGAAATGATAATATGATTATGAGTCTCATAAAGAGATGAATATGATGAGCAAGTGAAGAAAATAGATGTAATATGAAAATCTTAAATTGATTGTATTATGTTGTGAACCTCATGACGAGGTAATCTATGATAAAAAGATGATAAAATGATATTATAAATGATGAATGTTTTTTTTGATGTATACCTTATGATGAAAATGATAACATTGCATTGATTAAATATATGAGAAGAAATATAGTAAATTGAATTCATTGAGCTTGTGAAGCTTATTCCTCAATATTAATGATTTCAAGTTGCAGGTAGAACCAGTAGATTTTATTTTGAAGTCTACATAGTTGGTGTCCTCAAATGGTTGCTAAGTGCTTAAATATTTGTATTTAAGCCCCTTAATTTACAGTTGTTAGGCTCTTTTTTTTATGTATTTTAGTATATTCTACTTCATTTTTTTGTTTTCTGTGTTTTTTTATAGGTTTTTAAAAGATGGCATTTTGGAGCTCTAAGGAAGAAAACTGAAGATCTGGAACCAGCTAAGTGTGATTGAGCACAAAGTTTCTATGATCGAGCACACAAACACTCGTGCGCACACCCAGAAGGCTCGAGCATAACCATGCACTTGAGCGCAAAAGCGTGAGATCGAGCGCACACGCACAGAGAGGTGGCAGAGCCAGTTTTGGAAAGATTTATTTGGGTCTTATTTTGGAAATTAGGGTTTCGAGGCATCCTTAGAACCCTATATATAGGCTTTTAAAATATAGAAACTTTACTTTTTGATTGGAGATTTGAGTTGTAAGCTTTGGAGAGAAATTGACGACTCTTCTCCACAGTATTCTTCGGGTTTTATCTTTTCTACTTAGTTTATTTTATGATGATGTTTAGCATAATTAGCATGTGTAACTAACTTCTTAATAGGGCTCAATTGAAGCCCTAATTATGCTTTTCTATATATAAGTATTGTTGCCTTTGCAAATAGCCATGTTAAGATGCTTTAATTGATTAATGCTTATTTTATTGAGTTCCTCATATGTGTTTGTCTGATCAACGTATGCATGTGGTATGGATTAGTTAGTTAGATCAATTTGGATGACTGAGTCCTGGGTCTGACAATAGTAACAAAAGAAATCCACACCGGATTCTTAGGTTAATCAACATGGGAAACCGGGAGTATACATCATGCTCCAGGTCTCGTGTGGTTGTCGATTTTCGCAGACCTTATGCTCTCTTAAGGAACAACTCAGTATATACCATGCTGAATCCCTTAAGAGAGAAAAAATTTAGAGTGTACACCATTCCTAACTCGTTGCTTAGAGAGATCAATAGCTTAAGGAGCGGACTAAGCCCTTAGGTTGACAACCATTAGGTATTCATGATAGGGCTAGAGCATTGGCACATTACTTATTGGGAAAGTATGATTAATGGTGGATATCAAAGCCCTATGTTCTTATCATTATCAATCTAGACTCAATATTTATTTCTATCATTTTTACATTGTGAAACTGATTCTAAAATGAAATTCGCCAATCCTTGTGGAGATGATCTCACATTTGCACACTATGCTATTGTTAACCTTGTGCACTTGCAAGTAAAACAAGTTCGATTATTTGCTCATTAATTTAGGTAGATTTTTGCACAATAAGTTTTTGGTACCATTGCCGGGGATTGTGCTAAATTTCTTTTTAGGATTATTTTTCAATTATTGTTAATTTTTATTATTATTCTGTTTTATTCTGTTTCATCAAAACCTAATCAATTATTTTCGTTTTTCTGTTTTGTTTCAGATATTGCAGCAGAAGCTCTCTGAGGCACTGAGATCGAGCGCACTGCCTTATGCGATCGAACTCATATGAGGCAGAGGCTACCCGAGCAGCAGTGCTGAACTACTGCATTAAAGTGGTTTTTGCTGATTCATTCAAGGGCTTCGATCCAGGCATCCCACTTTCTTTCCCCTTGATACAGAGCTTGAGCGGACTATTCGACGAAGACTTAGAGACAACTATGAAGAGGTAGAAGAAAAATCCGAGGAAGAAGTATCAATGACAGAACAGTTAGAAAACCAACAACCACCTGAGCGAAGACCTATAAAGCAATCTTTCATCCCACAGAACCTCGACTAGCCATCTTGCATTGCTTATCAACCGGAGGCAGAAGGAAATTACTACATATCTCCATAGATACTCAGTGTATTGACTCACTTTAGGGGTACACCTAATGAGGATCCTCACTTGCACCTTCGAGAATTCTTTGATCTTTGCAAGTTCTAGCATATCCGAGGCCTAGACCAAGAGGGAATCAGGTTAATTTCTTTTCCCTTTTTCATTAAAAGATAATGCTAAACTATGGTACAATTCATTGCCTGCAGTTTCTATCCACACTCGGGAAGAGTTGGCCAACAAGTTCCTAAGAAAGTTTTTCCCAGCCCAAAAGACAAGGCAAATGAGGAAGGAGATTCAGTCCCTCCAACGAAAGGATGGAGACCTATTCTTTGAGGCATGGGGACATTTCAATGAGTTGCTACTTAAATGCCCACATCACAATCTACCTCAGAATGAACTGGTACAAGCTTTATATGAAGGTTTGAGTGATACTAATAAAAGTTTTGCGGATTCAGGTTGTGGAGGAGTGCTAATGGAGAAGAGCAACGAAGAAGCCATGGAGCTATTCGAAACATTAAGTGAGCACACCCAGCAATTCTCCTCTAGAGGTAGACATGGATCTAAGAGCAAAAGTATGAATGAAGTGAATCTAAATGGTGGATCCTCACCCAAATAGATGCTGTGGAAAGGAAACTAGATCTGCTTTTTAAAGCCATGACTGCTCAGAATGCCTCACCTAATCCACCAGCTACACCACTCTAGGTATGTGTTATATGTTCTCAATTTGATCATAATACTGAGACATGTCCCTTGTATTCATCTGCAGATCCAGAGCAAGAAAATTATGTGGCACTAAACAACTATCCGCCAAAGAACAATCCATATGCAAACACTTACAACCCTGGATGGCGAAACCACTCCAATTTCTCTTGGAGCAGCAAAGGAACTCCTAGCCAGTAGCTCACTCAGCTCCCGAAACAAAAAAAAGTGACCTTGAAAGTCTTGTGAGGCAATTGGCAACTCAGCAACAACAATTAATAACTTCACAAGATCAGTTCATAGCAGATGAAAGACAATTTCAGACTGAACTAAGACAAACCATTACAAAACATGAACAAGCCATTCAAAAGCTAGAGGTACAAATGGGACAATTGGCTAAAGAACTGAGTGACAGAAAGCAAGGTGAGCTTCCAGCTTAAACACTACCTAATCTAGGGGGGCACCAGCAACTGAAGGCTGTCACAACTCTCAGAAATGGTAAGTTCATAGGGACCGATGAGTCTGCAAAAGCATCTCTAGAGAAACCATCAGCGTCAAAGGTAAGTGAGAAGGAGAAGGTGAATGCACCACCCTTCCCGCAAAGTTTAGTAAAACAAAAGAAAGAAAATAAACTGCTTGATATCTTTGAAACTTTGTGGAAAGTAGAAATAAACATTCCTTTATTAGATGCAATTCAACAAATACCTGCTAATGCTAAATTTTTGAAAGATTATTGCACTCATAAGAGGAAGTTTCAGGAACATGAGACAGTAGCTTTAACTAAAGAGGTAAGTGCAGTATTATTAAGAAAGCTACCACAAAGTTAAAAGATCCGAGCAGTTTTACTATTCCTTACAGGATAGGTGATAAGCTATTTGAGCGAGCATTACTGGACTTAGGAGCTGGTGTAAATTTGCTGCCATGCATAGTATTCGAAACACTAAGTTTGGCGGGGCTTCAACCGACTTCCATCACTTTATAATTGGCAGATAGAAGAATCAAAAGACCTAGAGGTATTCTTGAGGATGTTCTGGTAAAGGTAGGTGAGTTTATTTTACCTATTGATTTTATTGTGTTAGATATGGAAGAATGCCCTATGCCATTACTCCTGCCCATCATCTTAGGAAGACCCTTCATGAGAACTACTGACACGAAGATTTGTGTGAAAAAGGGTATAGTAAATATGAAGGTAAATGGTGAGAAAATAGAGTTCAAAATATTTGATGCATTAAAATTACCTCAAGATGATATGGAATGTTTTAATTAATGAATGATGCAAAATTTTGTTGAGCAAGCTTTTCAGGTCCATCACATCGATCCATTGGAGACTACCCTTACCCATGGTTTTACAAAATTAGATATTGAGCAAGAACTGAAAAATGTAGCTGATGACATCATTAAAATTGTGCCCCTACTTGAGGCTTTTTCAAAACATCCAAGTAAGTATGCCCCTCTATTTGAATCTCTAGTACCTACTAATACTACTCTTTTTCCTTCTATTGTTCAGGTACCAATCTTGGAATTGAAGCAGTTGCCAAAGCATTTAACTTATGCCTATTTGGGAGAAAATAGGACCTTACCAGTGATTGTTGTTGCCAATTTAAATGCTGAGAAAGAGGAGAAACTATTGAGAGTACTTAGGGATCATAGATCGGTCATTGGATGGACCATTGCTAACATCAAGGGGATAAGTCCAGCCAAGTGCATGCATCATATCTACCTTAAGGATGAAGCAAAGCCCACTTGGGATTCTCAAAGAAGACTTAACCCACACATGAAAGAGGTAGTAAAGGCAGAGGTGTTGAAACTATTAGACGTTGGCATTATCTACCCCATCTTAGACAGTAAATGGGTAAGTCCCATTCAAGTTATTCTGAAGAAAAGTGGAATCACAGTGGTAAAGAATGAAGATAAGGAGCTCATACCTGCAAGAATAACAACTGGTTGGAGGGTATGTATTGATTACAGAAGATTGAACAAAGTGACTAGAAAGGATCACTTCCCCTTGTCCTTCATTGATCAGATGTTAGAAAGATTAGCTAGCCATAGCTACTATTGTTTCTTGGATGGGTATAGTGGTTACAACCAGATTGCCATAGCACCTGAGGATCAAGAAAAAACTACCTTCACATGTCCTTTCGATACATTTGCTTACAGAAGGATGCCATTCGGTTTATGCAATGCACCAGCCACCTTTCAAAGATGTATGATGAGCATATTTTTCGACATGGTGGAGAAATTCATTGAGATATTTATGGATGATTTTAGTGTTTTTGAGTCTAATTTCGATGAATGCCTAAATCATCTAGAGAGTGTCCTAAAGATGTGTGAACAGAGCAACTTAGTGCTGAATTGGGAGAAATATCACTTTATGGTTCAACAAGGCATTGTGTTGGGTCATTCCATCTCCAACAAAGGTATTGAGGTAGAAAAGGCTAAAATAGACATCATTTCAAAGTTGCCTCCTCTAACAGTCAAGGGAGTCAGAAGTTTCCTTGGATATATTAGCTTATACAAACGATTCATCAAGGATTTCTCTAAGATCTTTAGACCTCTATGTGCATTGTTAGCTAAAGATACCAAGTTTGAATGGACTGATAACTGTATGAAAGCTTTTAACACATTGAAGGATGTGCTCACCTCTGCCCCAATAATGATGGCACCAGATTGGAATCTTCCATTCGAGTTGATGTGCGATGCCAGTGACTTCGCCTTGGGATCTGTCTTAGGCCAGAGAGTCAATAAGGTACCTCATGCTATTTACTATGCTTCTAGAACTTTAAATGATGCTCAGCTTAACTATTCTACTACTGAAAAGGAATTATTAGCTGTTATTTTTGCTTTAGAGAAGTTTAGATCATACCTGATTGGCTCTAAGGTTATTGTATTTACTGATCATGTTGCCTTGAGATATCTATTTTCTAAGAAAGATGCAAAGCCTAGGTTAATCAGATGGGTACTCCTATTGCAAGAATTTGACTTGGAGATCAAAGACAAGAAGGGCAGTGAAAATGTGGTTGTAGATCACTTATCAAGGCTACCTTATAGGGATGAAAAAAATGAGCTACCATTGAATGAGAACTTCCTCGATGAACAATTATTTGCACTAGAGGTAACACTTTCATGGTATGTTGATACTGTCAATTATCTAACTGCTAAGGTTTTTCCTCCAGGTATGACCAGTCAAGGAAAGAAGCAGTTAATATCTATGTCTAGACACTACCATTGGGATGACCCCTACCTATTCAAATTCTGTCCCGATCAAATCATCCAAAGGTGTGTCTCAGAATAGGAGCACTTGAGCTTATTTCAACATTGCCATCAATTTGCTTGTGGAGGACATTTTGGGGCCAAGAGAACAGCTCTTAAGGTATTACAATTCGGTTTTTATTGGCCTAATTTGTTTAAAGATGCCTTCTCATTTTGCAGCTCATGTGATAGATGCCAGTGGACAAGTAACATCTCATCCCGAAATCAGACGCCCTTACAAAATATTCATATAGTAGAACTTTTTGATGTATGGGACATTGATTTC